>CM061141.1:253277322-253822473 GCA_030789695.1 Scilla litardierei
AACTTGCATTTACTATTGTTGTCTCAGTTAAATTGCCATGTTAATAAATTTAAAAAAATGCCATGCTCATTTCTTTTGCTTCTTAAACTGCTTAGAATTGCCACGTTAGAGATACTTTACTTTACTTCACTTAGAACTGCCATGCTTAAAACTTGTTGCTGACATCTCGTGTAAAACTATTAATGCTTCATAATTCAATATTATTTTATACACCTTGCCTTAGGTTTCTGGCTGTTTCTTGCAGACCATTGCTGACATACATTCATGTTTTTGGATGTATGTCAGATCCCGAGCTAGAGTACCAGGAGGATCCCTTTAAAACGCCTGACTTAGAGAGCCAAGAGTTCACCGTTGACATCGAGTCTTTCCTTGCAGAGGACTAGAGACCTACCCTGTTGCCGCCTTCCTTTAGTTTTATTTTTAGTACTTGCTTAGTGTACGTTTCCTTGTAGTTACTTTGGCCCAGCTGTGGCTTTTCGCTTTATTTCGTGTATGGACAATTTTTCTGGATGTGGCATTGATTTTATGAATGTTTCTTATTGTTCTGAAATGCATGCAAGGACCTGCCATGTTGTTACCACAGACATTCATTGAACTCGAGCTTCACCACTCCAGTTCATGCGGACCTCGTAACATTCTCGCTTTTGATGTCTTTTGGAAAGCGGGGCATTACAGGTTTTAGTGGTGGCCCATGCAGGCCCTGCATCTGTGAATTCATAACAATAAGAACTCTTTCATTAGCCAAACATCTAGAGTAATCATGTACACGAGATTAATTCGGGGGTTTTCTTGTCTCAGAATGGCAGGAAGACGTAACACCCGACTTGGATCCGGAGCTGCTGGAGGCAGAGAGGATGACATTCGCCAGATGCTTGGAGTTATGAGGGAGATGCTGGAGGTTCAACACCATCTGGTCCAGCAGGGACGTTAGGCTGCACCAGCTGCACCACCACATCCCCACGTCCAAAGAGCTTCTCCAGACGAGAGGGCCCACTAGCGGCCGAGGAAGGGCTTAGTAGCACTAGGGATGACTTGGGTCTTACCCGACTCAATCCGAACGATTGGGTGGGGCTCGCCAAGAAACAGCTGACAGATAATGCCCATCATTGGTGGGATGCTGAAGAGACTAGGCTGACCAAGCGGATTCCATGGGCTACTTTCAGTCAGAGGTTTGACATCCAATACTTCCCGAAGGCTGCGAAGAGAGAGATGCAGCAGCGTTTCATCAACCTAGATCAGGGCACCATGACAGTCGATGAGTATGAGGTCGAGTTCACCATGCTGAGTCGCCCCTACTCTGGTGGCAGACGTAGATGACTGTGCACACCACTTTCAGCAAGGCTTGAATCTGGACATACATGCCTCGATGTCCGCGAGTACTTTTACCACTTATAAGCAAGTCCTGGTAGCTGTGAGGAAGCATGAGCAGATCGTGAATCAGAGGAAGGCACGTCAAGCGGGCAAGCGCCCGATGGAGCTGCATAGGAGTGCACCTAGGCCCGGTGTTCGTCCAGTTCAGACCACCCAGTTCAAGAGGCCAGCTGCACCTGTCCTAAACCGAGCTCAGCTGACTTGCCATTTCTGTAGCAAGCTTGGACATATGAAGAAAGACTACAGGAGGATGCTGAATCAGTGCTTGGTCTGTGGATCACCTGCCCATACTGCAAAAGACTGCCCCCGCGACACTCGACCTGGACCTACTGGAGCGCCTGGACCTGCTCAGCGGATAGTGCCTTCACTAGGACAGCAATGACCGCCTCTGATACCATAGGATTGAGCCTTTCAGCAGGCCAACCAGCCGAAGCGCCGGGCGTTCACCATGACGGCCGTAGAGGCTGAGGCTGAGGATGATGTGATTGCAGGTAACATCTAGACTAGTACTTTCTTATTTATGCATTTATGTTTAATTAGTTAGATCCATTCTTAACCTAGTTGCATTATATCTTAGGTGTCATCTTAGTTTCATCTCACCCAGCCATGACCCTGTTTGATTCTGGAGCTTCCATGTGCATCCTATCCTGGAAGTTCGTAGTCGAATACTCGATACCCACTTACACAATTCCCAAGTGTTGGAACATTACAACTGGGAATGGTGTAGTTAAGGTTTCCTTGGGATGTAGACCATGTCCGTTGGTGGTTAATGGACACGAATTATACGCTGATTTCATTGTCCACGACCTACCCAACTTTGATGCTATTCTCGGCATTGATTGGTTAGGAGCTTTCTATGCCACAATCAACTGTCATCGGAAGAAGGTGGTATTCGAAATTCCTGACCACCCAGTGATCGAGTTCGTCTGTAGAGGTCGTTCGCTTGGACATGTCAAGTTCTGGGCCCAGCCGAATAGACTGACTGTTGCATCTATGATAGCTGAACCAAAGAAGCCAGCGGTATGAGAGATTTCGAAGACGTCTTTCCTGAAGAAATTTCTGGATTGCCGCCCGATCGAGCGTTGGAGTTTGGCATTGACCTTATGCCAGGAGCTCAGCCGATTTCAAAGGCGTCGTACCGTATGGCTCCTACAGAGCTAGAGGAATTGAGGAAGCAGTTGGATGAGCTATTATAGAAAGGTTTCATCCATCCTAGCGTATCTCCCTGGGGTGCACTTGTCTTGCTGGTGAAGAAGAAGGATGGATCGAGGAGGATGTGCATTGATTATCCGGAGCTGAATCAGATCACAGTGAATACCAAGTATTCGCTGCCCCGTATTGATGATATCTTCAACCATCTTGGTGGATCGAGAGTATTTTCAAAGTTGGACCTCCGGAGCGGATACCATCAAGTCAGAGTCAAGAAGGAAGATGTGCCCAAGACAACTTTTCAGACCAAGTACGGGCATTATGAGTTCGTTGTCATGCCATTCGATGTAACCAACGCTTATGTTGTGTTCATGAATGTCATGAACCTTATCTTCTATGACTTCCTAGACAAGTTCATGGTGATCTTCATAGATGATATCCGTGTGTACTCGAAGAGCGAGGAGGAACATGCGAGCATTTGAGGTTAGTATTAGAGACGCTTCGTCATCATAGACTATATGTCAAGTACAGCAAATGCGAATTCTGGCTGGACAGAGTTGCATTTCTTGGGCATGTGGTATCAGAAGTTGGCATCTCAGTGGATCCGGAGAAGGTCAGAACAGTCAGTGAATGGCCTACACCTCGATCAGCATCCGACATCAGGAATTTCCTTCGATTGGCCGGATACTACCGCAGATTCATCAACTACTTCTCGAGGATAACTGAGCCTATGACAAGATTGACGAGGAAGGATGTTAAGTTTAGTTGGTCAGATTCTTATGAGCAGGCCTTTTCTACCTTGAAGGAGAGATTGACTACTGCAGCAGTCTTAGCTATTCCGGACAAAAGCGGAGGCTTCGAGATTTTCTGTGACGCATCGGGCAAGGGACTTGGATGTGTTCTGCACCAGCACAACCATGTGGTCGCATATGCTTTGCGATATTTGAAGGTCCATGAGAAGAGCTATCCGACCCACGATTTGGAGTTAGCCACTGTCATTTTTGCTTTGAAGATCTGTCGACATTTCTTATTGAGTGAGAAAGTAAAAATCTTCACTGATCACAAAAGTTTGACATCTATATTCACTCAGAAGGAGCTGAGTATGAGACAACACAGATGGTTGGAATTGATGGCTGACTACGACATCTACCTTCAGTATCATCCAGGGAAGGTGAATGTCATACCTGACGCCTTGAGTCGACTGCCCGAGGTGATGATTCTTACAGCTCAATAGAAGTTGCAGTAGGATCTACGAGAGATGGATGTTGAAGCTGTTTTATCGGGAGTCACTTCATTGTTGATGAACATACAGATTCAGTCGATGATTGTAGATCGAATCATGTCTGCTCAAGCTGGAGATGCCAAGTTGAAGAAGGTCAGAGATCAAGTTGAAGTAGGACTTCGGACAGATTTCCTTGTTCATGAGGATGGATCCCTGAGATATGGCAGTAGGATCTACGTACCTACATGGGATATCAGAGAGGAGTTGATGAACGAGGCCCACAGTTCACCTTATTCTATTCATCCTGGAGGTACGAAGATGTACAAGGATCTTCGTTAGAATTTCTGGTGGCACGGGATGAAGAGAAGTGTGGCACGAAGCATCGCTAAGTGCCTCGTGTGTCAGCAGGTGAAGGCTGAGCATCATCGCACTGCTGGACTGCTACAGCCTCTGTCAATTCTGGAGTGGAAGTGGCAGCACATCACGATGGACTTCGTGACTGGCTTACCTCGGAGCCCCAGGTAGATTGATGCAATCTGGGTCACCGTTGATTGATTGACCAAGTCTGCGCACTTATACCGTTCCAAGTATGACAATCTACGAAGATACTGGCAAGGAAGTATATGCAGGTAATGACCTAACTCATCTCTTCGTAATTCCCTTCTAGTACCAATAGTGATGTAAATTATGTTGTGTAGGAGATCGTACGCTTGCATGTAGTCCCTATAAGCATTGTATCAGATCGAGATACGAGGTTCACGTCCCAGTTCTAGAAAGAGTCTACAGACCAATCTGGGTACCAGTCTAAAGTTCAGCACTGCGTATCATCCGCAGACGGATGGCCAGTCAGAGCGGACCATTCAGATTTTCGAGGATATGCTGAGAGCTTGCATGTTTGATTTCAAGGGCTCATCGGAGGATCATCTACATCTGGTGGAGTTCTCCTACAACAATAGCTATCAGGCGAGCATTGGCATGGCGCCATTTGCTGCTCTCTACGGGAGGAAATGTCGATCGCCACTGAGCTGGGATGACATTGGAGATAGAGAGTTATTGGGACCGAAGATGATTGTTGAAGCGGTAGATGTTGTGCAAGATATCAGGGACAAGCTTCGGATCGCTCAGGACCGTTATAAGCATTGGACAGATGCTAAACAGTGTCCTCTAGAGTTTCAGCCGGGAGACCATGTATTCCTGAAGATCTCCTTGAATCGAGGAGTGATTCACTTTGGGAAGCGTGACAAGCTTAGCCCAAGATATATTAGATCCTTCGATGTTCTGGAGAGAGTTGGCAAAGTAGCTTACCGCTTAGCCTTGCCACCATCTTTGGAGGAGTTCATGATGTCTTCCATGTGTCTCAGCTCCGTCTGTACATCAGTGGCCCATCTCACGCTGTGGACTACTCTGAGATTACTGTCCATCTGGATTTGACGTAAGACCAGTAGCCAGTGCAGATTCTTGACAAGCATCAGAAGACACTCAAGAACAAGACCGTCAAACTTGTTAGAGTGATGTGGTGGCATCACTCGCCAGGACAGTCCACCTGGGAGAGGGAAGATGAGATGAGAGAGCGCTACCCACATTTGTTCCTGATCGGTGATTGTTAGGAATTTCGAGGGCAGAATTATTCTTACGGTGGATAAGATGTAACGACCAGTTTTTAATGATACGTTTTATTTGTATTCTCTCTTATTGTACGTCGCTTCCATACCTGTAATTATTACGTATTTGTCGTTAGGCGTAATTGTACCGCGTACCCGTATCAGCTACGAACCTTAATACATATTAATTATAATTATTTTTAAAAATATACTATGATACATTTCATTAAATAATTATTCTAAATTTTCAAATTCAAGTTTTTTTATTCAAATATTTTTGATAACCTTCCTAATTAAATCCTATTAAAACCTATAACTAATTTAGTATTATTAACTGTTGAGTATTAGTGTTTCACACCAATTTTATTTTGATAATGATCACAATATTATGTTGTTGCTAATGACTCTCATGTTTTAGTTTCTCAGTTTTATTTCAAGAATATCTTCCTTGGAGACTAATCACTTGGTGCAAGGATGGACATTAAGTGAAGAAGGACCATTGCTTGGACTCAAGGAGTGCCAAAGCTTGGAGATGATGGAGAGCAATCAAGGCATCAAGATTGAAGACTTGGATTTGGTCTTCTACTTCATAAACTACTCACATGGGAAGAGGTATGACCACTACTACCTGTAAATTTTGAATAAAACAAGGCGACCGGAGGGAGGCTCAACATTGTTCATTTAGATGGAATCTTGCTTTTACCGGTCCTTAATCTGCCTCTTCAAACTCAAATATCTACTAAAAAGGACTCTTATACAGCAGCAAGTAACCAAATAACAGGGCTTAACAGCGCCTTGGTGAGGGCAGGAATAAATCCCCCGGTTCGGTGACGAGTGAGCGAGGAGGAAATCGAAGCCGTCCAATTTTCTTGATTTACCTTGGAAAAGATCCATGTAATTTACTTTATTGCTTTCTCTCTCTTTTGAGTCTAGGATTAATGTAATGCCTTGTTAGATGGTTTACTCATACATGCATATGCATTTAACCATCTTAGTGAGCCCTAGGATTATCATAGAATCCAACCCAATAGGTTCACTTTGTCCAAAGACTCATTTCGAGTCTCTGGCTTTCCATCAGTCGCCTGATGAAGGAAACACAGTCGACTGGGTGACTTCCAGTCGCCTGTAGATCCTTCTACAGTCACCTGATATGCATAGCTCAAGTCAACATTTCAATTGACTCAAACTTGAGCTTTACGCATAGTCGACTACTGGTCAGTTTACAGTCGCCTGTATATTTACAGTCGCCTGTAGATTAGTCATCAGTCGCCTGAGTAGCTGTAACGACCTGTTTTCATCAAGACAAATTATTTACCTATTTGACCAATTTTTCAATTTTTAAACTATTTTATAATGGTTTGTCAGGAGTTTTACTGATTTCAAAAATTTCTTATAAAAATATTTTGAAGTACCAGACTAGTTATGGAGTATTTTAGTAAGATCGGATTTCATCAAATACTTAAAAAATTTCTGATAAAATTCAATTTCAGTTATTACCGTTTTGACTTAATGAATTTATTTTCTATACAAACATCTACAAAACGTTTTCAAACTTCTACAGTAACATTCAATGATCAATTAGGGCTTCCCACATTAATTTCATAATTGTCTGAAGCCAAATCAGTAGAGAACCCGCAAACCCGTTTTCTAAACGTTTTGGCCTAAAAATAGTATTTTCGTATCTCAAAGCCTGAAACGGACTTGGTATTCGCGATCCTCGCGATGATACGATCTCGTGGGTACGTTTTCGTAATTTTTCAGACACGTTTACTAGTAGGGACAAAATCGTAATTTCGTTACAATTTATACCACTATCATCACAAATTACCCTAGCTAATTACTAATTACCTTAACCTAATTAACTATTAGATTAACCTAACCATACCTAAAACGTGTTAGAGGATACGTTTAAAACTTTTCTAGCCTAGTCAAAAAATCTCATTTATTACCTACCTAATGTCATTTATTATTTTTGACTAATACAAAATTAAACCCTATTTAAACCCACACTAATCCCTCCCTCAGCCATTCACGTCGAAGCCTAGATAACCCCTCTTCACCAAACCCGCACATGCATAGCTTCTCTCTTCTGACCCCTCTCATCTCTCTCCCCTTCGTTCTCTTCCCCATACACACAGACCCTCTCTCACTGTGAATGCCCTCACCCCCGCTCCGAACGAGCTCGCCCCGAGTGCCATCACCGCCAAGCTGGAGCCCTGTCCGCGTTTCGCGAGCTCCATCGTGCATCTCTGCCTCACCATCGACGCCGTGCACCGCCAGCAACCCACAGCAGCTCCGCCCGCCTCCGTGATCTACGCCACCACTCCCCGACGTCCGCACGAAGTTCCGAAAGCCGATCGTCCTCCGCCCATCGCTTCTTCCGACCCCCGACACCGTACAGCCACGCCACCGTCCCCAAGCTATCCAACTTCGCCTGAACGCCCCCGCTATCCACCGGCGTTCCCCGAACTTCGCCCACGTCAGACCATCCCCCGCTCCCCTGTTCCCCGAGCTCCCCTTCTCTCTCCCTTTGTTCCTCACGAACGTCGCTGTACACCACCACCGGAGCACACCGCCCTACTACCGCTTCCCTCCGACGACTCGAGAGTGCTCCGACTGCCACCCTCCGCCTGTGCTGCCATCGGAGCACTTCCCCGAGCTCACACCGCCCGTCGCCGTACGGCGTACGCCGTCGTCGTAGCAGCAGCAGCTGTCAAATGATCGGAGGAGCAGCAGAGGTAAAACGATGGCAAACTTGTAAATACGAATTTATTTCGTATTTTCGTTTTATAATAATTAATAAATGGGGTTTAATGGTTTTAAATCCATAACTAAAAATATAAGCCCCAGAAAAATGTGAGACTAGCTCCAGAAAATCAGAAATGACATTCTGGACCCAATGCACTAGTTTCGTCTCAATCGGACACTTAAATTTTTCAGAATTAATTTTTAAGCCTATAAGTTAAAACTGTTATTTTCATTTAAAAATTTGTATCTTCTTATTTTCACGTAAATTTATATATGAGAAAAATATATGTTAAAGGACTCTTCGAGAAGGTCATTTTGACAGCTTATTTGCGACTTTCCGATACAGATTGCATCCGGAATAAATTATTGAAAAAGTACTTACTTAATTAAAAATTAGTTTTTAAACCTATTTTAAACTTTTAAAAAAATTATAAAAATTATTACAAGCGTCCGAAAAATATTTCCTCCTACGATAAAATTATTTTCATTATATCTAGGCTATAGAAAAATTTAGAACACTTTTTGACAACGTTTCAAACGCTTATAAAATCGAGACGATCGAATTAAATAGATGGAAAATAGGGTAGCCTGTAACTAATGACTTCTTGTATTTGCAGGTACCAATACTCGTGCACCATCATTTTTAAAAAGCTCTAGCTCCAATCTCGTCTTACCACGACAACCTCAAATACTGTAAGTCACTCTAATTCTAACATTAGAAGTCTGCTTGTGTACTCGTATGGACTTAGGACATAACAACTAGTCTCAAAACAGTTATTGACCTGAACAGATGATTAGAGACCTAATTAACTAGAGAACTAATCGATAGTGGAATAACCAAAGAACTAAACTGAGATAGTGCACTTTTATGGAATTAAACATTATAGTTGTTGGACTTCAAAGCATTGCTGAGGACTGAATTGAGATAGTGCACTTTTATGGAATTAGATATCATAGTTGTTGGACTTCAAAGTATTGCTCAGGACTGATATTCTCTGTTGAGGCTTCTGCCTTGACTTTTCAACAAGTAAATACCACACATATATGTATTTGTTGTACTTATTAATGGATGTATTGTTGTACACATTGTTGGATGTACGAAATGATGGGCCTATGTGGCCATACGGATACGGATATGGATCCGGACACAGATACGAATACGGTTATAAATGTGAAATGTGATACAACACGGGTTATGGGGTAGTCTTGAGCTACGAGGTGTGCGGGAGTGACTGGGTCCACCCGTATTTGGTAAGCTGACGGATACGGTTATAAATGTGAAATGTGATACAACACGGGTTATGGGGTAGTCTTGGGCTACGAGGTGTGCGGGAGTGACTAGGTCTACTCGTATTTGGTAAGCTGTACCATCACCCTAAAGGGGATGGTAGGTAGATATTCCGCGAGTTGCTCCGTGGGATGGGTGCACTTCTGGTTGCATATCGTACACTCGAGCTAAGACTGTTGCACTAGCTGATTGATATAGTGCCCATGAGGCCATATTGATACAAACGCTGGTATGAACATTGGACTATGATAATACACGGGATACGGGGTAGTCTTGAGCTATGCAGTGTGCGGGAGTGACCGGGTCCACCCTTATTAGTTAAGTTGTACCATCACCCTGCAGGAATGGTAGGTAGATATTCCACGAGTTGCTCCGTGGGATGGGTGCACTTCTAGTTGCATAGCGTACACTCGAGCCATGACTGATGCAATAGTTTGATTGCTGTATTGTACTCATGGTTGTTTGTATTGTCGGAACACACTATTGGGCCTTCGGGCATTTACGGAGCACATTACGGCACACACTACTGGGCCCTCAGGCATTTACGGAGCACATTACAGAACACACTATTGGGCCTTCGGGCATTTACGGAGCACATCTACGGAGCACACTATTGGGCCCTTGCGGCATTTAAGACTGATGCACTAGTTTGATTGATGTTGCACTAATTGATAATTGATTGAGACCATTGCTTCAGTCACGACTACTACTATTCTACGGACCAAGTCGAAACTACTCGAACGTGATAGAATGGTTTAATAATGAGCGGTCTTGAATTACGACTGAATCATTGTCTAGAAAGGAATGGGAAGGGGGTTGGTCAACCAAGGGACTTGTTCCTGCGGTCTTTGAAGTGACCTGTGCCTTCAAGCCCTGACTGACTGGCTGATTCGGAAGTTAAGTTAGACTTCTTATTATTAGGCCATCCTACACTATTAGATAATCAAGCGACGCTCATCCTTACTTAAGTATTACTACATCTACCTATTGTCATCTCATTACCGATTGGTCAAAACATTGTTAATCTGGTTGTCTTACTATTGCCATCCCATTGGTCAAAATATCGTTTCTACCACATGCCATGCCACAGTCGTTACTTTTGCACTTGTACAGTCATCTTTACTTTATGCATCACTTCTGAATAGTTACCAGTATTCACTCTTACATACCTGTCAGCTCATACTTTACTTTTTGTACCTATCTGACCATCTTTTGTTTACTATAATCTGTTCCATACTTTTGCACTACTTGTTTCTATTGCTAGAATTGTTGTGACTTACCTATGGTTCTATCTCTGTGGCACCGCAGATGATGTATATATGGAGGCAGATGCTCTAGAGTTAATAGCGCCAGAATTTGACCATGAGTCTGCAGCTTTCAGAGTTGTTTCCAGTTGTATTTACTTTCCTTCATGTACGATTGTTGGACCATTTTTGTACAATACCGATGTAATAATTGGACACTATTTGGGTATTTTTGTACATCTCTGCATCATGGCTATTTTGTTTTCACTGGTTAACTGCAGGACCTGCGCAAATGCCAAAAAAAGTAACGGGCCCGGGAATCGGGTCGTTACATCTTTGGTGGCCCACGCAGGTCCGTGCTACCTACCTCATGAACAATATAGCAAGATCAGGGTGTATGGTATAAAATACTCAAATAGAACTCTCGAGTACTGGATGTCTCGAGTGTTCACCTGTATTGGATATACGGGTGAAGCGTCCTTATTACCATCTCCATTAAGACTTCCTTGATTCTCATCATCTTCCTTGAACTCTTAACCCTTGACTAGAAATTCATATTCCATTCTTTGGATATACCTTCCTTAGTAACCCCCTTTAGCAGTTAAATTGATTTTTCATATGTTGAACTATTTACTCATATCATCAACATCACCTTTCTAATTGTGCTTAGCTCACCCATACCCTAGTTACGTCTATTTTAAGGAGGGTAGCATTCGATTTTCAATCACTAGAAGTTCGAGTTCAACAATGGAAGCGAATCGAAGGATGATGGTCCAAACCGAGACGTATAAACTGATGCCACTACTTCGTCACCTTTCTTGAACTCGTCTTCTTCTTCTATCTGAGCCTCTGAGCCTATTTTGACTTGAGCCTAGCTATAGACACTATGGTAATGTCAATAGTAAGTATTCATAAATATCTTCTCTTGTTTTCTTGATGCTATGATATCATATTATATTTCATGTTATTTACAACCTAATTTACTAAAATACTATCTTTTCTAACATTTATTTGCTTGAAGCTTCTTCATAACATCTTGCTTGAAGCTTCTTCATAACATCAATTATCTATTTCAAAACGATTTTTAAATTCCGAGGACGGAATTATTTTAAGGAGGGTAGGATGTAACGGCATGTTTTCATCAAGACAAATTATTTACCTATTTGACCAATTATTCAATTTTTAAACTATTTTATAATGGTTTGACAGGAGTTTTACTGATTTCAAAAATTTCTTATAAAAATATTTTGAAGTACCAGACTAGTTATGGAGTATTTTAGTAAGATCGGATTTCATCAAATACTCAAAACATTTCTGATAAAATTCAATTTCAGTTATTACCGTTTTGACTTAATGAATTTATTTTCTATACAAACATCTACAAAACATTTTCAAACTTCTACAGTAACATTCAATGATCAATTAGGGCTTCCCACATTAATTTCATAATTTTCTAAAGCCAAATCAGTAGAGAACCCGCAAACCCGTTTTCTAAACGTTTTGGCCTAAAAATAGTATTTCCGTAGCTCAAAGCCTGAAACGGACTTGGTATTCGCGATCCTCGCGACGATACGATCCCGTGGGTACGTTTTCGTAATTTTTCGGACAAGTTTACTAGTAGGGACAAAATCGTAATTTCGTTACAATTTATACCACTATCATCACAAATTACCCTAGCTAATTACTAATTACCTTAACCTAATTAACTATTAGATTAACCTAACCATACCTAAAACGTTTTAGAGGATACGTTTAAAAATTTTCTAGCCTAGTCAAAAAATCTCATTTATTACCTACCTAATGTCATTTATAATCTTTGACTAATACAAAATTAAACCCTATTTAAACCCACACTAATCCCTCCCTCAGCCATTCACGTCGAAGCCTAGATAACCCCTCTTCACCAAACCCGCACATGCACAGCTTCTCTCTTCCGACCCCTCTCATCTCTCTCCCCTTCGTTCTATTCCCCATACACACAGACCCTCTCTCACTGTGAATGCCCTCACCCCCGCTCCGAACGAGCTCGCCCCGAGTGCCATCGCCGCCAAGCTGGAGCCCCGTCCGCGTTCCCTGAGCTCCGTCGTGCATCTCCGCCTAACCATCGACGCCGTGCACCGCCAGCAACCCACAGCAGCTCCGCCCGCCTCCATGATCTACGCCACCACTCCCCGACGTCCGCTCGAAGTTCCGAAGCCGATCGTCCTCCGCCCACCGCTTCTTCCGACCCCCGACACCGTACAGCCACTGTAACGACCACTTTTCGTTGTACTTTGTTCGTACACGTGCTTTTGGCCGTGCACGTGTTTATTTTAGACTTTATTTGATTGTGAACACTTTTGTGTGATATGCCGTTGTGAACGTCTCTGAGAGTATTAAATAGTGGCACTATCTTGGAACGACACTACTCGAGTCGTTTTTCCACAATTGAATCTTACTCGATGAGACGTGACGATTCTCACTCTTGACGGGAGACGTTTCTATTTTTAGTCTCGTCGTCCGACGTCAAAATTAAGATCCGTCTTCTTAGTTAGCTCACTTTCGTCATCACGATCACCACAATATTTATTTTATAATATTTGGAGTTTATTTGACCACTTTTATATTTTTAACAAGTTTTATAATATTTTTAATAATTAATTTTTAAATTATTTTCGGCCAAATAAAATTTATTTGAGTTTTAAACGTATTAAAGAATTTTTGAGCCAATTTCCAGCTCATTTGGACCAAGTCAAATCCTTGGGTGAGTTGGAGAAGTTGAATTTCAAATTTTAAATATTTTTGAACTTCTAATCCTATTAGATTTAGCCCTAGACCAAGTCAACCCATCTACACTATATAAACAACCCCTAGGAAGACCTATTTTCGCGAGAAATTAACCCTAGACACTTCCAAAACTCAAATTTGACGTTGCGACGATTCGTCGCAACGTTGCGACGAACAGCTGCCGCACGACCGAGGAAATCAGCGCCGTTCCCCTGCTCCGACCGCTAGCCGCCCCGCACCAAGCAATCCCCGCACCGCTGCATCGCAGCCGCTCCGTTCGTCCGCTACGACCGATAGGATCTCTCGGTCAGATCGAGAGACCCGCTCCGCATCCCCGCATCTCCGCACCGCACCGACCCCCGCACCGTTCACCCGCTCCGCTCCGCGTCTGACCGAGCCGTTTGCCCGCACCGACCGCTCTCCGCATCGTTGCAACGTTGCGACGTTGCAACTCTCGTTCCCCAGTGTCTGACCGACGGCCCTCCCCGCCGCGACCGAGAGAACCAAGGCTGTGACCGACCCAAGCGCTGCACAGCCCCGTCCCCCAGTGTCTGACCGAGCAAATCCCCCGCATTGGCTGTGTACGACCGAGAGCCATTCGTCGCAACCCCGCATCCGTCGCACCACTTGCCTCCGTGGGCCCCCCAAGTTCTCCAGAGGTATTGTGGGTCCCCCAAAGGTCCCTAGGACTACTGTGGGCCCCACCTAGGTGCGTTCTCTTCGACGATTCGTCGCGTACGACGTCGTCGCACGTCGTAGCCCGTCGTCGCACGTGCTAGCTTTGGAATCTGGAATCGTCGCCCCGGTTGTTTGCTCTGAAACTTCCAGCGAGGAATCTAATCGGAATCTGGACTTGGAGCGCGATATTATTATTCCAACCCCCGGCGTCGCTACCCGACGCTGGTGTAGCTTTCGCGTCGTGTTGAGGTAACGCTTTGCACCCCTAGGACCCCCAACCCAATTGCATGCTAACCAAGACTAAAAATCAGTATTTTAAAGTATTTTAAATGTTTTAGCATTCACTAATCAAGATTAATAAAACGGATGTAGGCCGGTGGACTTGTACACATAGGAATTGTGACTTTGGACTCGTTGGACGGTGTTTCTCTGACGAGATACTTACAGGCAAGTGAAACTTGCCAACTCTTGTGTAGGGCCATGTTTTTAGGCCACTTCCTTGCTTTTAGCGTAAAAGAGACTAGTCAGTGAAATGATAGCTGGCTAGACGCCTACTTGATCTAGTTTGACAACGAAACTAGATCCGTCACCTAATTGATCTAGCTTGACAACGAAGCTAGATCCAACCCTTAAAACTTGTTGTTCATGCATACTAAACTGTCACGTTTACTTTCCTTACCTGTACGCCTTACTACTTGTCTTGTCATGTCATCCATGCATTGAATGTCGCATTCGTAGCACACGCTACAATACTTGTACTTGTACTCCCTTGTCTGGCTAGGTGCACCCCTAGACCAACAAGATAAAACACTTCCTGGCTCATGTTCCAGAAGCGAGCATTCCCATTCGGGGGTAATGCCCTGGCTCGACACACGTGGAGGGGTAGGGATAAACGATCACTTGAGCTTAGGAGTTGGCCCGCGCAGCCACTCAAGCCAAAAGGCAGAATCTCTGTGCACGAGGTGCTTACTTTCCTTGTCTTGTACTTGTCTTGTGAATGATTCATGTAATACTTGTCATCCATGCCATGCCATGCTCGTACTTTACTTTACCTGTTGCACTCATTACTTTAACTGCCATGCCATTGCATCATGCTAGAACTGCTAGGTTGCTTTACTTTTACCTACTTTCAGTTTCCTTGCACAAGTCTTCCAGACTTGCTGACATGTGCCCCTTGCTCTTTTGGGTGTCACATGTTAGACCCTGAGCCAGAGACAGTTGTTGAGGACGATGTGGTTGCTGACACTGAGCCTACGTTCGTCGAGGAGTTTGTGGACTCCGGAGGCCAGTTTTAGAGACTGTTGGCGTTGTTTTTGCTTTAGGTTGCTGCTAGATGTCGGTGCTTGCACCATTACTGTGTTTCTGTACTTTGTGCTTTTGTTGGCCATGCTGGGGCCTCTTTTAGACTCTTTTCGTTTAGCCTGGTGGCTTTTTCTGTGATGTTGAGATTTATTATTATGGATATTCTGAGATGTTTCTTTTGTCTCTTTCGTTATTATTATCTTTGTTTCGTTTCACGTTGCAAGGACCTGCAGTTTAAATTTGATTGACGCTTATCGGACTTGCAGCTTTGTAGCTTCAAGTCTGAGCGGACCTTCTCACGCTTCGCCTCCACGTTTTTGGGAAGCGGGGCGTGACAGCCACGCCACCGTCCCCAAGCTATCTGACTTCGCCCGAATGCCCCTGCTGTCCACCGGCGTTCCCCGAACTTCGCCCACGTCGGACCATCCCCCGCTCCCCTGTTCCCCAAGCTCCCCTTCTCTCTCCCTCTGTTCCTCACGAACGTCGCCGTACACCACCACCGGAGCACACCGCCCCGCTACCGCTTCCCTCCGACGACTCGAGAGTGCTCCGACTGCCACCCTCCGCCTGTGCTGCCATCGGAGCACTTCCCCGAGCTCACACCGCCCGTCGCCGTACGGCGTACGCCGTCGCCGCAGCAGCAGCTGCTGTCAAATGATCGGAGGAGCATCAGAGGTAAAACGATGGCAAACTTTTAAATACGAATTTATTTCGTATTTTCGTTTTATAATAATTAATAAATGGGGTTTAATGGTTTTAAATCCATAACTAAAAATATAAGCCCCAGAAAAATGTGAGACTAGCTCCAGAAAATCAGAAATGACATTCTGGACCTAATGGCACTAGTTTCGTTTCAATCGGACACTTAAATTTTTCAGAATTAATTTTTAAGCCTATAAGTTAAAACCGTTATTTTCATTTAAAAATCTGTATCTTCTTATTTTCACGTAAAATTATATATGAGAAAAATATATGTTAAAGTACTCTTTGAGACGGTCATTTTGACAGCTAATTTGCGACTTTCCGATACAGATTGCATCCGGAATAAATTATTGAAAAATAACGTACTTAATTAAAATTAGTTTTTAAACCTATTTTAAACTTTTAAAAAAATTATAAAAATTATTACAAGCGTCCGAAAAATATTTCCTCCTACGATAAAATTATTTTCCTTATATCTAGGCTATAGAAAAATTTAGAACACTTTTTGACAACGTTTCAGTCGCTTATAAAATCAAGACGATCGAATTAAATAGATGGAAAATAGGGTAGCCTGTAACTAATGACTTCTTGTATTTGCAGGTACCAATACTCGTGCACCATCATCTTTAAAAAGCTCTAGCTTCAATCTCGTCTTACCACGACAACCTCAAATACGGTAAGTCACTCTAATTCTAACATTAGAAGTCTGGTTGTGTACTCGTATGGACTTAGGACATAACAACTAGTCTCAAAACAGTTATTGACCTGAACAGATGATTAGAGACCTAATTAACTAGAGAACTAATCGAATGTGGAATAACCAAAGAACTAAACTGAGATAGTGCACTTTTATGGAATTAAACATTATAGTTGTTGGAATTCAAAGCATTGCTGAGGACTGAATTGAGATAGTGCACTTTTATGGAATTAGATATCATAGTTGTTGGACTTCAAAGTATTGCTCAGGACTGATATTCTCTGTTGAGGCTTCTGCCTTGACTTTTCAACAAGTAAATACCACACATATATGTATTTGTTGTACTCATTGATGGATGTATTGTTGTACACATTATTGGATGTACGAAATGATGGGCCTATGTGGCCATACGGACACGGATATGGATACGGACACAGATACGGATACGGTTATAAATGTGAAATGTGATACAACACGGGTTATGGGGTAGTCTTGAGCTACGAGGTGTGCGGGAGTGACTGGGTCCACCCGTATTTGGTAAGCTGACGGATACGGTTATAAATGTGAAATGTGATACAACACGGGTTATAGGGTAGTCTTGAGCTACGAGGTGTGCGGGAGTGACTGGGTCCACCCGTATTTGGTAAGATGTACCATCACCCTAAAGGGGATGGTAGGTAGATATTCCGCGAGTTGTTCCGTGGGATGGGTGCACTTCTGGTTGCATATCGTACACTCGAGCTAAGACTGTTGCACTAACTGATTGATACAGTGCCTATGAGGCCATATTGATACAAACGCTGGTATGAACATTGGACTATGATAATACACGGGATACGGTGTAGTCTTGAGCTACGCAGTGTGCGGGAGTGACCGGGTCCACCCTTATTAGTTAAGCTATACCATCACCCTGCAGGAATGGTTGGTAGATATTCCACGAGTTGCTCCGTGGGATGGGTGCACTTCTGGTTGCATAGCGTACACTCGAGCCAAGGCTGATGCACTAGTTTGATTGTTGTATTGTACTCATGGTTGTTTGTATTGTCGGAACACACAATTGGGCCTTCGGGCATTTACGGAGCATATTACGGCACACACTACTGGGCCCTCGGGCATTTACGGAGCACATTACGGAACCCACTATTGGGCCTTCGGGCATTTACGGAGCACATCTACGGAGCACACTATTGGGCCCTTGCGGCATTTAAGACTGATGCACTAGTTTGATTGATGTTGCACTAATTGATAATTGATTGAGACCATTGCTTCAGTCACGACTACTACTATTCTACGGACCAAGTCGAAACTACTCGAACGTGATAGAACGGTTTAATAATGAGCGGTCTTGAATTACGACTGAATCAGTGTCTAGAAAGGAATGGGAAGGGGGTTGGTCAACCAAGGGACTTGTTCCTACGGTCTTTGAAGTGACCTGTGCCTTCAAGCCCTGACTGACTGGCTGATTTGAAAGTTAAGTTAGACTTCTTATTATTAGGCCATCCTACACTATTAGATAATCAAGCGACGCTCATCCTTACTTAAGTATTACTGCATCTACCTATTGGCATCTCATTACCGATTGGTCAAAATATTGTTAACCTGGTTTTCTTACTATTGCCATCCCATTGGTCAAAATATCGTTTCTACCACATGCCACGCCACAGTCGTTACTTTGTCACTTGTACAGTCATCTTTACTTTATGCATCACTTCTGAATAGTTACCAGTATTCACTCTTACATACCTGTCAGCTCATACTTTACTTTTTGTACCTATCTGACCATCTTTTGTTTACTATAATCTGTTCCATACTTTTTGCACTACTTTGTTTCTATTGCTAGAATTGTTGTGACTTACCTACGGTTCCATCTCTGTGGCACCGCAGACAACGTACATATAGAGGTAGATGCTCTAGAGTTAATAGCGCCAGAATTTGACCATGAGTCTGCAGCTTTCAGAGTTGTTTCCAGTTGTATTTACTTTCCTTCATGTACGATTGTTAGACCATTTTTGTACAATACCGATGTAATAATTGGACACTATTTGTGTATTTTTGTACATCTCTGCATCTTGGCTGTTTTGTTTTCACTGGTTAACTGCAGGACCTGCGCAAATGCCAAAAAAAGTAATAGGCCCGGGAATCGGGTCGTTACAGTAGCGTAAGTGCAATCTCTACATCTCTCTGTCTTTTCTCCATCTTACTCTGTAGGCGACTGATTAAGGTTTTACAGTCGCCTGACTAATAGACAGTCGACTGTATTATTGACATCACTCGCCTGCGTGCTTAATTGGAGAAAGAGTATAGCTCTCTGTTTTATTCCATCCCCTACAGCAGTCGCCTGCTAAAGGATTTACAGGCGCATGTCCTGTTCTCAGTCGACTGTATTGTCTTCATAAGTCGACTGTCCTGGCTCAGATTATAGCCGTTGGATATTTTCTAGCCGTTGATCAGTCAACTGTCTTATGATCATCAGTCGACTGTTCCTGTCGTTTTCGCCCAGTTTCTAGCCGTTGCAGAATCGATTCTTTGGCTGTTTTCTTGGGTTTTGGGGTTTGATATAGGGCTCCTATATATATATATATGAGTGTGCTGCCATCTCTTATACTCTTTGATGCTATTGAATATCTCAAGAGATCTATAAGCAACTCACAAACTCCCTCAATTCCCTCTCTAGAGCTCTCATTCATCTTCATGCATTGAAGTCCAGCTCAAGGGAATTCATCCAAGTGCTTTCAAGCATATCTAAAACTTGGAGATCCTCTTCCATGCCTTGCATTCATTCATGAGTAAGCATCTCAAGGCATATGTAAGAGTATTTATTTTACTTGGTGATTTTGTGTCTGTAATTCTCTTTGTGGGAATTAGCTCTTTCTCTCTTTGTGGGAGGTTATCTCTTAGTGGGATTAGGATATCTCTTTGTGTGAATAACTCTCTTTCTGGGAGTAACTCTCTTTGTGTGAGTTTAGTGTCCTAGTGTAGGGCTAACCCTAATTCTCTGAGTGGGAGTTAGTGATTCTCTGTGTAGGTGTCTTGATCCTCGTATAGGATTGGTTGGATCCTTGTGTAGGGCATAAATCCTCTTTGTGGGGGTATCTCCTTGTGAGATTTGTATTCACTTCTTTGTGTGGGAATATAGTGAATATTGGTGTGGCTGGATGTACCCATGTTTAGGGAACCAGGGTAAAACTTTGTGTTTGCGTTTGGATTGATTGTGCCTTTTAATTCCTCTTGCATTTATAATTCCGCATTTGCACGTTTAATTTTAATTGGACAATTTTATTGCCATTACACTATTCACCCCCCTCTAGTGTGTGTTGTTAGTATTGCAAGGGTAAGGCGATCCTTACAATTGGTATCAGAGCGAGGTTAAAGCATACTGCAACGATGGCATTCAACGCTACATCTGTGTGCCATGAAGAAGGTCACTCAACCATTCGACCCCCGCTCTTCAACGGAACCAACTACCCTAGTTGGAAGATCAGGATGATGGTCTACTTGAAGGGTCACGACCTTTGGGACATTATAGAGTCGTCTTTTGAGGAGCCTACTTCACCCGTGGCCTCGAGAACTAAAGCGGAGAAGGATTCGATCAGAGTCAATGCTAGGGCTATGTGTGTACTCCATTGCACCCTCACTCCGGATGAGTTCGATCGCATCTCCATGTGCAAATCGTCCAACAATATTTGGCATACTTTGGAGATTTCTCATGAAGTGCTTCTTCAACATAAGGAGGAGGTTCAACCAACCAAGCCCGAGAAGGGAAGGGGGGTTGCACTCCATGTTGAGAAGGAGTCATTCAAGTGGAAAAAGAAGTTCCAACAAGAAGCTTCGAGTGAAGAAGGAGATGATATTAGCGATGATGATTACATCGAGATTGCCAAGAAATTCAAGAATTTCAAGGCATTCCTCAAGGACAAACAAGGTATATCTTTGTCAAAGTTTGCCTCCCAGTCTAACAAGCTTATTTGTTTCAATTGTAGTGGAAAAGGTCATCATGATACTGAATTTCCTTCCAAACCCACCAAAGATACCTATAAGGGTAAAGGGACTTATCGGTACTTTTGGAAAGGCAAGTCCGAAATCAAGAACCAAAAGAAGGGACTTATCGGTACTTTTGATGATTCCGATGTGGACACATCAAATGATGAAGATGAGGATGACAAGGAGCACGATCACAGGTGTTTCGTTGCGTTTAATGATTCTTCATCAACTTCCTCTAGCTCAAGCGATGAAGAGATAGAGGCGTGGCTCAACTCCAAAGAAGAATAGTGCTTCATGGCTAATGGGGAAGAGTCTTCGTCAAGCTCAAGCGAGGAGGAAAGCGATGAGGAAATCGAGGAGGAAAGCGATGATGAAGCTGAGGAGGAAAAGCCATCCTATGAGGAGCTCGAATACCGCCTAAATGTGGCCTCCAATTTGGCAAGTAAGTGCATCGATTCATATGATAAAATGAAAGCTAAACTTGATAATGCTATGAGTAGGGTGCATGATTTAGAATCGTCTAGTGTAAATATTCATGATGCTTTGCATGTTTGTGACACTAGTGAGAGAGACACACTTCTCTCTCAAGTTATGGAATTGAGCCTTACAAATAAAAAACTTGTTGCTCAAAACCTTAGCTTAAAATCTCACATTCAACAACTTATGTTGAAATTTGAAGAGGAATCCTGTAAGCTCATAAGCTTTGTGCATTCTAGGGATTCACTCCACGATTTGTTGGAAAAACAACATCCACTAAATCATAGAGGAGGTTTGTGTTATATTCATAATGTGGTACCCAAACCCACCTCCAATTTCTCTTATGGTGCAAATACAAGAAATATTGCTAAAGCACCTAAGAAGAATCACCATGCTTTCTTGTACAACAATAACATAAACAAGAAGCATGTAGATCACGAGGTAATGAGGAAGAATGAAAAATCTTCATTTTTTGCTAAGAAGCAAAATCCTCATTCTTTGCATGCCAAGAAATTCGTTTCTACACCTAAGCATGCCACATCCACCCCTCTTGCAAAGGCAAAACCCTTGCCTAGGAAATCCTTGAGATTATGGATTCCCACTAAGGTTAGTGTGCAAGAGAGGGATAGTTACATCAACTCTCTAGTTAGGGATGTGATCACCTCATGTGATTACATTAGGAAATCAAACTCATCTTGGGTTTTGTTGCCTAATGTTTAGGTTCCTCACATATATGCATATTGCATGGGTATTGTGCTTGAATATTTTTTAGCATACCCATTGTTTGTGTGTGTTTCATGATTTTGAAAATTTTCTAACTTATTTTTCATGAAAATGGGGACCTTGGGGTTTATTGACATGCATGCATTTTTGATCCATGTGTATGTCAATGGGGGAGTTAATATGTTATATGTTTCAAATATTTTAAGACATATTTGAACTCTCTTTTCGGATGTTATTTGATATCATTATTTACATTTGGTTATTTCTGATCTCAAACCAAACCTCTTGTTTATTGCCAACATATTTCATGTTATATTTGTTTTGGCAATATTCTTTGTGTATCTTTAAAGCTTGATTTTTCCATATCTATTGCTTTGATACATTTTAGGCCCATGGCTCCAATATTGGTATTAGATCCTAGAAGTCAAAAGTTGACCATTTCTATGATCTAGGGGGAGCATGGGGTAGTGAATTGATACTCACTAAAATTTTCAATTTGGTATCATACATCTCTTCTTTTCTTGCATATTGTCACATCTTGGTTAAGATGACAAAGGGGGATATACTTGATGTCCACCTTTTTGACGATGACAAGGGGAAGAGATATATGCATTATGTAAATATATATGGGGAGATATATTCATATCCATACGGGGAGAGATATATCTATGGGGAGAGATATATGGGATTAGATAAACCTTTCATGTTTGCATGATATTATCTATTTCATTTGGTTTATGTAATCCATACCTATTATATGTCACCATGATCTTATTTGGTAGAATGAGTATTTACTATTGTGTAGCTCATTGTATAATTGGTGCATATAAGTAGGGTGCGCT
Source organism: Scilla litardierei (assembly GCA_030789695.1). Taxonomy (NCBI): domain Eukaryota; kingdom Viridiplantae; phylum Streptophyta; class Magnoliopsida; order Asparagales; family Asparagaceae; genus Scilla; species Scilla litardierei. Next base: position 253,300,114 of record CM061141.1, read on the forward strand.
CATTAGCATTGTGCTTTAATTATTTGTATTTTACATAATGTGTGTCATCATCAAAAGGGGGAGAATGTTGAGTATTGGTGTTTCATACCAATCTTATTTTGATGATGATCACAACATTATATTGTTGCTAATGACTGTCATGTTTTAGTCTCTCAGTTTTATTTCAAGAATATCTTTCTTGGAGACTAATCACTTGGTGCAAGGATGGACATCAAGTGAAGAAGGATCATTGCTTGGACTCAAGGAGTGCCAAAGCTTGGAGATGATGGAGAGCAATTAAGGCATCAAGATTGAAGACTTAGACTCTAAGGAAAGCATTGTAATCCATGTAATTTACTTTATTGCTTTCTCTCTCTTTTGAGTCTAGGATTAATGTAATGCCTTGTTAGATGGTTTACTCATACATGCATATGCATTTAACCACCTTAGTGAGCCTTAGGATTATCATAGAATCCAACCCAATAGGTTCACTTTGTCCAAAGACTCATTTGGAGTCTCTGGCTTTCCATCAGTCGCCTGATGAAGGAAACACAGTCGACTGGGTGATTTCCAGTCGCCTGTAGATCCTTCGACAGTCACCTGATATGCACAGCTCAAGTCAACATTTCAATTGACTCAAACTTGAGCTTTACGCACAGTCGACTACTGGCCAGTTTACAGTCGCCTATATATTTACAGTCGCTTGTAGATTAGTCATCAGTCGCCTGAGTAGCGTAAGTGCAATCTCTACATCTCGCTGTCTTTTCACCATCTTATTCTGCAGACGAATGATTAAGGTTTTACAGTCGCCTGACTAATAGACAGTCGACTGTATTATTGACATCAGTCGCATGTGTGCTTAACTGGAGAAAGAGTACAGCTCTCTCTTTTATTCCATCCCCTGTAGCAGTTGCCTGCTGAAGGATTTATAGGCGCCTGTCCTGTTCTCAATCGACTGTACTGTCTTCATCAGTCGACTGTCCTGGCTCAGATTATAGTCGTTGGATATTTTCTAGCCGTTGATCAGTCGATTGTCTTATAGATCATCAGTCGACTGTTCCTATCGTTTTCGCCCAGTTTCTAGCAGTTGCAGAATCGATTCTTTGCCTGTTTTCTTGGGTTTTGGGGTTTGATATAGGGCTCATTATATATGAGTGTGCTGCCATCTCTTATACTCCTTGATGCTATTGAATATCTGAAGAGATCTATACGCAACTCACAAACTCCCTCAATTCCCTCTCTAGAGCTCTCATTCATCTTCATGCATTGAAGTCCAGCTCAAGGGAATTCATCCAAGTGCTTTCAAGCATATCTCAACACTTGGAGATCATCTTCCATGCCTTGCATTCATTCATGAGTAAGCATCTCAAGGCATATGTAAGAGTATTTATTTTACTTGGTGTAACGACTGGTTTTTGTATGATTGGATTATCAGTGTGTTTTGCTTACGATGGTGGGTTCTCTCCTTGTGTGGTTTCCATTTCCATAGTTCTCGCTTTCACTTATCTCGTTGAGAATTCCTAGCTTTCGTTTTCGTTCCTTTTGATGTGATCTTCTAGGTCCTTCCTTAGAATCATTGAACTCGGAGTAAGTCACTCGTGACGAGCTTCATATCGATCATATCTTAGAGTATAAATCGATCCTAGAAGCCATAGAAATCTTCCCGAAGCTTCGCGCTTCGAATCGGCACTTTTCGTGCACGTTAGTTGGTTCAAGAAGATCAACCGACCGACTAGATTCCAATTTAGTCGGTCAGGAAATCAACTGGAACCGACTAGTTCATTCAATCAATAATTCAGGAGTTACTGTTTACTCTTAGTCGGTCTAAGAACGTTCATCGACTAACTAGATTCAAAACTAGTCGGTCAGTATTTGTTCATGGACCGACTAACTCTAAATCCTATTTTCGTTCAGGAGTTACTGTTTGCACTTAGTCGGTCTGCGTTGGTCGACCGACCGACTAGTTGCCAAACTAGTCGGTCAGTGGTTGCTCTTTGACCGACTAACCAGTGTTAAAACCCTAATTTCTGGGCAGCCGCCAGCCTATCCTATTTATACCCCTCCCAAACGACTTCATCTTCTCCAACACGACCTAAAACCCTAAAATCTTCCCCCTTCAGCCCCCATCTTCCTCCAAGCTTAATTTCTCCATTCCAAGCCTCAAATCCATCATCCATTCCATCCATTCACTCCATCCACCTCTCATCTTCCCCAAATCTCCATCAAAACCCATCAAATCCCCAAATCCCCCAAGAACCCTAATTCTCCAAACTTCCCCAATCTTTTCCAGATCTGATCCTAGGGTTCCCCGGAGTGTTTCTTCCATCTCCTCTCGGTAAGAAATCGTTCTACCGTTGTTTTCATAGCTTATTTATAATTTTATGAAAACCCTAATTAATTTCATGTGTTTGGTGTTTGTTTCCCCCATAACAGCGATTTCCCCGTAGATTGGCGTCCGTGTGACGAAGTAGTCGTCATCCCCGGTGCTAGGCAAGTGAAACTTGCCACTTAGGGTTTAGGCCATGTTTTAGGCCATTTGCTTAGTGTAGGCGTAAAAGAGGCTAGGCGACGAAATGATACTCGCCTAGGCGCAAATTGGGGAACTAGCTTGACAACGAAGCTAGTTCCGACATTTAGCATGTCGCACAATTACCATGTCATGTTTACTTTCAATTAACGGTACGCGAATATGTTCATGTCATTGCATTTTGCCTGTCACGTTTAATTCAATTAACGGTACGCAAGTAAATTGTCATGTCCTCGCATTCTTAAGTGTTGCTGTGATTGCGTAGCTTTGCTACGATGCATGTGTTCCTGGCTCGTGACCAGAAGCGAGCATAATGAGTTGCTAATCCCAACGCTCGATGTATTGAATTGTGAACTAAGAATGCGAGCTCAATGTGTGGGGCAACCCTAGGCTCACTAGATGAGCTCAATGTGCAGGGACCCCAGGCTCCATATCGTATGGGTACCGAGTAGTGTTTAGTGCCGATCGGTCTGAAATGCTATGCCATTCAGCGAATGGCGTAAACACCTACAAAATGTGAATTGATTGAATTGATAGTAGCTTGGCTACTCTTGTCTTGTCCCGATGATTGTTCTCTTGTACAAATTGTCTTGCCATGTTTTAATTGTGCACTCATGTTATAACTGCCATGTCATGCATACTAAACTGCTAGGTTGCTAGTTGCCTTACTTTCAGTTTCCTTGCCCAAGTCTTTTTAGACTTGCTGACATGTGCCCCTCTCTCTTTTGGGTGACACATGTTAGACCCAGAGCCAGAGCTTAATGTGCAGGGAATATGGTGTTGCTGATGATGTTGTTTGCTGTGGTGGTGAGTGGACACCAGGGGCCTGTCTTGAAGACCGCTCGTGTACACTCCTTTGCTTAGGTTGCTGTTAGTCGTTGGTGCGTGGCACCCTTGTATGTATGTTATACTTTGTTGGCCATGTTTGGGCCTTAGACTCTTTTTCCTTTAATCTGGTGGCTTTTCTGCGATATTGTAATTTGTTTATGGACATTTCGAGATTCAATAAAATGTCGTCTCATTTCTTTATTATCATTGTTGTTTCGTTTCGTTTTGCAAGGACTTGCCATAATAAGTGTTTCTATACGCTTATCAGACTTGGAGCTTCACAGCTTCAAGTTTGTACGGACCTTCTCACGTCTCGCCTCCACATTTTTGGGAAGCGGGGCGTGACAGGTTTTAGTGGTGGCCCATGCAGGTCCATTTGCAAATGCGAACTATCGGAACAACAATAATAATTATAGAATGTCCATTAAATAAATTAGAACATCCAAGTTATAAGCCCGAGTCTAGGTTCTTAGCGTTCCTATGTCTTAGGTGGCTGGTAGGCGTGTTAGAGCATCTGTCCTAGCTTGGTAGGAAATCCATTAGATTAGAACCATAGTGAGACTTAGTTAGAAGTTTGTGCTTGCTAGTTAGGGATCCTTGATTGTTAGTAGACTCCATGTTAGTGATTGATTTGATAGCCTTAAGAGTTACCTTAGTGGTTCCTGTCTAGCTTTGACTAGGATAGACTTCTATAATTCTTTGGTCTCTCGCTTGGGTTCATCGGTTTCGGACCAAGCTGAACTCATTTCATCGCTGTCTAGCCCTTATGGAAGTCTTAGCGCTTAGTTCCATAATCTTTAGTTGGTTGACCGTAAAAGTTTTCATAGATTTTCCTAAGTCATAACCTAGGCGTATTTATGCTTTGATCATCCGACCAAATCCCTTGCCTCGATTCCCATGACCACCATGTTTCGATAATCATTGATCCTTCGAGTGTCCCCGTTTGCAAGGCTTAATTTCTTTTAAAAAGTTGTTTTTCTATTTCCCTTATTAAAGTTTTCGCTAAGTTTAAATTTTGTTTTAAACCCGCTACGTATATACTTGAATTTCTCACTTTCCGATTGAGTCAAAGTTCCTTGTAGATTTCGGAGTCTAATGGTTGTAATTATAATTGCTATCTCGTAACCATTTTCTTGTCTATATTTTCGCATTTCGGTTTAAAGACTCCAATACTATTTTGGAAAAAAAAAGAAATTCGATATACCATTTTCTAACTATGAGATCCATTTTAATCGCATAGCATACATACTTTAAAATCTTTTCCAAGCTAAATGGAATTTCAATTGTTATATGTATACTCATATCTTGTACTCTTTCGTTGACTTAAATTAATTTTCGGAATTCGAAAGTTTTGACGAGATTTTGATTACTGTTTTATAATGTTTTACAGCCTATACCTTTCATACCTATTCGAATATCTTGTCCCTTTTCATAAATCGATTTAATTCTGAGCTGCAATTCTATTTTCCAAATTCGATTTATGAATTTTCCTTTTTAGTTATGCTATTCGAATGTCTCGTCGCACTCCCTTAATATACTTTTCAAGTCACAGATGATTTCAGCTTTCAACAAATCAAAGTTATGTTCAAACATTTTCCCGACGACAGATTTTTTTTTGGAAAATTACGTTTCCGTGACCACTCCCTTGACCTCAATTCACATGACCACCTCATTACAATTATCCTTGATCTTTCAAATGTTTTCCGTTGCAAATCTTGATTCTTCCAAAGTTATTTTCGAATGCTTTCCTTATTGAAAGTTTCACTCAATTTAAAGTTTGTTCTAAACTTTTTTAAATATGTCTCCCTAAATTTCGATGGAGTTAAAAGATGTTCTTGAATTTTGAAGACTTTTGGTCGTAGTTTTAAAATTTCTATCTTGTACTATTTTTCTAGCAATGTATCTTTCGCATCTCGATTTTTAAACTTTATTACTATCCTGATGGTTCGATATACCGTCCTTTTTCCTAACTACAAAAAATTTATTTTAACCACTTATCTTACATACCTTTAGGGGTATTTTTCCAAACTGAATGGACTTCAACTAATTTTTTTTTGTATATATCAATTATAGGTTCATCGTACTCGTTAAGTTTAAATTTGTTCGAAACGCTTTTGATATATGTACGGTTTCATGCTCCTTCGCCGACTTAAATTATTTATGTTTTAAAATATCGAAACTTGAGTTGAGATTTTTAGATTAGAAGTTTATAATATTTTCTGCACATACCTTCGTATCGATATAAATGTCTTGTCCCTTTTCATATACAAATTTCATTCTGAACCATATTTCTATTTTCCTAACTCGATTTATAATTTCCCTTCTTACTTATGCCATTAAAATTTTATTCAAAAAAAAATCTCATCGTGCTTACTTTAATATATCTTTCGAGTCCCTTGGGATTTCAGCTTTCAGCAAGTCGATTTTATGATCAACGCTTTCCTTATCTCAATTTTTGTAAAAATTACTATTTCGAAATCATTACTGACTTAGACCCTTCATAAAACGGTTTAAAAGTTTAATACTAACTTGATGAGTTTAAATATCCTTTTCTCTTTCCATACTACTAAGATATTATCTTTCCATTCACCTTACACACTTTTAAGATAATTTCTGAAATATGACTTCAATTATTTTTATATATCGGTATCACGTTCGTTTTGCTAGTACATTAAGATCTTGTATAAATCAATTTTTGTTGGCAAATCCGGATATCTCTAAAAGTATTTTCGATATGGTTTATTTAGGATTTCTCTTCAGTTTTAAGATTTGGAAAACCTTTAGCATGCGCTTAAATTCTCCACACTATACTTGACCTGATTTCAATCTTCGAATCTCAAAACTTTTCCAAAATTTTTAGATTGCTGCCGCACAACATTTCTGACCTATGTTTTAATGTTCGAGTAAATGATTTCCTTTTTCCTCATGATGATTTTATATAAGCCAATAAACCACTTTTCCTCTTATTACGTATATTCGTCTCAAACTCGTTTTCAAACAACTTGTTTATCGACCTCTAAATAATTTTATACCAACGAGGACTCCAACTTTGAAGTGTGACAGTTTTCAAACTTTTCGTATTTTAGAATATGTTATTTACACTATTTTCCATGTGTCCTAATGGAGCATCATTACATCATTACACGACTGTTTTCATGCTTTACGATCCTTCTATTCGTTACGCTTTTGATTTCAATTTCTTTCCTATTGTCTAGCCCCTAGAGCTTGTCGTTGCTTGTGTCAACCTTGTTATAGTTTGGTGGGCCCTTTAGTTAAGTGGTTATGTCGTCGTAGTGTTGATTTCGTGGTGTGTATATAGTGGTATGGGTGTTGGCATTTGTATGATGTGTATAGGTAATTTTCTGCTTGAGTATGATGTGATATACGTATGATAGCAGAATGATAATTTTGGTTGGTACTACTTGTTTTATGAGATGTCGTATGCGTGTATATCAGGAGGTATACCCGACTATTGCATCTCTTAAACTTGTATGTAGTTGATGTGTTGATATGGTAATTATAAATGGATGGATATGGTGTGAAAATATGTGATACGTGGATGTGTATGCCTTGGAGTGGTATTGGTATGTGTATGGATGCTGTGTTACGCATGTAATGTCCTGCTATGATTTGAGTCTCACTCAAGCTTGAGTGGGTATACTCTATGTACTTTGGTATAATTGTATGTGGTGGTGAATAGTGATGTATGATGTATGTATGGTGTTTGAGTTATTTGTGCTTGGTTGTGTTACGCACACGCTTGTGGGTGGCTATACCAATATATAGTTATAGGACTATGTGTGAGGTGAAAATATGGTGAAATATTTGCATGTATTTGGATGACAAAAAAAAGTGAAATTATTTTCAAATAAGAGAGGCTTGATTATTTTCTTATAGTAAGTAATAAGTGTTTATTGTTGTATAAATATATTGACTATATATATGTGATTGAAATATGTGTATGAAATTGATTGACTATAATAAGTATGAGTGTACTATGTGCGTGAAAATATGTGTGTGGTAGTAATATTTGATTTCTAGTGCGTATATGTAAGCACTCGAAATGAAAGTACTTGGTTGAATTTATGATGTGAAATTGGTTGAGGGTAGTAACCCGAGCGACTATATATATGTTAGGAAGTCCGAGGACGGACTTTATTCTAAGGTGGGTAGGATGTAACGACTGGTTTTTGTATGATTGGATTATCAGTGTGTTTTGCTTACGATGGTGGGTTCTCTCCTTGTGTGGTTTCCATTTCCATAGTTCTCGCTTTCACTTATCTCGTTGAGAATTCCTAGCTTTCGTTTTCGTTCCTTTTGATGTGATCTTCTAGGTCCTTCCTTAGAATCATTGAACTCGGAGTAAGTCACTCGTGACGAGCTTCATATCGATCATATCTTAGAGTATAAATCGATCCTAGAAGCCATAGAAATCTTCCCGAAGCTTCGCGCTTCGAATCGGCACTTTTCGTGCACGTTAGTTGGTTCAAGAAGATCAACCGACCGACTAGATTCCAATTTAGTCGGTCAGGAAATCAACTGGAACCGACTAGTTCATTCAATCAATAATTCAGGAGTTACTGTTTACTCTTAGTCGGTCTAAGAACGTTCATCGACCGACTAGATTCAAAACTAGTCGGTCAGTATTTGTTCATGGACCGACTAACTCTAAATCCTATTTTCGTTCAGGAGTTACTGTTTGCACTTAGTCGGTCTGCGTTGGTCGACCGACCGACTAGTTGCCAAACTAGTCGGTCAGTGGTTGCTCTTTGACCGACTAACCAGTGTTAAAACCCTAATTTCTGGGCAGCCGCCAGCCTATCCTATTTATACCCCTCCCAAACGACTTCATCTTCTCCAACACGACCTAAAACCCTAAAATCTTCCCCCTTCAGCCCCCATCTTCCTCCAAGCTTAATTTCTCCATTCCAAGCCTCAAATCCATCATCCATTCCATCCATTCACTCCATCCACCTCTCATCTTCCCCAAATCTCCATCAAAACCCATCAAATCCCCAAATCCCCCAAGAACCCTAATTCTCCAAACTTCCCCAATCTTTTCCAGATCTGATCCTAGGGTTCCCCGGAGTGTTTCTTCCATCTCCTCTCGGTAAGAAATCGTTCTACCGTTGTTTTCATAGCTTATTTATAATTTTATGAAAACCCTAATTAATTTCATGTGTTTGGTGTTTGTTTCCCCCATAACAGCGATTTCCCCGTAGATTGGCGTCCGTGTGACGAAGTAGTCGTCATCCCCGGTGCTAGGCAAGTGAAACTTGCCACTTAGGGTTTAGGCCATGTTTTAGGCCATTTGCTTAGTGTAGGCGTAAAAGAGGCTAGGCGACGAAATGATACTCGCCTAGGCGCAAATTGGGGAACTAGCTTGACAACGAAGCTAGTTCCGACATTTAGCATGTCGCACAATTACCATGTCATGTTTACTTTCAATTAACGGTACGCGAATATGTTCATGTCATTGCATTTTGCCTGTCACGTTTAATTCAATTAACGGTACGCAAGTAAATTGTCATGTCCTCGCATTCTTAAGTGTTGCTGTGATTGCGTAGCTTTGCTACGATGCATGTGTTCCTGGCTTATGACCAGAAGCGAGCATAATGAGTTGCTAATCCCAACGCTCGATGTATTGAATTGTGAACTAAGAATGCGAGCTCAATGTGCGGGGCAACCCTAGGCTCACTAGATGAGCTCAATGTGCAGGGACCCCAGGCTCCATATCGTGTGGGTACCGAGTAGTGTTTAGTGCCGATCGGTCTGAAATGCTATGCCATTCAGCGAATGGCGTAAACACCTACAAAATGTGAATTGATTGAATTGATAGTAGCTTGGCTACTCTTGTCTTGTCCCGATGATTGTTCTCTTGTACAAATTGTCTTGCCATGTTTTAATTGTGCACTCATGTTATAACTGCCATGTCATGCATACTAAACTGCTAGGTTGCTAGTTGCCTTACTTTCAGTTTCCTTGCCCAAGTCTTTTTAGACTTGCTGACATGTGCCCCTCTCTTTTGGGTGACACATGTTAGACCCAGAGCCAGAGCTTAATGTGCAGGGAATATGTTGTTGCTGATGATGTTGTTTGCTGTGGTGGTGAGTGGACACCAGGGGCCTGTCTTGAAGACCGCTCGTGTACACTCCTTTGCTTAGGTTGCTGTTAGTCGTTGGTGCGTGGCACCCTTGTATGTATGTTATACTTTGTTGGCCATGTTTGGGCCTTAGACTCTTTTTCCTTTAATCTGGTGGCTTTTCTGCGATATTGTAATTTGTTTATGGACATTTCGAGATTCAATAAAATGTCGTCTCATTTCTTTATTATCATTGTTGTTTCGTTTCGTTTTGCAAGGACTTGCCATAATAAGTGTTTCTATACGCTTATCAGACTTGGAGCTTCACAGCTTCAAGTTTGTGCGGGCCTTCTCACGTCTCGCCTCCACATTTTTGGGAAGCGGGGCGTGACACTTGGTGATTCTGTGTCTCTAATTCTCTTTATGGGAATTAGCTCTTTCTCTCTTTGTGGGAGGTTATCTCTTTGTGGGATTAGGATATCTCTTTGTGTGAATAACTCTCTTTCTGGGAGTAACTCTCTTTGTGTGAGTTTAGTGTCCTAGTGTAGGGCTAACCCTAATTCTCTGAGTGGGAGTTAGTGATTCTCTGTGTAGGTGTCTTGATCCTCGTATAGGATTGGTTGGATCCTTGTGTAGGGCATAAATCCTCTTTGTGGGGTATCTCCTTGTGAGATTTGTATTCACTTCTTTGTGTGGGAATATAGTGAATATTGGTGTGGCTGGATGTACCCAAGTTTGGGGAAACCAGGGTAAAACTTTGTGTTTGTTTTTGGATTGATTGTGCCTTTTAATTCCTCTTGCATTTATAATTCCGTATTTGCAAGTTTAATTTTAATTGGACAATTTTATTGCAATTACACTATTCACCCCCGCTCTAAAGTGTATTGTTAGTATTGCAAGGGTAAGGCGATCCTTACATTAATCGCAAATTTCCTGCTTTATTAATGTTTTCATTTCAAAACTTCTTATTTTGAATAAACCCTAACCCATCCTACCCCGGCCGCACTCCCCATGTTTAAACCCATTAAATATTTTTAAAACCTAAACAACCCATGGTTGAACTCACGCACCCAACCTACGGACTTTTTAAAACCCTACAATTTTCTCCATGCCTCCCAAGATTGAACTCAACCTACAATAACCTAAACAAATAAAACCCAGGTCATCCTAAAATCCTAAAAGCCTATAAAGCAAACCCTAGGGCTCTACAAAGGCTAGCAACAGACACACTTACCCTCTCTCCTCATACACTCAGTCGCCCCCTCTATAATAAAACCCTATGCTATTCTTTTCCCCCAGGCCACACAAAATCTAGCCTCTAAGCCTCTCTCCCTTACAGGCAGCTGCCGCACGAAAGCCACAACCCATATCTTAGCAGCTGCAAAACCCAACTCGCGGCCTCACTTCATTGCCAGGCTACCGAGCGTCAACCCTAAGCCGGGTGCGACCTCCCTTGTTCCTCCACGCACAAGGCCAGTCTAACGCCTCCCCGGCCTTCATTCCCTCCCACGTGAGCAGCTCCTCCCTCTCATAGCAGGCCACACAAACAACCCCTCTCCAAGCGCACGACCTCCCTTGCTTCTCCACACGCAAGAACCCAGCCCGCGCATTCATCTCCTCTCAACTCAACCCGCGCACAGCACTTCAACCACCGTTGTCCTCTGGCAGCCGCCCCTGTCCAACCTTCTCTGGCCAACTGCAGGCCGCCCAACTCCCAGGGTCGTCGACAACTCACATGGCCTGCAGCAGGCCGCCAGGCCCTCCTCCAGCCACCAAGACCCCCGCTGCCATTCCCTCATGCTCATTGAAGCCACTGTAGCCTCCTTGTTGTTGCCCCATCTTCCCTCAGTCACCGCCGTTCAGATTTGCTGTCGTAGCCGTCGTCAAACATCGTACACGTGCCGCTGTCCATTCGATACGCTTCAACGGTTAGTACTCTACTGTAATCTATAACCCACATCGTAGTGTAGAAAAACCCAATAAAAACGGATTATTTGATGTCGTTGGGTTTGTTTAATGTCTCGTTATATTAAAAAGAATCTAACTCAGATGTATGTTTAATCAAACCAGAGAACTGACTCATTGTAGTGTAGTACTCGTCGAGACGAACCCAACGACACCAAGAACGCTGACATCAGGCAAGTGTACAAATTATTGTGAATTATTGAAGTTGGATGCTTTTATAGTCATTTTCATTTAAAGTTGTATAACTCGAAATCTGCGCGTGAAATGACGCAAGAAAATAATACCATGGCGTTCTAGACTTAAAATCTGATGCATCGACATATAACTTGACATGTTTTAGTTTTAAACATTGCCAAAGAAAATCATTATATGTAGCATGTTCATTAAATCAACCTGATCAACATTCCTTTTAATTATTGTAAATATTGTTCAACATTCTTTTTAATTATTGTAAACATTGTACAATAAGAAATATTGACGATTTTAAATTGGTGCATACATTGCTTGGTCATTTTTGGAATGTTTAAATAATGAGTGACATTGTGAAATCATGCGCCTCAAAGGTGAAATCGTGACTTCGTGGTGTCGTGTGAGTCGACTAAGCTAGCTCGTGTTTCGTACAAATCTGGGGTGCCACGGTCTGTTTTTGATCGTACGCTTTTCTGTCACGGTCTCTGCCAAAATTATTTTGGTACGTCATTTCACGGGTCGTTCCCCCACAATTTGACTTCGTTTGATGAAACGTCGCGATTTTCACTTTTGTCGTGAGGCCTTTTTATTTTTAGTTTCGTTTCTCATCGTCGAAATTGTGATCCGTCTTCTTAGTGTTGTTTCTCTCGACGGTACGGTCACCCCAGTATTTATCTTATAATTTTAGAGCCCCGTTTGACCCACTTTCACTATTTTGCCCAATCTATTATTGTTATTTTAACCCTAAGCTTTATTGATTATTCCCTAGATATTAGTCCTTATAATCCTTTTCTAATTAAGCCTAGCCACTGTTGACCCAGCCCCACTTTCACTTTGGCCGCACACACATGAGAGAGAGAGAGAGGGTGTGAGTTTTCTTTTATAATAGATAATAACAAATTCTTTAATCAAAACAAACCCTATCTATAGCCCCTACCTTATCCCACGTGATGCATCCGCCCATACCCTATAAATATTAACCTAGGTTTTATTTCTCCCAGCCAAACACGAAGAGCCACCGCCCCCATTCTTTTTTCGCACGCATCTTCCTCCCTACACCCCGACTTCGTATCTCCGACTCCCGACCCATCTCGGCGGCCTCCTCAACCCATCTCCAACCCTTTGCTGGCGTCCCTCGAGCACAGTGGCTGCCGATGCTCCGCCAGCAAGGCCGCAGCACAGCAGCAGCATGCAGCCGCCGCTGCCGCCGCCGCCGCCACCCGCAACCCAAGCCCCCCCGCAGTCGCCCCCTCTGACCTCTGTGCCACCATGGGTAGCCACAGGCCGTCCAAGCTTCGAAACAGTGAGCTCTCACTGTTTCACGTTCAAACGACGTCTCGACGCATCGTTACGTCTCTCGTCACCTTCTCTCGCTGTTGGATCACTTCAGCAGCCCCTAACTCACCTAGAGGTGTTCCTCGACGTCACGATCAGCCCCTACGATGCTCAATGTCGTAGTCTTTGTGTACTTCGACCCCTTCGTCCCCGTTCGTTGTTACCGCTTCCCGTGAGCCGTAGAACTTCAACCGTCCACCTTGCTCGCTGATTTGGACTCTTCTCACCGATCTCGTCGCTGTTCATGGATTGGCGATCGTGGAATCATATTTTGGATCTGAATCAGGAGAGCTATCTTTATATTCCAACCCCTGACGTCGCTACCCGACGTCAGTGTAGCTCTCTCGTCGTGCAAGGGTACTTTTCTGATCTCTTAGGACACACAACCAATGCATGCTAATCAAGATTAAAATCAATATTTTAATTGCTTAGTAAATCACTAATGAAGATAATCTAATTTGGGACTGTAGGTTGATGAATCCGAGCACATAGGTAGATTGGATTGATTGAACGGTATCTTCAGAACGGCTGACTGCAGGCAAGTGAAACTTGCCAACTTGTGTTTAGGCCATGTTTTAGGCTATCCCTCATTTTTAGTGTAAAAGAGACTAGGCGACAAAATGATAGTCGTCTAGACGCAACTTCAAGATCTAGCTTGACAACGAAGCTAGATCTGACACTCTGCCATGTCATCCAAACATTTTACCTGTCATGTTTAATTTCTATATCTGTACAGACTTTATTTGTACTCTACTATGCCATACATACATCTTTCCTGTCACGTTTAATTTATATATCTGTACGCATCTTATTTGTACTCTTGCCATGCCATGCATCCTAACGTGTCATTCCATACTTGAATGTTTACATTCGTAGCACACGCTACTTGTACTTCCTTGTTAAGGCTAGGCACCTACGTTGCAGGCACAATCCTCTGCCAAATACACTTCCTGGCTCGTGAACCAGAAGCAGGCTACATGTGTTGGTCAAAAGCCAATGCCCGGTTACACGTGGATGGGTAGGGTTAAGCGATCACTTGAGCTTAGAAGATGGCCCGTACAGCCGCTCTAGCCAAAGGGCGTAAACTCTGTGCACGACGTGCTCACTTATCTTGTAAATCCATGTGAATGTTTTAGTAGCTTTTCTACCATTGCCTTGTCATACTTGTTGCACTTCTTATTTGTTGCATCCATGCCTTAAACTGCCATGTCATCGCATATTTTAGAACTGCTAGGCTATTTTCCCTTCCTTTTAGTTCCTTGCACAAAGTCTCTTTTAGACTTGCTGACATGTACCCTCGTCTCTTTTGGGTGTCGCATGTTAGTTGTTGAGCCAGAGCCCATTGTTGAGGACGAGGTGTTTGCTGACGTTGAGCTTGGGTCCACTGTTGACGTGGAGTTCGAGGACACCGGCGACCAGTCGTAGAGACTTCTTTCTGTGTTGCTTTCTGCTTAGTTCTTGATAGGTTGTCGGTGCGTAGCGCCTTTTCATTTTCAGTACGGTTTACTCTGTTGGCCATGCTTGGGGCCTTTTTAGACTCTTTTAAGCCTGGTGGCTTTTCTGCAATGTTGAACATTATTTGTGGACATTCTGAGATTGGAATACCATTATTATCTCTCTTTCTTTTATTATTATTTTTGGTCTATTTCACAATTGCAATGACCTTTACTTGGTTATACCAGACGCTTTATAGACTGTAGCCTCACAGCTTCAAGTCTGAGCGGACTTTTCACGCCTCGCCTTCCGTTTTTGGGAAGCGGGTCATGACAGGTTTTATTGGTGGCCCATGCAGGTCCCTCTTACAACTGAGAATTATCGGATCAACGATAATAATAATAGAATGTCCATTAAATAAATTAAAACACCCAAATCATAAGTCCTGAGTCTAATTTTATCATTTTCTATGTCACTAGATGGCCGAAAGACGACATACCCGAGCTGGTGGTGGGCCAGACCGTGATGCGGTACCGGATAGAGAGCCCACCAATGCTGAAGTCATGAGGATGATGCATCAGATGATGCATGTGCAGCAGGGCATGTTTCAGAATGCCCCTCGCTTCGAACCGGGAGCGAAGCAGTTTTGGGAGCTGGGCCCGACCTATTTTGATGGATCTGAAGGACCGTTGTATGCAGAGGAGTGGATCCGGAATACGGAGGAAAATATGCGGATGTCGAAGAACAACCCGGCTGGATGGGTTGATTTGGTAAAGAAGCAGCTCAAGGATAATGTCCGCAGCTGGTGGGATGCAGATGAGGAGCTGTTGGTGAAACCTATACCTTGGACTACTTTCAAGGCTAGGTTTGATGAGGTGTATTTTCTGAAGGCTACCGGAGGGAGATGTTGCAGCGATTCATTGATCTAAAGCAGGAAAATCTATCGGTGGACCAGTATCATCAATAGTTCACCAAGCTGACTCGCTTTGCACCGAAGATGGTGCAGGATGTCGAGGATAGAGCTCAGAGGTTTCTGCAGGGTCTTTCCTTAGATTTGTAGAGCCTGATGTCTTCGTCAGATTTGGAGTCTTATCAGAAGTTGCTGGTAGCTGCTAGGAGGCAGGAGCTGATTGCGAGCCAAAAGAGAGGGCAGACTTCTGGAGCTGGGAAGAGGCATATGGAGCAGGTCAGAGCAGTGGTTAGGCCAGGGTTCAAGCCTAACCAGTCGGTGCAGTTCAAGAGGCCAGGTGGGCCTACTCAGAAGACTTGCCATTTCTGCGGCAAGACTGGGCATGTCAAGGAGCAGTGCAGGAAGATGCTGGGACAGTGCTTGGTTTGTGTGATCCTACTCATGTCATGAAGGATTGCCCGAAGTCTAAGCAGCCATGGAGAGGACCAGTTGTATCTCAGCCGTTGCAGCAGAGAGCACCTGTACCTGCTGGACGTGGGGCAACCCTTGTCCCGCAGAAGCATGCCTTTCAACAGGCTTTTCAGTCGAGGAGGCATGCTTTCCTGATGACTGCAGTTGAGGCTGAGGCTGAGAATGAGGTTATTGCAGGTAACCCTCAGCCTAGTTTGTTTTCCTTTCCTTAGTTAATCTTGTTTGTTAGAATATGTTTGTTTGCTAGAATAGGACTTGATTGTTAGATTGTTTGTTAGGTGTGATTTTGGTTTGCATATTCCCTGCACGAGTCCTCTTCGACTCTGGTGCATCGATGTGCATTATATCCCGGAGCTTTGTGGACAAGCATTCTTTGTCGACTGCCCCTCTCCCCAAGGTTGGGATATCGTTACAGGGAATGGCGTGGTCTCGGTGCATCGTGGTTGCAAGTCTTGTCCTTTGGTGGTATGTGGACATGAGCTTTACGCTGACTTTATTGTCCACGACATCATCAACTATGATGCTGTCCTTGGGATGGACTGGCTTGGGAGTTTCTATGCCACGATCGATTGCCTGTGGAAGAAGGTGGTGTTCAAGATTCCAGGTCATCCGGTGTTTGAGTTCAGTGGAGGTAGCAGTTCACTTGGTCCGGTCAGATTTCGGGCCAAGCCAGTGGAGATCATTGCCATGCTGACGTGCGCTTATATTTCATATATTCACGCACATTTTCTTTTGTGTTTCTCCGTGTTTTCCGCCGTCTCTTATTCGTTTTCGTATATTTTCCCGTTTTCTTTCACTTTTCTTTGTTTGTCCATGATTGCAGGAGTTCGACCACGTAGGGGACGTTTTACGATGATATCCCAAGTCCCCGGAGCAACGGGAGAAGTCACGCGTGATCCAGGGGGTCAAACGTCGAAGAATTCATCTTTCAGCCCCTCACCCGGTCGGTTGATCATCTTCAACCGATCGGGTGATGCACGCGTGCACCACCCGGTCTCTACCGCAGCTCACAAAGAAGTCACCCGACCGGTTCACAGACCGGTTCTGCGGGTGGCTGTTCTCTGTTTTTTCGAGCAGAATTCCAACAGATCGGGTGACTCTCACCCGATCGGTTCATCTGTAGCTGAGAAAAGGAGCTGAAGACACGGGCGTCGAACCGACCGGTTCACCCGACTGCTCCAAGATCCAACCGGTCGCTCAAGAACTCACCCGATCGGTTCATGAGATCGGGTGAAAACTCGCCGTTTTCTGTAATTTATCTGTAACGGATCAACCGATCGGTTGACTTGTCAACCGATCGGTTGGTGCGAAAATCTATATATAGAACCCATAGGGTTCCAGAAACGAGAGCTGTTGTATTTTTTACTGTTTTTTTCCTTGTGACGGCTGTAATTGTTACTCTTAAGTAAGTTTTCAGATCTTTCTAAATTTTTAGTATTGTCTTTATTACTCCTTTACTTCCGCATTGCAATTGTCCGATTATGATTTCAACGGTTAAATTTCATTTAGATTGCTTTTTCATGAATTTTTGTGAGTAGTTCCCAAATCTGGGATTTTGGTGGAAACCCCTTCGGGGGATCTTCCCGATGCGTCCATAGGGTTAGGAAATCGATAGGGAGTAGGAATCTAACGGTTACGCTGGGCGTTTCATTGTCATCGGCGAGAAAAAGACCGCCTTTGACCGTCGGGCCAAGGGGGAATAAACTTGGCGGTTGACTCCCTAGCCATAGCTCACGCCTTTAGCGTAGACGCCAAATCCTAGCACGCGGGAGCGGCAGGATGAGACGTCAGGAGATATCG
The DNA here is from genome assembly GCA_030789695.1 of Scilla litardierei. Taxonomy (NCBI): domain Eukaryota; kingdom Viridiplantae; phylum Streptophyta; class Magnoliopsida; order Asparagales; family Asparagaceae; genus Scilla; species Scilla litardierei. Next base: position 253,317,634 of record CM061141.1, read on the forward strand.
TTGCGGACTTAGTGCTCCCGGGATCGATCAATGTTTATGGACACGGGAGTGCCCACTGATCGAATCCGGGAAGTCCGGTGTATCATCCTGGGCACCGACCAGAATATCGGGCCCATGGGACGCTGGTACCACTTTCAGAGGCAACGTCTCACCATTAGACCCTTATCCCGATCGCTATCCATACCCGTAGGCCGTAGCGGCGAGAGTCTCTCGTCGGGTTGGAAACCAAAGTCCCGGGTTTACTTTCTTTTTGTTCATACGCTTTCATTCCCTTTCGTGACAACCATCCACCGATTCGGGCTAGCTCGCCCCTCTGGGTGATTTAGGTCCTACCTGACCCAAGCACAACCTCGCCTCCCTGAGTTCGATATTCCCGCACCCTACACTAACCGTGAAACTTGCGATAAACGACACCGCGCTGCCGCGACTCAAGCGGGGCGCCGGTCAAGTTTATGGCGCCGTTGCCGGGGAGGCAACGTGCTTGATTACTTTAGGATCTCTTGAACCCTCGTGTCTAGCTCACATCCTTACCTCGCGATAATTTTCGCATTCTCCCTTTTCTTTTTATTTTTTCTTATTTTTATTTCTTATTTTATCTGTCTCCTTCCCACTTGTCGCTTCACGGGTGTTTGTTGTTTTTCATGCGCAGGAGTTCAAGGAGTCTTGACGACTTGATCCCCCTCGATCCAGAGATTAACGCCACCCTTAGGCGCTTGGCCACCGAGAAGCGGAGAAGGGAAGATCCTGAATCCATGGAGGAGAACACCCCACCTCAAAAGTCCCTGCTGGAATACTCGATGCCATCTATCGAGTCCACTTCCGCCATCCGTCCTCCAGCTATCACGGCCCAAAGCTTTGAGCTGAAGCCGTCATTGGTGACGTGGATCCAGCAGGATCAGTTTGCGGGTGCACCCATGGAGAGCCCGATCGAGCATCTAGACTCCTTCTTGGAGAAGTGTGACACCTTCCGGATCAATGGTGTCACGACAGAGGCTATCCGTCTGAAGCTGTTCCCCTTCTCTTTGCGAGACAAAGCAAAGCAATGGCTAAGGGGGAAGGACCCCAACACTTTCAACACCTGGGAGAATCTCTCCAACGCTTTTCTGACGAAGTTCTTTCCTCCGGGGAAGACCATGAAGTTGAGGAGTGAGATATCCTCCTTCTCCCAGGCCAGCCACGAGTCCTTGCATGAAGCTTGGATGAGATATAAAGAGATGCAAAGAAGATGCCCTCACCATGAGCTTCCGAAGTGGCAGATTATTAATCTGTTCTACAATGGGTTGAGGGATGACCTGAAATCTTCTATGGACGCCGCGGCTGGGGGTTCCTTCATGTCTAGAAGCGAGGAAGATGCCGGACATATTCTACAAAACATGGCATCGAACAATGAGCGGTGGTGTGACTAGAGAGCCACACCAAGATCTGGGGGTGTACACAGAGTCGAGGACGTCGACAAACTTTCAAGCAAGTTTGACTTGCTTTCGACCCAGATCTCCGCACTAATGGTTGGCGCCGGTGGGGCCGATACACAGCAGATTTCAGCAGTAGAGTCCGGATTCTTCGGGGAATTCGACGGTGGTGACATCTCACCACCGTTGGATCAGGCGAGCGCACTATTTTACAACCCTACGGGAAATGCGCCGTACCCGCCAAGGACAAATTCCAACCCGGCCTACTCTCCAAATAACCGGAACCACCTGAACTTCAGTTACCAGCCACCATTTCAGCCCTCGCCGCCTCAGCAGCCGCAGCAACAAGCATATCAGCCGGCTAGGCCACAGCAGAGTCAGTTTCAGCAGCAACAATATCAGCAGCAACCATCTCATCAACAATCTTACACCCCCAGGAATCAGCAGCCGTTCCAACAGCAGCAGCAGTATGGCCAACAAAGGGCCGTCTCTCCGGTTGAGTCTCTCTTGACTCAATATATTACCAACCAGGAGAGGATCAACCAGAAGCTGGAAATGGGTCAGCGGACCCTCACGGACCAAGTAACCCAGCTGGGGTTACAAGTGGCGAACCTTGCAAGGTCACAAAACCAACTACCGCCACAACCGGAGGTGAATCCGAGGGGAGCAACCCAGACATCGGCACTCGTGCACGAGCACGCAAATGTGTCCGCTATCGTTCTGAGAAGCGGGACACAAATTCCTACTAGAGTGCCCCCTAGCAACCCGGAAGCACCGTCGGTCGTTGAGAAACCGATCGAAAAATCAAACGACGCCGGTGCTTCGTCATCGAATCCTGTGACTCCGGAGGGAGTCTCTGAAGAAGAGAAGGAGAAGAAGGAGGAAGAAAGCGCAAGAGCGTATAAACCCGTTGTGCCATTTCCACAACGGTTGGCTCAGGCAAAGATTGATGAGAAATATGGCAAGTTCTTCGCCATGGTCAAGGACCTGAACCTGCAAATCCCCTTCCTGGAAGCAATCAAAACAATCCCCTCCTATGCAAAATTCTTGAAAGATTTGGTGACTAGAGGGTCTAGAAAGGAGAAAGTAGTGTTGACGACGGAGTGTAGCGCTCTTATCCAGAGGGCAAATCCGCCGAAACTTAAAGACCAGGGGTGCTTTTCCATTCCTTGCACGATCGGGGCAGTGAAGATTCATCGTGCACTCGTCGATCTCGGAGCGAGTGTTAGTTTGATGCCCTTGTCGATGTACAGAAGGATAGGGATGGGTGATTTGGAACCCACCGGGATGACCCTACAACTAGCTGACCGGTCGGTCAAATATCCGGTAGGAGTTGTGGATGACCTGCCCGTGAATGTGAGAGGGGTGCATGTGCCCGTGGACTTTGTAGTCATGGACATGCCCGAAGATGCACACACCCCCATTATCTTGGGACGGCCTTTCATGGCCACTGCTGGCGTTCTAATAGATGTGAAGAACGGAAAACTCTCTTTGAACGTCAGCGGAGAGAAAGTTGAGTTTGACCTGGGATTATCTATGAAGCACCCCGACCCCCCTGATGACCCTGGATGCAATTTGCTTGAGATAGAAGAAGAAAAAGCTGTAGAGGAGAACTCCTGGGAGATTCTCCTGAGAAACCCCCCCGATGACTTGGGGGATTTAGAAGATGAAGAAGGCCCCAAAGACAAAGAAGCTGCTGGAAAACCAAGTGCAGCGAGAACGACCCCTCCCGGGTTCCCCAAGGCTTCTCCTGTGAGGAGAACGGGGAAAGAGCACACGGACCTCACTAAAGACGAGGTCCGGATCCTGAAAAAGATGGCGGGAAGCGCCAACACCAAAGAAAAGCTCCTGGATCCCAAGGACAAGGGAAGGGTAGTCAGGCAAGTATTTTTCCAGCCGCTTACTACTCCAAGCGCCTTCAGCTCCAACGAGGAAAAGATGCCGAAACTTGGGCATCACCCGTATCAGCCACCATGAGCATCTCTTGCGGGCGTCGAGCCAACGACGTTAAACAAGTGCGCTTCGTGGGAGGCAACCCATGTTCTAAACTTTTTCTCAAATTTTTAGCATTATTTTTTACTTTATTTTATCTATTTTTATAAATAAAATCAGCCGCGAGAACATCCGTTCGGGGACTTAATCAAATCTATTGGTTTTTGCAGAAAACAAGCCCCAACCGATCGGGTGACAACTCACCCGATCGGTTGGGATGTATCAGATACATGCCGAGATCTGTCCCCATATGACCCGATCGGTTGAGTAATGAAGAGACCGGGTGACAGACCGGGTGAGCTGGGGAGAACTCTCGGGAAATTTTGGGGAATATCAACCGATCGGTTAAGTTCGAGCACGATCGGTTGACCTGACCGGGTGAGCAGCCCTAAGTTCTCGGGAAATTGAGTGGAGCGGCCAACCGATCGGTTGACAAGTCAACCGATCGGTTCGCCTGTAGCATTTCTTCGGCAAGATTTTCGACCTAACAGTCAACCGATCGGGTGACAAGTCACCCGATCGGTTCGACTTAAAACCCTATATAAACCCCCCCCCCCCCCCCCGACACCCGCTCGTTTCCATCTCGCCCGATCACAAAAACCCGCCGTCGTTTCGCCTTCCCCACTTCGACAACAACCGATCTTCACTCCCCCACGCCCTCTACTCCTCCATTACTCCTACTCTCCACCTCCTTCATCAACTCCTCCATCATCTACACCCTCTCTCTCCTCCCATTCCGAATTTTTGACCTAATTTTCCCCCAAACCACCCCCATTTCGAAAATTTTTGCCGAAGGAGTTCGCCGCGGCTCCACGCTACTCTCGCTGAACAGTGTGGGGGCATCAACGAGCAAGCTTCACCATTCCACTTGGGTAAACTCGCTCCTAAGCTTATATTTATATATTTGCCCTATTATTGTACTCGCTCGTTTGCTTGTGTTAGTGTGCATCCACGATTTTCGCACTAATTCTTGCTTGCACACACACACACATGGCCAAGGATAAGGACAAAGGAAAAGAAATTATGCGGGAAGAGGAGCCGCCTCGAAAGAGGCGAAAACAAACGCGCCCTCCTTCCCGTACACGAGCACTTACACTTGGCCCTCCTCCACCTATTATCCCCCCTGTGGACCCAATGTTGGGCCCGCATGGGTATATCTTTCGGGACCAGGAGCACAAAGATTTTTACCGTAGGCTTGATGCTCAAGGGCATCTTTCTACTAAGTTCCCACACGCACAAACACTTGTCGATCTCGGTGTCTTCACCGAGGTCGAATCCCTTTTCGGTAACTTAGGATGGTTGGCCTTCCTCAATGCATCCGCCGTTTCATACCCGGCACTCACCCTCGAATTTCTCTCCACACTCGTTTTAGAGTCCGGGTCGATCGTAAATTTCGGGTGCGTAACTGCAGTGTCACCACGAGTCTGAACACGATTAATGATATATTTGGTTTCCCCATTCTTGGGGATGATTCCATCAGACACTACGGGTACACGCCCGAATTTCAATTCGATCAATTCTGGTTCCGCCTTACACTCATCAATGAATATCCCCGGGGTAGGGCTAAGGCATCCTCCATCATTCATCCCGTGTTTCGATTGGCCCACAGGATCATTTCATCTACATTCTTTCCTAGGGACGAGTCAGGCACTGTGACTATCCCTGACCTTTTTATCCTTTGGGCCATGACTTTCCCTTATGTCCGGGATGATGATGGAATTAGCTTCAGGGCCCCTACCGTCCCCATCCATGGTGACGATTGGCTTGTTTACAAGCTTCTCGAGATCAGCCGGGCCGGTAAGGGAAAATTTTGTTGTGGGGGCATCATCACTATCATATGCTCTTACCCCCAATTCAATATTCCCCTCCCCAATAATCTTCCCGTCGCCGCAGGACCATCACGTCTTGATATTGACGTCCTGCGGCACATTCACATGATTAGACCCCTCTCGACTGGCCGCTTCATTTTCAATTATGGCCACCCCCCAGCCCCTTACACCATTCTACCCAACCCCGCCCGCATGACCGTTGCTCTCGTGGGAGATTGGACTTTCCCACCTGATCCCGACTTCTTTGCGGGGTTGAATCTTCCTTTTCTCCCCGCAGGCGCACGCAGACCACCGTCCCCTGCCGCCCACTTAGGCGAGCAGGATATCCCTGCGTCTGCGGGAGATTTAGGGGCTGGCCCGAGTCGTCCTGTTTCTGCTCCGGGACCGATCACGTCTGAGCACCTCTCTGCGGCCATTTCTGGCCTTGTCTCCTGTGCCGGCATGACCACTGCCGCCGGCACCTCCTCAACCTTACCTACCGGCACCACCTCCGCCTCACGTCAGTCTACATCTTTTGGTCGCCGTCAGGTATCTGCCCGTCTAGGACTTGAGAGGGAGGTCGCTGCCCTTCGCGAGCTCGCCATGTCCTCTGTTTCCTCGGACCCATCGCCATCCTCCTTTCTTACTCACCCACGTTTCCTCGCACTTGAGAGGAACGTGGCCGCCATTCTCCGCCTTCTTACCCATATCCACGGACCACCTCCACCTTCACCACCCTGGCGATCTTCTCCACCACCCACCCACACCTCCCCACATACATCACCCCCCTCACCACATTCTTCTCCCCCCTCTTCACACCCCATCCCGGCATCCACTTCATCCCTCCCGACCAATACCACCGCACCCACGCTACATCCTTCCTCCTCGGTCACTCCATACGTGCGCCGGAGGAAATTGCCGGTGCGCTCCAGATCCCTCCCACCACACCCCACTACCGTCACCACCGCATCTACTTCCTCCACTTCTATTCCTCTCACCACCGCCTTGATCGCCTTCCTACCACCACCACCCACCACCACCGACACCACTCCCATTGTTCACACCACCACTGCCCCCACTCCTTCGCCTCTTTCCCCACTTCTCAGCACACCCCCAGCCTCCCCCGACCACCCATCCACACCCTCTTCCGAGGAGGACGAGGACTGAGCTCCTCCTGCTTTCTGATTTACCTTTTTTGTTTTTGACTCCCCCTTGCACATCTCTGCATTTCATTGATCACATCATTTCGCTAGCACTTTCTGGTCTAGCTTGGGGGAAGTCTATTTTGGTGTGCTGTCGTGTTTTGTTTGTTTTTCTCATTTTTTATGTGTGTGCTTGTTTTTCATTTTTTGAATGTCGTGTCGTGTTGTTTCATTTTTTATTTTTATTTTTATTTTCGTATTGTTTAATTTTGATTTTGATTTTTCTTTCTTTTTCAGTTTTATCTATGTGTTTTCCTCGTTTTCATTTCTTTTTGTGTCAGTGCGTATCCCCCCCCCATTTTCATTGCCCTCCCGTGCTCACTCATATTGCATTGAGGGCAATGCAAACTTCAGCTTGGGGGAGTCGCACTGTGTGCGTCGTTTGAGTCCTTTTTAATAATGTTTGTGTCGTTTTCATCGTGTTTTTATTTTTTCTTGTTTTTCCTTTTTTTTAGCTCTTTCTCCTAGAAATGACTCCTATGATGAATCGCCACAAAGTCACACACACCTAGCATTGCATCGATGATCACACTCACTAACCCTAGGATTTCGAGTCCACTTAGCTTTTTGTGAGTCGTGTGTCGTGACTAGCATTTGGTGTGCTTCTGCTTTGTGATTTTACTTTATATACCTGTCCAGGAATGACCCCTAGATTGTCATGCTCCGATTTGAATATGCGGTATATGTTTCCACTGTTTGCATGCTATATTTATATCGTATACTTCAATTCACATGCGTCGGGATTCCACAACTAGGGACTAGGATAACCCATTTAGCCTACGCTCTATTTAGCGAGAATAGTTTCCTTTGCCCGAGTGTTTAGATTTCGACTTCTTTTTTTTGTTTTACTTGGTGCAAATCCCCTCGTCGTGTACCGTTCTCCCACTTGGGAGAGTACACATGTGTATAGCCAATATCCCAAAAATTCAAAAAAAAGGGGAGAAAAGAAAAGAAAAACCCAAAAAGAAAAGAAAAAATCTTGTATAGCCCAAAATCCAAAAAAAATACAAATACCCAAAACCCAAAAAAAATTCCGTGTGAATATTTTTTCATACTTGCCAAGAATAAAGGGAAGGCGAGAATTTCCACTGAGTGTTCTTCTCCACATCATCTCAACCCCCGTCGTTATCAAAAACACTTGGCTTAGGAACTTTTTAGCTAGTATCTAGGCTATAGTGGCGTGATTTCCTTAACCCTAGTTGTGGAGTCCCCGATGCATGATACACTTCTATTCTAACTCTTCTCATGCATGCTTGAACTTATATTCACCGCTTATTTCAATTCGGATCGATATTTTGGGTCATATCTTGGATTTGTGTATATCGAGCATCACAGCACATCGTAGAAAGCATCACCGTTTGCTAGCACACGACGACGCTCACTCGCGCTTCACTGCGTGGACCCACGACACTTATTTGGACTCGCTTTCCTAGGTTTAGTGGTGTGATTTACCGTTTGCTTGCTTGGTGTGTCGTTTCTGATTTTGGTGGCTCTGATGGACGATCTAGGGTTTAGAGTTTTCTTTTTCTTTCTTCCTCTCCATTTTCCCCTTCCGAGCTCCTACTCTCACTCGTCTTCCTCGAGGACGAGGAAGAGTTCAGCTTGGGGGATTTTGACGTGCGCTTATATTTCATATATTCACGCACGTTTTCTTTTGTGTTTCTCCGTGTTTTCCGCCGTCTCTTATTCGTTTTCGTATATTTTCCCGTTTTCTTTCACTTTTCTTTGTTTGTCCATGATTGCAGGAGTTCGACCACGTAGGGGACGTTTTACGATGATATCCCAAGTCCCCGGAGCAACGGGAGAAGTCACGCGTGATCCAGGGGGTCAAACGTCGAAGAATTCATCTTTCAGCCCCTCACCCGGTCGGTTGATCATCTTCAACCGATCGGGTGATGCACGCGTGCACCACCCGGTCTCTACCGCAGCTCACAAAGAAGTCACCCGACCGGTTCACAGACCGGTTCTGCGGGTGGCTGTTCTCTGTTTTTTCGAGCAGAATTCCAACCGATCGGGTGACTCTCACCCGATCGGTTCATCTGTAGCTGAGAAAAGGAGCTGAAGACACGGGCGTCGAACCGACCGGTTCACCCGACTGCTCCAAGATCCAACCGGTCGCTCAAGAACTCACCCGATCGGTTCATGAGATCGGGTGAAAACTCGCCGTTTTCTGTAATTTATCTGTAACGGATCAACCGATCGGTTGACTTGTCAACCGATCGGTTGATGCGAAAATCTATATATAGAACCCATAGGGTTCCAGAAACGAGAGCTGTTGTATTTTTTACTGTTTTATTTCCTTGTGACGGCTGTAATTGTTACTCTTAAGTAAGTTTTCAGATCTTTCTAAATTTTTAGTATTGTCTTTATTACTCCTTTACTTCCGCATTGCAATTGTCCGATTATGATTTCAACGATTAAATTTCATTTAGATTGCTTTTTCATGAATTTTTGTGAGTAGTTCCCAAATCTGGGATTTTGGTGGAAACCCCTTCGGGGGCTCTTCCCGATGCGTCCATAGGGTTAGGAAATCGATAGGGAGTAGGAATCTAACGGTTACGCTGGGCGTTTCATTGTCATCGGCGGGAAAAAGACCGCCTTTGACCGTCGGGCCAAGGGGGAATAAACTTGGCGGTTGACTCCCTAGCCATAGCTCACGCCTTTAGCGTAGACGCCAAATCCTAGCACGTGGGAGCGGCAGGATGAGACGTCGGGAGATATCGTTGCGGACTTAGTGCTCCCGGGATCGATCAGTGTTTATGGACACAGGAGTGCCCACTGATCGAATCCGGGAAGTCCGGTGTATCATCCTGGGCACCGACCGGAATATCGGGCACATGGGACGCTGGTACCACTTTCAGAGACAATGTCTCACTATTAGACCCTTATCCCGATCGCTATCCATACCCGTAGGCCGTAGCGGCGAGAGTCTCTCGTCGGGTTGGAAACCAAAGTCCCGGGTTTACTTTCTTTTTGTTCATACGCTTTCATTCCCTTTCGTGACAACCATCCACCGATTCGTGCTAGCTCACCCCTCGGGGTGATTTAGGTCCTACCTGACCCAAGCACAACCTCGCCTCCCTGAGTTCGATATTCCCGCACCCTACACTAACTATGAAACTTGCGGTAAACGACACCGCGCCGTCGCGACTCAAGCGGGGCGCCGGTCAATTGCCGGTGATCGATTGCCGGTGGAAGAAGGTGGTGTTCAAGATTCCAGGTCATCCGGTGTTTGAGTTCAGTGGAGGTAGCAGTTCACTTGGTCCTGTCAGATTTCAGGCCAAGCCAGTGGAGATCATTGCCATGCAGATGGAGCATAGACCAGCTGTGGTGCGAGAATTCGATGACGTCTTCCCCGAGGAGATGTCGGGACTGCTGCCCGATCGAGCTCTTGAGTTTTCGATTGACCTTATTCCGGGAGCGCAGCCCATTTCGAAGGCACCGTATCGTATGGCTCTAGCAGAGTTGGAGGAGTTGTGTAGGCTGTTGGATGAGCTTTTGCAGAAGGGATATATTAATCCTAGTGTGTCTCTGTGGGGAGCACCAGTGTTGCTAGTGAAGAAGAAGAATGGTTCATGTCGTATGTGCGTGGACTGCAGGGAGCTGAATGCCGTCACCATCAAGAAAAGATATCCATTGCCTCGTATTGATGACATCTTTGATCAGCTTGGAGGATCGAGAGTGTTCTCTAAGTTGGACCTGCGGAGTGGCTATCACCAGCTGAAAGTGAGGAAGGAAGATATCCAGAAGACAGCTTTCAGGACGAAGTATGGTCACTACAAGTTCGTGGTTATGCCTTTCGGTGTAACCAATGCGCCCGCAGTTTTTTTGAACCTGATGAATATGATCTTCTACGAATTTCTAGATAAGTTTGTAGTTATCTTTATTGACGACATCTTGATCTATTCAAAGTCGGAGGAAGAGCATGCATCGCACTTGAGGACAGTATTGGAAATTTTAAGGAAGCATCGTTTGTATGCTAAGTATTCCAAGTGCAAGTTCTGGCTTGATAGGGTTGCTTTTGTTGGGCATGTGGTGTCAGGAGATGGAATATCAGTGGATCCTGAGAAGATTAAGGCTATCAGAGAGTGGTCGGTTTCGCAGTCAGCGTCTGAGATCTGGAGTTTCCTTGGGCTTGCAGGTTATTATCAGCGTTTCATTAAGGACTTTTCTCGGATTGCTGAGTCGATGACTCGGTTGACGAGGAATGATGTGCCGTTTGTCTGGTCAGACGATTGCGAGAAGGCCTTTTCTATTCTGAAGGCAAGGTTGACATCAGCGCCTATTCTTGCTGTGCTCGATCGTAGTGGATGATTTGAGATCTTTTGTGATGCTTCTGGCAAAGGTCTTGGTTGTGTTTTGCATCAGCATCTTCATGTGGTCGCATATGCTTCTCGGCAACTTAAGGCTCATGAGAAGAATTACCTGACGCACGATTTGGAGTTGGCTGCAGTTGTATTTACGCTCAAGATTTGGAGACACTTCTTGCTGAGTGAGAAGGTGAAGATCTTCATCGACCACAAAAGCTTGAAGTATATCTTCACGTAGAAGGAGCTCAACATGCGACAGTGTTGATGGTTGGAGCTCATGGCAGATTATGAGATCGACTTGCAGTACCATCCTGGGAAGGTGAATGTGGTTCCGGATGCGCTGAGCAGACTCCCAGTGGTGATGATGTTGACTTCGCAGTGGAGGTTGCAGCAGGATTGTAACGGTCGCTTTCCGACCGTTCGTATTTTCCTGCGTGCACGTGCTTCATCGTGCACGTATTCTTTATGGCTATTTCTGAGGTCCGGCATGAGCGATGCGATATGCTGTTGCGATCATTTCGGGGTGTTGGATTTTATTGTAATTATTGGGAACGTCTTTTCACTGCTCGTTTTCTCGCAAAACGACTTTGAATAATAGGGGCGTTTTAGTCATTTGGCTCAAAACGCCGTTCCCAATTTTACGTGAAATTTTTGTAGACGTTACGCACGATCAGGCTCCGTAGATCTGTGCGTCTTGTCTCCACGATCGCCCCGGTATTTTCGGATTATTTTTCTGACGCCCGGATTGAGAAATATCGCCCGGATAAACCTCGACCGTCGATCTCCCCAATCAGTTCAAATTCGAATTTGTTAGCCAAATCTGGCTGTATCTCTAATTAATCTGTTTTAACATCCTTCCTAAACTATTTCGCTAATCTTCCCTAGCCTTACCCCAACCGGTACACCCTCTTACCCCATATCTCCCCTCCTTTAACATTAAACCTAGTGTTATATAGTTTTTTACCTATTATTATAATAACCCTAGCTTTAACCCTAATCCCTAACCCTAAGTCAAATTTCCGCAGCATAACCCTAGGGGTTTTTTCTGTGAGCCGCCACCTCCATCGAGCTTTCCCCCTCCCCGATCTCTCTCTCTCCTTCTCTCTCAGCCCCCTCTCTCGTGGTCTACCCTCTCAGCGCAGTGGCCCCCTCATCAGCGCCTTCCCCCACGTCTCCCCTCTCACGCCGCCGCCGGCGGTCATCGCGCCACCGTCGCCTACCTCTCGTATCCCCGACCCCCGCCGCGCAGGGCCGATCCCCGATCCGCCACCGTGCCACCCCGACGCCGGCCCCCTCACGACCCCGCCGCGATTCTCAGCGAGGCCGCCGCCCTCGCGCCCCCACCGCGATCCACCGCCATGACCGCTGTTAACCTCATCTCCCTCCGGTGACGTCCAATACCCGTAGCCCTCTCCGCAAATCACCCCCACCTGTGTACCGACTGCCCTCACTCCCTCATCGCTGGTGCACCCTTCTCCAGCCACCTCCCGTCATCATCGTGCCAACCCCCATCTCAGGTGACCCCAGACCTCCCTCAGGCTGCCAGCAGCCATCAACCCACCGCTGCCTTCTTTACCGGCAGTCAACTGGGCCGACTCCCCCATCCCCGGCGGCCACATCCCCTTTCCGAGCACACACCGACCGCCGCCTGACCCCGCTCCGCGTTCCACGGCCACCCCTCACAGCTTCCGCCGTCGTGCAAGGTCGCGCCGCCATCCGCAGAGCGCGCAGCCGCCGCTCCTGCGCATCCTGCCGCCACTGCAGAGACCCCGAGCATGCGGCCACTTCGCCGTGACTCCCCGACTGCCGCCAATGGCCCTCACAGATCCGGCCAAGCACCCCTAGGCCGGAAGCCCCCTTCGGCAGCCCCTCCAAGCCGACGTCAACTCTCAGTCGTGTTCCGGCGACGTCGTATCGTTGTCCCGTCTCCGTGCTCGCTATTTTGCCTCCCCGATTGCTGTCCGCCATCCCTACTCGATGCCATCACCTCCAGCCCGCTACCAGGACGTGTCTGGCTACGCTACCCGTAGCCGAGACGTCGCGCGACGACGTTCCGCAGCCGTGATATCTCAGCTGCGCTACCCGCAGCCGTTCCGATCCTGAGGCGATCCCGAGACGACCTTCACTGCGCTACCCGCAGTCAGGGACACGAGCACCGCCACCGTTTCCAGACCTGATGCCAGATTAAATATGCGTTCCTCACACCAGGTTGGTTCCTCTAAACTCGTAGCGAAACCCGCACTGTAGCAAATTGAACCTTAACTAAAATCGGACAACTGTAACTAAATTTATTTTCTGCACCAGTAAAACGCTGCTCACTGTATAAATCGACCATCGGACAATTTTTCTGTGCACATAGGGTAGTGGTCGATTTAGGTTGATAAAACACCAAAATTTTGATGATTGACAAATAGGATAGCCCCGATAACCTAGACACGAACCCTAATAGGACTTGATGAAATTGCGACCTGACATCGTCGCCATGACCTGTTTCAGACGGACTACCGCGGACGCGACGCCTGGACGAGACGATTCGAGAGGACGACACACTCGCCATCGCAGGCAAGTGTACCCACTTGCGTTTTGACCGTGTTTTGGTCTTAGTTTGCTAGATCTGTTAGAATGTGAATGTATAGAACCGGACGTGAAATGATAGCGTCCGGGACACCCCTGACGACTTAGACTTGACGACGAAGTCTAAGCTCGAAAAACAACAATAAACTGCTAACATCATAGGACTATCTTGCGTGTGCGTGCGTGTGGACACCCTAGAATAACTCTTCCCGTCTTGACACGTCCCGTCCCGTCTTGCACGGCCTGCGGGCAATAGGGCACTCTCCAAGCTAGAGAGAGTGATCCCTTGTACTGATTCACAGCCTATGGGAAGCTCGGCACCCACCTAGCAGAGTGAGTGTCCCAGCAGACCGAGAGGATAGAGACGCTCACCTAGTAGAGGGAGTGGTCCTATACAGTTGTACGGTTTCACCTACGAGGCGTTAGTCGCTCACCTAGCAGAGTGAGCGATACGCTACCGACCGTGGGGATAGAGGCACTCACCTAGCAGAGTGAGTGGCCCTATATTGTCTTGTCCTGAGTTCTGGGGTTTGGGGTAGGGTTGAGCGTGCGCACGGCAAGAGGGTCTGATCCCCCTCGAACCGTAAGGCGTGAACCCTTCATGTCACAATTGTCATGTCTTGTCTTGTCTTGCCACGTTTCGTCTTGTTCCGTCCTGTTTATCTTGTCTTGACTTGACACCTGTAGGTTAGTCCCGTAGTTGGTAGCACACGCTACGACCACTACTTGTCCCGTTTTACTTTCCTGCTACGTTACTTCCTGTTGTGTTACCCTGTTATAACCACAGCATGCTAATCAACCAGTAAACTGTTGTGTAAAAGAACCTCAGCATGTTAATCAACCAGTAAACCGTTGTTTAAAGTTCGGTGCACTTGCAGTAAAGTCTAACCCTTCTTGTAGACTTTACCTGACGTACAGTTCCTTTTTCTTGGGTGCTGTACGTCAGGTGCTCAGCCAGAGTTCGTGGACGAGGCAGACGCACTGGAGCACGAGGAGCCGAGGACGTCGACCCAGAGTACGCGCCCGACGAGGACCAGACCTTGAGGTCTTCTTAGTCGTCACTTTCAGATGTTACTACTTTTAGTTTGCTTTTAGATAGTTTGTTGCCACGCTTAGGCTTTTCTTTAGACTTTGTACTTGTTGGATATTATATCTCTAATTTAATGAATGCAACTTCCTTCCTATACTTCTGTTGTTTCGAACATTAATAATGCAAGAACCTGAAAATCTTTTAAAATGGTACCTCTACAGACGCTTATTGGGTCCGAGCTTCTCAGCTCTGGCCTAAGCGGGCCTCGTCACGTTTCGCTTCCGTCCATTTTGGGAAGCGGGGCGTGACAGGTTTTAGTGGTGGCCCATGCAGGTCCTGCAAAAGTTCGGAACAATAAAAGTACCGCATTCATTTGATATCCATGTACAAGTCTGAATTAGTTTCCCAGTCTTAGATAGTAGGAAGACTTAGGTAGACGTCCCAGGTTGATAGTCTGATGCCTTAGTTAGGAATTTAGTCATCCTCGTTCTAGAATACCTTAGTAGCCACTTGACTCTGACTGTGTTAGATTTCCTGAGCCCTTCTTTTAGTCGTTCGCTCGGTCCCATCAACTTCGGGCCCAGCAGAACTAACCTGGATTCTCTTAGGAACCTTATCTTTAGATCCCGATTATAGACTAGCTCATTAGGAAGTCTTAGAGCTGAGTTATCCTAATCTTTAGACGACCCGATAAATAGGACCCCTGACTTCTATCGTCTCTGATCATTACACTTCTGCGTTATCGATCGTAGGGTCCCATCGTAGCCTCCTTGCATCTTATTCTATGTGTAACCACCATGTGATCATTTTCCTTCTCCCGATTCGCGTGATCGTTTCCGGACGATTATCGTTGATCCTTTGAATCCCTTCCTTGACCAATCCTGCATCCTTTAAAAGTATTTTCGAAATTCATTATTAAATCCTCCGCCCAATTTGACTTCTTGGAAAAAATTTATTAATTATTTAAAATTTCTTACTTTCGGTTGAGTTAAAATTCTTTCGCAAAATTTTGAAACCTTTCGGTCGTAAAAGTTTTAAGTTACGGTCTCGTACTTATTTTCGAATCGGTAACCATCGTATTTTAGTTTTAAAACTTTGTTACCATTTCGGGAATTCAATATATCATTTTTCTAACCTACGAAATTTATTTTTAAACCATTTACGTACGTACTTTAGAATATTTTTCTAAAACAAAGAGGGATTTTGAATTTCTTTACATACAAACATCTCTATGTTCATCGTGCTCATACTTCAAGAACCTTGTTTAAAATCTATTTTCATTTGCAAAACAATCACTACATTATCCTACTTTTATTCCTTCATCTAATTTTTTCCAAATTGTAATAATTTTACTATCTGCTCCTTTTCCCCACTTATTTTTATAAACGTATAAAGTATACGATATCATATTTTACCCGTAATTCTCCCGTCATCAATCTAATTATTTTGAAGAATATTTTTCGTTCCATCCAACCAACTATCTCCTTGCCCCGCCTTACTTGAACTCGTTCTTTTCGATTTATTTCGTTACACTTTTGGTTTCTGTTTCCTTTATTTTGCGTAGATACTAGCCCTTGTAGTTGTCCATGATATCTCCAGTTTAGGAGTAGGCCCTTTGGTAGCTGATGTCGTTGTGGTGCGTGAGTATAGGTAGAGTGTGTTGACCTGCATGCGTGTGTCATCTTTAGGATCCTGATAATTGCCTTTTGTGTCTTGAATGTGCACTCAGTGTTAACCATGATATGATTGAAGTTGTCTGAATGACGGTATTCATACGTATATGGATAGGGTCATAGCAGGCAATTTCCTTAGACGTAGTTTTTCGCGATTATAGAATAGCTTAACTCTGACTGCATGTGATTGTATCAAACTTTTGTTTTCTTTTAAACCAAATCTTTAAAAGTTTTGAAACTATCCCACAGGATCACAAATCACTTATCCTCCCTCACCCATTACCGCAGCTCCACACGTTTTTTTTCCAAATGTTTTAAAATATTTCATTGGCCTTAAGTCTCTCTATCTCTTCTCGTATTTCTCCCTTAAGAAATTTCTTCGTGTTTTTTTTGTTATATTATTTGGGACTAGCTATTATCATTATAGGATTCTGTTTGCGGTTAGACTCAGGGAGAGATGAGTTTTTGTTATAGCAATGATTAATTGATTTTTGGAACACCAGGATGTTGGATTAAAATTTCTTTCGGATAAAAAGAATGAGCTGTCCAGGACTTATTTATAATACCGATGTGAGGCGGACTCAATGGAGAATTCTGATTGAATGAAATTATATGTGAGGAGATGATAACTTATCAGACTTGAGGCTTAGACGGGTGGTAGATAGGAGTAACTGCGGAGAATAATATGAGTTAGGGTGATCATGAGATTGAGTAGAGCTTTATTAGCATCGAGACTGATTGGTGAGTTGACGTGAGAAGACATTGGGAGTAACACGACGTGTTGAGAAAAATGGATGGTTAAGTAGTCGGATTGAATTTTTGGTTATGATTAGTTATAGTGAGTAGGATAAGATGTGATTTTGATAGTTCAAATCTTTTGGCGGATAAATTTATGGTAAGATATGACAAGGAATGTATTGAGGACACGACGATTATTGATTTGTGAAGGTGTGATGAGATAGACAAGTTATTGTCTTCGATTAGTGATTAACTAGAACGTTATTTTTGGCGATTGATTAATATTGGGAAGAGATTGAGAAAATTTAAAGAGATTATGGAGCGATGATGTTTAGTAGAGTTGTAAGGTAAGAGAAGGTGAGTGTTATTCTCTTACGAGGACTTGTAGTTGGAAATTTACCAGCAGTGATGGATCTATGGTTGAGTTTTAGGATGTGAGACTAGTCGTGGCATTATCCAGTGAAAAGAAGGGTTATGAAGGATTAATTAAAGACCATAGGTTGAAGTTATAAGATTAGCGATCTATATGGGTAGTTATAAGAGTTTTGGGTATAAGGTTATGTAGATGTTATTATTGTTAGTATGAGTGATTCCGAGGGCGGAATCATTTCTAAGGTGGGTAGAATGTAACGGTCACTTTCCGACCGTTCGTATTTTCCTGCGTGCACGTGCTTCATCGTGCACGTATTCTTTATGGCTATTTCTGAGGTCCGGCATGAGCGATGCGATATGTTGTTGCGATCATTTCGGGGTGTTGGATTTTATTGTAATTATTGGGAACGTCTTTTCACTGCTCGTTTTCTCGCAAAACGACTTTGAATAATAGGGGCGTTTTAGTCATTTGGCTCAAAACGCCGTTCCCAATTTTACGTGAAATTTTTGTAGACGTTACGCACGATCAGGCTCCGTAGATCTGTGCGTCTCGTCTCCACGATCGCCCCGGTATTTTCGGATTATTTTTCTGACGCCCGGATTGAGAAATATCGCCCGGATAAACCTCGACCGTCGATCTCCCCAATCAGTTCAAATTCGAATTTGTTAGCCAAATCTGGCTGTATCTCTAATTAATCTGTTTTAACATCCTTCATAAACTGTTTCGCTAATCTTCCCTAGCCTTACCCCAACAGGTACACCCTCTTACCCCATATCTCCCCTCCTTTAACATTAAACCTAGTGTTATATAGTTTTTTTACCTATTATTATAATAACCCTAGCTTTAACCCTAATCCCTAACCCTAAGTCAAATTTCCGCAGCATAACCTTAGGGGTTTTTTCTGTGAGCCGCCGCCTCCATCGAGCTTTCCCCCTCCCCGATCTCTCTCTCTCCTTCTCTCTCACCCCCCTCTCTCGTGGTCTGCCCTCTCAGCGCAGTGGCCCCCTCATCAGCGCCTTCCCCCACGTCTCCCCTCTCGCGCCGCCACCGGCGGTCATCGCGCCACCGCCGCCTACCTCTCGCATCCCCGACCCCCGCCGCGCAAGGCCGATCCCCGATCCGCCACCGTGCCACCCCGACGCCGGCCCCCTCACGACCCCGTCGCGATTCTCAGCGAGGCCGCCGCCCTCGCGCCCCCACCGCGATCCACCGCCACGACCACCGTCAACCTCATCTCCCTCCGGTGATGGCCAATACCTGTAGCCCTCTCCGCAAATCACCCCCACCTGTGTACCGACTGCCCTCACTCCCTCATCGCTGGTGCACCCTTCTCCGGCCACCTCCCGTCATCATCGTGCCAACCCCCATCTCAGGTGACCCCAGACCTCCCTCAGGCTGCCAGCAGCTATCAACCTGCCGCTGCCTTCTTTACCGGCAGTCAACTGGGTCGACTCCCCCATCCCCGGCTGCCACATCCCCTTTCCGAGCACACACCGACCGTCGCCTGACCCCGCTCCGCGTTCCACGGCCACCCCTCACAGCTTCCGCCGTCGTGCAAGGTCGCGCCGCCATCCGCAGAGCGCGCAGCCGCCGCTCCTGCGCATCCTGCCGCCACTGCAGAGACCCCGAGCAAGCGGCCACTTCGCCGTGACTCCCCGACTGCCGCCAATGGCCCTCACAGATCCGGCCAAGCACCCCTAGGCCGGCAGCCCCCTTCGGCAGCCCCTCCAAGCCGACGTCAACTCTCAGTCGTGTTCCGGCGACGTCGTATCGCTGTCCCGTCTCCGTGCTCGCTATTTTGCCTCCCCGATTGCTGTCCGCCATCCCTACTCGCTGCCATCACCTCCAGCCCGCTACCAGGACGTGTCTGGCTACGCTACCCGTAGCCGAGACGTCGCGCGACGACGTTCCGCAGCCGTGATATCTCAGCTGCGCTACCCGCAGCCGTTCCGATCCTGAGGCGATCCCGAGACGACCTTCACTGCGCTACCCGCAGTCAGGGACACGAGCACCGCCACCGTTTCCAGACCCGATGCCAGATTAAATACGCGTTCCTCACACCAGGTTGGTTCCTCTAAACTCGTAGCGAAACCCGCACTGTAGCAAATTGAACCTTAACTAAAATCGGACAACTGTAACTAAATTTATTTTCTGCACCAGTAAAACGCTGCTCACTGTAGAAATCGACCATTGGACAATTTTTCTGTGCACATAGGGTAGTGGTCGATTTAGGTTGATAAAACACCAAAATTTTGATGATTGACAAATAGGATAGCCCCGATAACCTAGACACGAACCCTAATAGGACTTGATGAAATTGCGACTTGACATCGTCGCCATGACCTGTTTCAGACGGACTACCGCGGACGCGACGCCTGGACGAGACGATTCGAGAGGACGACACACTCGCCATCGCAGGCAAGTGTACCCACTTGCGTTTTGACCGTGTTTTGGTCTTAGTTTGCTAGATCTGTTAGAATGTGAATGTATAGAACCGGACGTGAAATGATAGCGTCCGGGACGCCCCTGACGACTTAGACTTGACGACGAAGTCTAAGCTCGACAAACAACAATAAACTGCTGAGATCATAGGACTATCTTACGTGTGCGTGCGTGTGGACACCCTAGAATAACTCTTCCCATCTTGACACGTCCCGTCCCGTCTTGCACAGCCTGCGGGCAATAGGGCACTCTCCAAGCTAGAGAGAGTGATCCCTTGTACTGATTCACAGCCTACGGGAAGCTCGGCACCCACCTAGCAGAGTGAGTGTCCCAGCAGACCGAGAGGATAGAGACGCTCACCTAGCAGAGTGAGTGGTCCTATACAGTTGTACGGTTTCACCTACGAGGCGTTAGTCGCTCACCTAGCAGAGTGAGCGATACACTACCGACCGTGGGGATAGAGGCACTCACCTAGCAGAGTGAGTGGCCCTATATTGTCTTGTCCTGAGTTCTGGGGTTTGGGGTAGGGTTGAGCGTGCGCACGGCAAGAGGGTCTGATCCCCCTCGAACCGTAAGGCGTGAACCCTTCATGTCACAATTGTCATGTCTTGTCTTGTCTTGCCACGTTTCGTCTTGTTCCGTCCTGTTTATCCTGTCTTGACTTGACACCTGTAGGTTAGTCCCGTAGTTGGTAGCACACGCTACGACCACTACTTGTCCCGTTTTACTTTCCTGCTACGTTACTTCCTGTTGTGTTACCCTGTTATAACCACAGCATGCTAATCAACCAGTAAACTGTTGTGTAAAAGAACCTCAGCATGTTAATCAACCAGTAAACCGTTGTTTAAAGTTCGGTGCACTTGCAGTAAAGTCTAACCCTTCTTGTAGACTTTACCTGACGTACAGTTCCTTTTTCTTGGGTGCTGTACGTCAGGTGCTCAGCCAGAGTTCGTGGACGAGGCAGACGCACTGGAGCACGAGGAGCCGAGGACGTCGACCCAGAGTACGCGCCCGACGAGGACCAGACCTTGAGGTCTTCTTAGTCGTCACTTTCAGAGGTTACTACTTTTAGTTTGCTTTTAGATAGTTTGTTGCCACGCTTAGGCTTTTCTTTAGACTTTGTACTTGTTGGATATTATATCTCTAATTTAATGAATGCAACTTCCTTCCTGTACTTCTGTTGTTTCGAACTTTAATAATGCAAGAACCTGAAAATCTTTTAAAATGGTACCTCTACAGACGCTTATTGGGTCCGAGCTTCTCAGCTCTGGCCTAAGCGGGCCTCGTCACGTTTCGCTTCCGTCCATTTTGGGAAGCGGGGCGTGACAAGGATTTTTGCGAGTCTGGTATTGAGATTGTGCTTCCTGGAGAGGCTTCGTCGTTGATGTGTATGCAGATACAGTCGATGATCGGGGATCGGATCAAGGCAGGTCAGGCCGGAGATCTGAAGCTGAAGAAGATCCGTGAGCAGGTAGAAGCCGGTCTGCGGACTGATTTTCGGATTCATGAAGATGGCTCGCTGAGGTATGGAGCTAGAGTTTGTGTGCCAGCTGGAGATATCAGAGAGGAGTTGCTTGTTTAGGCACATAGTTCGCCATACTCTGTACATCCTGGAGGTACCAAGATGTACAATGATCTTCGTGTGAACTATTGGTGGCATGGTATGAAGAGGAGTGTGGCACGGAGTGTCGCCAAGTGTTTGGTATGCCAGCAGGTTATGGCAGAGCATCAGTATACAACAGGGTTGCTACAACCGCGTCCGATTCCGGAGTGGAAGTGGCAACACATCACTATGGATTTCGTGACTGGACTACCTCGGAGTCCGAAGCAGAATGACGCGATTTGGGTGATCGTAGACTGATTGACCAAATCTGTGCACTTTATTCCTTTCCGAGTGGGACAGTCCACTGAGACGCTAGCGAGGAGATATATGGAGGTAAATTCTTTTACTCTCCGTTAGTAATTCCTTTTCCTAGTTTAGATAGTGATGTAACGTGAATCGTACAGGAGATCGTGCGACTTCATGGAGTCCCCGTGAGTATCGTGTCGGACAGAGACACGAGATTCACATCTCAGTTTTGGCAGAGTCTACATAAGAGTCTGGGCACGAGTCTGAGTTTCAGTACCGCGTACCACCCGCAGACGGATGGCCAATCAGAGAGGACGATTCAGATTTTGGAGGACATGCTGAGAGCGTGCATGTTGGACTTCAAGGGATCTTGGGAGGATCATCTCCATCATGTGGAATTTGCCTACAATAACAGCTACCAGGCGAGTATTGGCATGGCGCCATTCGTCGCGCTATATGGGAAGAAATGTCGATCGCCACTGAGCTGGGATGACATTGGCGACATGGAGCTGTTAGGGCTAGAGATGATCGTGGAGGCAGTAGATGTTGTGAGGAATCATCCGGGAGAAGCCAATGTTCATGCAGGATCGTTTCAAGCATTGGGCAGATGCTAAACGAAGGCCGTTGCAGTTTCAGCCAGGAGATCACGTCTTTCTGAAGATCTCTCCGAATCGGGGAGTTATTCGATTTGGAAAGAGAGGCAAGCTGAGTCAGAGGTACATTGGGCCTTTTGACATCCTGGAGAGAGTTGGAGCCATGGCATATCGCTTGGCTTTGCCGCCGTCATTGGAGGGAGTTCACGCACGACGTATTTCACGTATCTCAGTTACGTCGATACGTCAGTGATCCATCTCATGCTGTAGATTTCTCGAAGATCACGGTTCATCTGGATCTGACTTACGATCAGCAACCAGTGGAGATTCTGGATCGACGGCAGAAGAAGCTAAGGAATAAGACCGTCGACTTGGTTAGAGTGCAGTGGCGTCATGGTTCACCTGGGGAGTCCACCTGGGAGCGTGAGGATGACATGAGAGAGCGCTTTTCGCACTTGTTTCCGAGCAGTAGTTGATGCTGATTCCGAGGGCAGAATCATTCATAAGGTGGGTAGGATGTCACAGTCTGTTTTCGACCGTACGCTTTTTGTGCACGTAGTCTTGTTCGTGCACATATTTATTTTAGACCTTGTTTGTATCCAAACCCTTTGATGTAATATGCCGTTGTGACCCTCTCGAAGAGTATTAAATTGTGAAATTAGTTTGGGACGTCATTTCACGGGTCGTCCCCCACAATTTGACTTTGTTTGATGATACGTCGCAATTTTCACTTTTGTCGTGAGGCCTTTTTATTTTTAGTTTCGTTTCTCGTCATCAAAATTGTGATCCGTCTTCTTAATGTTGTTTCTCTCGACGGTACGGTCACCCCAGTATTTATCTTATAATTTTAGAGCCATGTTTGACCCACTTTCACTAATTTACCCAATCTATTATTGTTATTTTAACCCTAAGCTTTATTGATTATTCCCTAGGTATTAGTCCTTATAATCCTTTTCTAATTAATCCTAGCCACTGTTGACCCAGCCCTACTTTCACCTTGGCCATACACACATGAGAGAGAGAGGGTGTGAGTTTTCTTTTATAATAGATAATAACAAATTCTTTAATCAAAACAAACCCTATCTATAGCCCCTACCCTATCCCACGTGATGCATCAGCCCATACCCTATAAATATTAACCTATGTTTTATTTCTCCCAGCCAAACACGAAGAGCCGCCGCCCCCATTCTTTTTTCGCACAAGGCCGCAGCACAGCAGCAGCACGCAGCAGCCGCTGCAGTAGTAGCCGCCGCCGCCGCCGCCCGCAACCCCTGACCCCCCGCAGTCGTCCCTTCCGACCTCTGTGTCGCCGTAGGCAGCCCTCAGGCCGTCCAAGCTTCGAAACAGCGAGCTCTCGCTGTTTCACGTTCTAACGATGTCTCGACGCGTCGTTACGTCTCTCGTCTCCTTCTCTCGCTGTTGGATCGTTCTGGCAGCCCCCTACCTCACCTAGAGGTGTTTCTCGACGTCACGATCAGCCCCTACGATGCTCAACGTTGTAGCCTACGTGTACGTCGACCCTTCGTCCCCGTTCGTTGTTATGGCTTCCCGTGAGCCGTAGAACTTCAACCGTCCACCTTGCTCACTGATTTGGACTCTTCTCGCTGATCTCGTCTATGTTCAAGGATTGATGATCATGGAATCATATTTTAGATCTGAATCAGGAGAGCTATCTTTATATTCCAACCCCTGACGTCGCTACCCGACGTCAGTGTAGCTCTCGCGTCGTGCAAGGGTACTTTTCTGATCTCTTAGGACCCCCAACCAATGCATGCTAATCAAGATTAAAATCAGTATTTTAATTTCTTAGTAAATCACTAATGAAGATAATCTAATTTGGGACTGTAGGTTGGTGAATCCGAGCACAAAGGTAGATTGGATTGATTGAACGGTATCTTCAGAACGGCTGAATGCAGGCAAGTGAAGCTTGCCAACTTGTGTTTAGGCCATGTTTTAGGCTATCCCTCGTTTTTAGTGTAAAAGAGACTAGGTGACGAAATGATAGTCGCCTAGACGCAACTTCAAGATCTAGCTTGACAACGAAGCTAGATCTGACACACTGCCATGTCATCCAAACATTTTTCCTGTCACGTTTAATTTCTATATCTGTACGCACTTTATTTGTATTCTGCCATGCCATACATACATCATGCCTGTCACGTTTAATTTCTATATCTGTATGCATATTATTTGTACTCTTGTCATGCCATGCATCCTAACATGTCATTCCATGCTTGAATGTTTGCATTCGTAGCACATGCTACTTGTACTTCCTTGTTGAGGCTAGGCACCTGCGTTGCAGGCACAATCCTATGCCAAATACACTTCCTGGCTCGTGAACCAGAAGCGGGCTAAATGTGTTGGTCAAAAGCCAATGCCCGATTACACTAGAGGGGTAGGGTTAAGCGATCACTTGAGCTTAGGAGTTGGCCCATATAGCCGCTATAGCCAAAGGGCATAAACTCTGTGCACGACGTGCTTACTTGTCTTGTAAATCCATGTGAATGTTTTAGTAGCTTTGCTACCCTTGCCTTGTCATACTTGTTGCACTTCTTACTTGTTGCATCCTTGCCTTAAACTGCCATGTCATCGCATATTTTAGAACGGCTAGGCTGTTTTCCCTTCCTTTTAGTTCCTTACACAAAGTCTCTTGTAGACTTGCTGACATGCGCCCTCGTCTCTTTTGGGTGTCGCATGTTAGTTGCTGAGCCAGAGCCCGTTGCTGAGGATGAGGTGTTTGCTGACGATGAGCCTTGGTCCACTGTTGACGTGGAGTTCGAGGACACCGGTGACTAGTCGTAGAGACTTCTTTCTGTGTTGCTTTCTGCTTAGTTCTTGATAGGTTGTCGGTGCGTAGCGCCTTTTCCTTTTCAGTACGTTTTACTCTGTTGGCCATGCTTGGGGCCTTTTTAGACTCTTTTAAGCCTGGTGGCTTTTCTGCGATGTTGAACATTATTTGTGGACATTCTGAGTTTGGAATATCATTATTATCTCTCTTTCTTTTATTATTATTTTTGTTCTGTTTCGCAATTGTAAGGACCTTTACTTGGTTATACCAGACGCTTTACAGACTGTAGCCTCACAGCTTCAAGTCTAAGCGGACTTTTCACGCCTCACCCTCCGTTTTTGGGAAGCGGGTCGTGACATGGGGTGTGGTTAGGGTTGAGCAGCCACTAAGCGTATGAAGGGATGCTCTCTTCAAGAGCACCACCCTCATGCGGTGGGTACCGTCAATCACGGTAGAACCCCCGTGAGAAGAACGATCCACTCATCACGTCTTAAAGGCATGAACCCTATGAGAGATAGGAAACACTAACACAGAACTTGTATTTACTATTGTTGTCTCAGTTAAATTGCCATGTTAATAAATCTAAAAAAAGTCCATGCTCATTACTTTTGCTTCTTAATCTGCTTAGAACTGCCATGTTAGAAATACTTTACTTTACTTCACTTAGAATTGCCCTGCTTAAAACTTGTTGCTGGCATCTCGTGTAAAACTATTAATGCTTTATAATTCAATATTATTTTGCATGCCTTGCCTTTGGTTTCTGACCGTTCCTTGCAGACTCTTGCTGACATACATTCATGTTTTTGGATGTATGTCAGATCCCGAGCTTGAGTACCAGGATGATCCCTTTGAGACGCCTGACTTAGAGAGCCAGGAGTTCGCCGTTGACGTCGAGTCTTTCCCTGCGGAGGACTAGAGACATACCCCGTTGCCGCCTTCCTTTAGTTTTATTTTCAGTACTTGCTTAGTGTATGTTTCCTTGTAGTTACTTTGGCCCAGCTGTGGATTTTCTCTTTATTTCGTGTATGGACAATTTTTCTGGATGTGGCTTTAATTTTTATGAATGATTCTTATTGTTCTGAAATGTATGCAAGGACCTGCCTTGTTGTTGTTATCATAGACGCTCATTGAACTCGCGCTTCACTGCTCCAGTTCATGCGGACCTCGTAAAGTTCTCGCTTCCGATGTCTTTTGGGAAGCGAGGCATTACACTTAAAGCAAGCTCCAAGGGCCTGGTATGAGAGACTGACCAAATATCTTCTTCAGAAGGGCTATGAATGAGGGGGAGCTGACAAGACGCTGTTTGTTCAAAGAACTAAGTCTGCTATGATTGTAGCTCAGATCTACGTTGATGACATAGTGTTCGGTTCTACCTCTCAACAGCTTGTTCGTGAATTCATAGCACTCATGCAAAAGGAGTTTGAGATGAGTATGGTTGGAGAACTGAGCATGTTCCTTGGGCTTCAGGTAAAGCAATTAAATGAAGGTCTGTTCATTTCCCAGAGCAAGTATGCGTGAAATCTTGTGAAGGGATTCGTGCTGGAGAATGCCAGACAAGTTCACACTCCTATGTCTACAAGTGATAAGCTCTCTAAAGATGATGGTGGAAAATCAGTGGAGGTCACGTTGTATAGGAGTATGATAGGAAGCCTTCTATATCTGACAGCCAGCAGGATGGACATCAGTTTCAGTGTAGGAGTAAGTGCCTGTTATCAAGCATGTCCCAAAGAGTCTCATATCACGACAGTCAAAAGAATAATCAGATATGTTAGTGGGACAGCTGAATATGGTATATGGTACACCAAAGATACAAACACCTTACTGTTTGGATACAATGATGCTGATTAGGCAGGAAATGCTGATGATATGAAGTGTACTACAGGTGGCTGTTTCTATGTGGGAAACAATCTTGTCTCTTGGTACAACAAGAAGCAGAATTCTATTTCTCTATCCACGGCTGAGGCTGGATACATAGCAGCAGGAAGTTGTTGTACTCAACTTCTATGGATGAAGCAAATACTGACTGCCTATGGGGTGGAGAAAGCTGTCTTGACTATCTTATGTGACAATCAGAGTTCTATTAACATCTCCAAGAGTCCAATTCAACACTCAAGAACTAAACATATAGATATCCGGCACCATTTCATCAGAGAATTGGTGGAGAAGAAAGTTTTAGTTATGGAATATGTTGCTACCTCTGGCCAACTGGCCGATATCTTCACGAAACCCCTCGATTCTGGCAGATTTGAAGAGCTGCGACATGCACTTGGGCTGTGTCATATCTAATGTTGCATCGTATGTTGCAACATAAGGTGGTGCTGGGCTGAGAAATTGCTCTTTTAGGGTTTCTTGATCCCTTCTTGAGTGATTCTCCCTCTCCTCTGCTAAAATGCCGCGCGATCAAAGCCAGAAGTCTTCGCAGACCTTCGCAGGTCCTCTCATCAGTCGTCCTCCTCAAAAAGGGCTGCATTGTCTTCCTCTCCTCCAGAGGCTAAGAGAAAAAGGGTGGCTTCCCAGTCTGCTCATATCACATCCTTTGGTGACTCTCCTTCCTCTCACTCTCCGACGTCTTCCCAGCACATGCATTCCCCCATTGTGTCGGATTGGTTGATAATTCCATTTTTCCCAATTCTGGAGATATCACTTCTATTTAAGGAACCCTCCTCTTTCGAGTCAGATGTTGGTGAGGATTTTCCTGCACCAGTCACAATTCAGGACTAGTTCTGGTATTTTAGACGGACATGTAAAAATTGGATTTTTCTTGGATGGATTTCTCTGGTGTTAGACTTGGTCCCTAAAAATTGGACAAGTTAAGATGAAAATTGATGAGTGTGGAGGTTCCTGATGATGATGAGATCGTATTAACCACCTGCCAGCGATAGAAGTCTTGTGTTAAAATTTCTGAAATTGTGATTCATGAAATTTCTGACTCTGAGGATGTTAATGGAAATACTGAGGAAGCTGGAACAAATGTTGATGCTGAAGTGAATTCGGGCAATGTGCATGTTGATGCTAAGGATGATG
Source organism: Scilla litardierei (assembly GCA_030789695.1). Classification (NCBI taxonomy): domain Eukaryota; kingdom Viridiplantae; phylum Streptophyta; class Magnoliopsida; order Asparagales; family Asparagaceae; genus Scilla; species Scilla litardierei. The sequence continues at coordinate 253,345,439 of CM061141.1, forward strand.
ATGCCCATGTGATCCTAAGGATGATGGTGCAAATGTTGATGCTGCAGATGACCAGTGTTCAATCCCTTCTGTCCCTGCTGATGATCTAGATGGCAGCCTTGACCCAGTTGGTCCTGGTGTGAATGAAGAAGGTCTTTATATGGAGGAACCCTCGGTGGCTGAAGAGCCTATATTCCCATTTGATATCCATATGCCTCAAATTCCTGAGGAATGTGTTGTCTAGGAGGCAGGTGATAATGCTCATGTTGCAACACTGTCAGAGGATGTTTCTGAAGTTATTCTAGAGGTTGCTCATGTTGCTGATATTGATCAAGGGGAGGCTCCTGATGTTGAAGCTTCAGCTTGTGGTGGTGCTGAAGATGCCCATATTGATGATCCTAGTGCAACTCTAAAAGCTACTGCTGATATTTCCAGCGATGTTGCATATAATGTTGCAACATTAGATGCAACATGCTACCAAGCTGTGCCAGTAAATGCCGACCTTTCTCCCCAGCCTGCTCTGCCCAGAGATGAGTCTATTCCTTCCTATGTACGCATGCCAAGGACAGCTTCCAAGAAACGTGATGTTCCATCCAGCCCTACCTCTCAGTCTCCCTCAAAGAGGACTAAAATCCCTACTACCTCTGGTTCTTCATCTTCACCTGTATTTACTGTATCAGATGCAATTAGCAAGTTTTTCTTGGATAAAGCCTGCAAAAAAGAGATGGTCTCTCTATTCTGAAAGGGCCATTCTTGCTGAGAAGTCTCTATCAGTTTCCACCTTTGACAAGACCAAATTTTTCTGTATTCTGAAAGACATTAACATGTTTCATGCTGCAACATGCTTCAAGTCCTATATCCCTGTGTTGGTCAGGGAGTTTTACTACAATTTATCTAAGGCTGCATGAGATTCTTCTTCTAGGTGGGCCTTTCGTGCTTTTATTAGAGGGAAGGTTATCTCTTTTTCTGCCTCAGTTCTGAATAAGATTTTGCAGTGGCCCTGTTCTTTCTCTATGCCAGCTTTTGGAGAGTCAGTTGGAGATAATTTTGACACCTTTATAAAGATTGTCACTACTGGGAAGCTGGTTCATTGGCCTAAGTCCTCATCCTTTCCCAATTTCTTTTTGCTGCACAGAATTGCCGCCAGAAATTGGCTTCCTACCTCCAACGTTTCTGTGGTCATCAAAGAAATGTGTAAATTGCTGTATTCTGCTGGTACTAAGCAGCCATTCATCCTTGGAAGAATCATATTTGATTCTATTCTGGCTTTTTCTGAATCCTCTGGAGCTTCTCCCTCTCTGCCATATGCCTGTCTTATTTCTATGACGATGTTGTCTCAGAAAATTTCACCATCTGTCTCTGAATTATCTGTCTCTTCTGAGGACATCAGCTACCCTGTTAAATCTATTGTAGGAAAAACTGATGATATTTCATGCTTCTCGTCTCTTGGCACTAGTCCTTCATCTTCATCTCCATCTTCTCCTGGAACTCGTCTTGGACCTGATGATATGCAGCCTACCTCTGCTCCCTCTGTAACTGAACCTCTTTGTCTTGCTGCCTCTCAGTCTTTTATTATGGAAGACATCAAAATATATGAGAATGCGCTAAAGGTCGTGGACAATCAGCTGCTGATTATTCTGGGCCAGAAAGTGGTGTTTGAAGCGTAGAAAGCAGAGTTTGAGGATAGATCAAACTGCTAAAGTCCAAGCTTCCTCCCTTTTCTTCAGAGTCTGTGGATGGAGTTGCTGGCAGTGGCTCTTAGTAAGGTATGGTTCCTTTGGATTTTGTGGCCCAAAGGGGGAGATTTGGGTCTTATGGGTGGGGTGTTATTGTCTGGGATTTGTCTGTTGTTGTCTAGTCTGTGGTTTGTTGGAGGATATCATATAGCATGTTGAATCTGCTGAAGATATGTTGGACATTATGTTGGACAATATGTTGGATATCATGTTGGGTACGTGGATATGTTGGACATCTTGTTGGAATGGTTTACTACAGTATGTTAGACATCTTGTTGGACATGATTACTACTGTTCTTCTCAACAAACTTTAATTTTTTATTGTCATTCTTGCTCTCTTCCATCTAGGTTTATCTATTATGATTGTGCCACTAAATGCCAAAGGGGGAGTTTGTTTGGTCATACGTTATGTGACTATGTTGTCATTAGTGGCACTTTGTTTTTTCTTCTGTTTGTCCTTTATTTTCTTGAAGAAGAGATCTCTTTTATTGGCCATGTTGGATGATATGTTGAACGTTTTGTTGCAATATGAGGTCCAACATGCTGTGTCAGAAGGCTGGAAAAGAATGACGGTCTTCAACGATTATTGTAGATGGATTACTTCAGATCTTATTGCAGTAGCTTCAAAGTTTTCTGGTATATGTTGACATGATTGAAGTATCGTAGAAGATGTATTTGGAAGTTGTTATCTCTCAGAGTGATTTAATATTCTGTTGGAGAGATACTCGCCCGCAAATGTTGGTTGATAGATCCTTGAAGATATTGCAGAACCGCCTACCTGAAGTTGTTCCGAAACTTGCGGGCTGCTGATATGCACGGATTCTATCGACGACCTACCATATCCTCTCCGTGATTGAGGGGGAGCGGAGTATCTAAGGGGGTGCAGATTGCGGCTAGGGTTTTACGGCTTTTGTGAAAGTTGATCTAACTCCAGGAGAGAGGCTGACGGCTACCGAGGTAGGAATCAAGGGAGTTGATTCTACTCAGTTGAGGAAGGGGATATTGCATGCAAGGGGCGCTTGCATAGATTACTCCATGGGTTTGGTAGAGACCACCGATCACTGTTTGTATTGAGGGGGAGTTTGTCCTTCTAATAGAAATCATGTATTAGTGATTGTATTCATTGATTTTTTTAGTGGAGTAATCTGATTTTTCTGGGCGTGGCCCCTCAAATGTAGGTGTACGCACCGAACTGCGTTACCAAGTTTTACGTGTCGTTGCTTGGTTTTGTGTTTAATCATTATGTGTGATTGATTCATCTCATCGTACTGAATTTCAATATTAGAATTCCTATACACGTAGACTTACACCATCATGCTTCTCAAGCTTTGGAAGATAAAAGTCTCATGGAATGAGAACTTCCCGTTACCTCATGAATAAAAAGCGGCTCCAATAGCTATGCCAATGTTTCCTTGGTTTCCTCCATTTTACCTACGTTGTCAAGTCACTTCAAGACCTATCAAACTAAGTTTCCCCTCTAATCTATCTTAGTTGGGAACATAATTAGTTGATTTTTTTTCCTTGCTTTGATGTGGAAAAGTTCCCAAGGGGCATTGATTGTTGCCACTGACTTTCTCATGCATTCAATAATTCTAATCTCTTCAGGCAACTTCTTTGTTAATGACCGTGTTATTGTTGATTATGGAGGTGTTGAAAACTCAAAGTGAGCTGGGGTGATGGTAAAAAGGAGACATTTATCACAATGGATGTTGGCCAGAGTGGACACGTAATATTATCGCACTTCCAATTGGTTGAACATTCCTGGTATTGCTTGCCTCTGCTGTTACATTTGAGATTGGGAGTGATATGGCATTTGCATCTAAGCTTGGAATTGTTAGGGATGGTCAGTTGAAATGAGTGATGATGCAACCGTCATATTTGAGACATCGGATTCCCATATACCCTTAGATGGTGGTGAAAGTTGGATAATTGGGGGACGGCTACAAGAGCTACCTGGCCAAGATGGGTCACTCGAGGATGGTAGGTATGAATGAATAGCCTGTAAGAGAGTTGGGTTGCTCGGAAGGAATTCCAGGTGATGTGTTGAGGTTCATATGCATTGGGAATAGATGAGTGCATTAGCCAAGACAAAATCAGGATCTGAGACCCCAAGCTGTCTCATTTGATGTCCAAGTTAGCTATAGTTGAAGTGGAAAAATAAGTAGCAAGTCAAATAAATAGTAATGTGCGGGGAAATCCCACCGTCCGTCTTGGGAGGTGCACCGTTTTATGAGGTTCAACAGGAGCCTGTTGTAATTTATAGGCTGGCCTAAGCCGACCCAAGTTGGGCTTCCTTTATCATATTAATATTAGATATATAGGATGTGAAATATCTGATAATTGTATCTTTATACATTGAGAACAAAAAATCTCACACGCATACAGATTGAAATTGATCGAAACTTTATTTATTTATTTATTTATTTCTCAATTTCTCACTCTGTCCTTTATCATTATGCTAGTCATAACCAGTGACCTATATTCAAATTATTACTTCGAAAAATTTCAACCTAGTCAGACTAAAATTTAATCCTACTTGAGAATTTAATTTTCAACAAAAACTTACGTTTCCCCCCAAAATTTAGATCCCTTCAGATTTAGTTTCTCCAAAATTTGAAATTTTAGATTCCCAAAAATTTAGTTCCCTCCAGATTTAGTGCCTTCTAAAATTTTAGATTAAAATTTAGTTGCCCAAAAGAACTTAGTTTCACAAAATTTTTAGGATTTTCTCTCTAAATTTTCACAAACTCTCATACCAACTGTTGATTTCTAAAGATTAAATCTTAACCATTTTTCTACACATCTCATTGTCCTAATCAACAAATTCACACATTTGTTTCCTGGAGAAGGGAAATAAAAACTGTCATCACCCCCAGGAGATTGATAATTGAAGGTGATGATTATAATGACAGACTGTGAGTATGTATGCCCATGAAATAAAAAAGTGATACTCTGAGGGTGGGGTGGTCCAGTCTGAGGTGGCTGATTAATAACGGGGTCTTCTTATCTTTTATAAACTCATCGGACCAATTGTAGTCTGGGATCTACCGACTCCGAGTCTAGTACGGAAATCCCTGCTAACAAAAAAAGAAAAAAAATGAACCCATTAAATAATGAGTAGTGCTATATACACCTCATTAGTTGAGGTGTTGTTAAAGTCAGTGCAACTTTTGCTTTTTTGGAAGAAAAAGAGAGATGTGACTTTGAGATGGGTATTGTGAATAGGCCCATTGGGCCCATTGGGTATCACCCATCATTGAATGATATATATATGAGGGCAGTGGGCTCCTAACCCCTTACACATTTTACCCTACGCTTTTCCATTCATAATACGTTATCAGCACGATCTGCTCGAAGGAAAAAGATGACGGCTCTCAAGGTGGAGTTCATCACCAATGTCAGTTTTAAGAAGATCTTGTTCTTCTAAACGGGGAGCGTAAATGGCATTCTTCATCGACTGTCGTCTAGATTCCATAGCCGAACCTAGAAGGTAAATCCTAAATTTTTTAGATGTAGACTTGCTTTTCCTGTAGATATGCATGTTTTAGATCACGTAGTTCATGAACACGGTAAAAATTGAATTTTTTAGATTTGCATGTCTAAAAACCATTAAAAATTGTTTTTATGATCCATGGCCGCGCCTTGAAAGCGAGGCGGCCGTGCCTTCGTGCCCTTTTGGGCATGGCCGGCCGCGCCTACGGGCGCAACCTGTCGTGGCCCTAGGGCGCGGCCAGCCGCAGCGGCGGCCGCCGTGGGCACCCCTCTCTCCCTAGGGTTTTTTCTGAAACCCTAGCCCTTAACGGGTTATTTTGGGGTGCCCATTAACTCTTTCTTGGTTGTTTTTTGGCCCTACAGCCCGAAAATTAGCCTATTTTTTTCACAAAAATTTCTTTTTAAATTATTTGGGCCTCTAAAGCCTACTAATTAAAGAAATATTTAATTGTGATAGATTTGGGCGGAAAAAATAAAGATACAAAATAGATCATAATTACATGTTTTTAAATTCTATTGTTAGAAATTTGAGCACACACTTCACTTATTAAATTATTTTTAAATCTATACCTGTGATGTCATATATCTGCGTGGTTGTATACGTATATAATATTTGCGTGGTTGTATATGTATATAATATCTGAGTGGATGTGCTATTAGACTATGTTTTTAGGGATCGGCTAGGTTTCCGACACTTTTCCCTTTTTCTGCAATTTTTTTCTTTTTGAAAGAACTTGTATGTGAGGTTATAAATGTAAAAGTCATAGCTGAAGGACCACCCCATGGAGATGAAGGCACTAGCATAAAGAGAAAGGGGCTTTTCTTAAAGTTTCCTAGTTGTCTTTATTTTATGCACTTTTTTTATTTATGGGATGTATCTTCGGAATTTTTCTTTTTCTTTTTAGTGCTCGGCTGGCTGATTCCCATAGTTCTAAATTAATTCTTTGCTTATATTAAATGCGTGGATGTTTAACTTTAATAGTCAAATAATTCATGTTATTTTTATGTTGCTAGATTGCACAGATGGCCAGACTTGCTAATGTTGATTTCTCGGTCCTGAAGGCCGGTGGGTCGAACTACTTGAGTTGGCAGCTGGACCTGAAGTTCCACCTGCGCTCTCATGGGTTCAACCTAACACCCACAGCAAAGATAACAATCAGTACTGCCACAGCTGAAAAGGATGCTTCTAAAAACCCCCCTACTACAGAAGAAGTTTCTGATATATTTAAGGCGAACGCCATTATTTATATCAGAAAACACTTAGACTCGACCGTGAAGGACGAGTATCTTACTGTAGAGGATCCCTATGAGCTGTGGACTGCACTTGAGGAGAGGTACAGACATCAAATGGATGTCATACTTCCTCTTGCATAGTACGAGTGGACTCACCTCCGCATATAGGATTACAAATCCGTAGCGGAGTACAACTCAGCATTATTCCGAATCACCGCACGACTGAAGTTGTGTGGTGAGAATGTGTCTGAGAGGATGTTGCTAGAGAAGACGTTTACGTCTTTTCATGAGGACATGACCCTCATGCAACAGTATCATGAACGAAAGTTCACAAAGTACTCCGATCTGCTCTCATGCCTACTAATGGCTGAACAGAACAGAGAGTTGTTGATTGCCACTCACAATCAACGCCCTCCTTGCTCCGCTCCATTTCCACCTCCTACAGAGGCACATTTCCAGTCTTTCCAGAAGAAGATGGATAAGAATGCAAAGTTCCAAAAATGGAAAGAATTGAAACAGCTGAAAAATGCTACTCCTTAGGCTCATCCCCAGAACCATAAGTTCGTGGCAAAGAAGCAACATCGAACACCTAATAAAGGTGGTCCTCCCAAGAAAGACTGGGAGGATAAATGCTCTAGATGCGGAATGACTGGCCATTGGTCCAGAAACTGCCGCACATCCAGACACCTACAGGACCTCTACCAGGCAAGTCTCAAGCTTCATGCTGAGACAAACTCGATAGATGGGGTAGCGTTACCAGCTAATGCATGGAATCCAGAAGATTTCATGAATGAAAACACTTTGTAGTTATGGACCATCTGTATCTTACTTTCTAGCACTGTAACTTATTTTATGTCTTTCTATTCCATGTTAGCTACTTTGATTGTCAGCTTTTAAACATTAATGAAAGTATTCTCTTTTCGTAGTATTCATTGAATGCTTTTCATTTTTAGATATGGAATCTATATGCCTAGTGGACAATGCGTCAATGCACTCTATTCTTCAGTGTATAGACTACTTTACGAGCATTGGTAGTTACTCTGGTCCATTGAGAACAATCTCAGGACCAGCTGACATAATAGAAGGATCAGGGGAAGCAATCATTTTTCTCCCCAATAACACACACATTAAACTTAGAGATGCGCTATACTCACCTAAATCGATCCGAAGTCGTCTAAGTTTTAAAGATATCCGTTAAACAGGTATCACTAAGAGATGGTCGAGGATAATAAAAAAGACTACTTGCACGTAATGTCTCTTACAAATGGTATAAAAACCATTGTGGAACGTATCGAGGGACTCCCCACAGGTCTCTACCAGACAAGTATTCACTCTCCAGAAGTATACATGACGGAGCACCTGTAGTGCACTCAAATACCAGAATTCGAACTCTGGCAAAGTAGACTGGGACATCCTGGATCTGTTATGATATACCACATCATACATAGCTCAAGTGGTATAAATTTGAAGAACCTGAAGGATCTTCAAAAAGGTAATTTTCCATGTCCACCCTGTTACAAGGGTAAACAAATAACGAGACACTCTCCACTTAAAGTGGACTTGGAGTCTCCTAGCTTTCTAGATAGAATCTATGGGGACATTTGTGGGCTATACACCCATTAGGTGGTCCCTTCAGGTACTTCATGGTCCTGATAGACGCATCTACTAAGTGGTCACATGTGTGTTTACTGTCCACCCGTAACTTGGCATTTTTAAGCTTTTAGCTCAGATAATCAAGTTGCAGGCACACTTCCCCGATCACAAGATAAAGAAACTTTGCCTGGATAATGTGGGGGAGTTAACATCACAAGTTTTTCTAGACTATTGCCAAGCATCGGGCATTAAAGTTGAACATCCTGTAGCACATGTTCACACCCAAAATGGGTTAGCAGTATCTCTAATAAAGAGACTGTAATGGACAATCACAGTTGCTGGTGAATGCATGGGGTCATGCAATATTGTATGCTGCATCTTTAATAAAATACAGACCTTCTGGAGGTCAGTCATATTCTCCTATGCAACTAGCACTTTGAGTACCACCAATTGTCTCACATTTGAGAATATTTGGTTGTGCAGTATACGTCCCCATAGCACCACCACAAAGGACAAAGATGGGTCCACAATATTGTCTAGGCATTTATGTTGGATTTGACACACCCTCTATAATAAGATTCTTAGAACCCCTTACGGGTGACGTTTTCAAGGCACGTCTAGAAGACTGTGAATTTGATGAAACATCATTTCCAAGACTAGGCTTAGAAACCAAGAAGCTTGAAGCTTCAGAGAGTATCTCTTGGGATACACAGAAATTAAGTCACTTTGATCCGCCTACGAGCCAGTGTGAGGAGGAGGTTCTGAAGATTTTCCATATCTAAAACACTGTCCATCTCTTGCCGAACAAATTTACTGACAACCAGCAGATTGTCAGATCACACGTCCCTGCTGTTAAGACTCCAGCTAGGATTGACATACAGCAAAATGGATGCAATCTGCCTGTAGCAGAGATGGTTGGACCTCTTAAAAAGAGAGGACGACCATCGGGATCCAAGGATCAAGTCCCTCGAAAGAGTTGGACCCTTGGCAATGGTCGAACAATACCACCATAGGATGCTACTATAAGCCCTGCTCCCCTATCTCTTCCAAACTCTCAAAGAGAGGAAAACCCGGGAGAAAATGAAGTTTTGATACATTATGTACGAACTGGAAAGTATTGGGACAGAAAGAGCACCATTATAGATGCCACATTTGCATGTAATATTGCCATCAACGTCGAATACTGTGACGATGATATTGAACCACACTCTTTGTAATATTGCCATCAACGTCGCATACTGCGACGATGATATTGAACCACACTCTCTGAAAAAATGTTAAAGCAGAGATGATTGGCCAAAGTGGAAAGCGGTAATAGGAGTGGAGTTGGATTCACTCACAAAATGCAAGGTCTTCGAACCAATTGTCCAGATACCAAAAGGTGTAAAACCTGTGGGTTATAAATGGGTATTTGTTAGAAAAATAAATGAACAGAATGAGATCGTTCGCTACAAAGAAAGGCTTGTAGCGCAGGGTTTTACCTAACGTCCACGGGTGGATTTTGACACCACATACTCCCCGGTCATGGACGCGATCACCTTCCGATTCCTTATTGGCTTAACAGCTCAAAAAAGGTTTGGATATGCAGCTTATGGACATCGTGTCTGCATACCTATATGGAAATTTAGACCGAGACATCTTTATAAGATTGCCTGACGGTTATTATTTGCCTGCAGCACTAACAGAGAGATAACGTGACGTCTACTCAGTGAAACTGCAAAGATCATTATATGGTCTGAAACAATCGGGAAGGTGTGGTATAACAGACTGAGCGAATTCCTTGCAAAGCATGGATTTGCAAATGACCCAATCTGTTCTTGCATCTTTATTAGAGCAAAGGCAACATGATTTGTCATTATAGCCGTCTATGTGGACGACTTGAACCTCATCGGACCTCCTGAAGAGATCACTGACATTTCTAGAAGCTTGAAAGAAACTTTCGAGATGAAAGACCTCGGAAAGTCAAAATTCTGTTTAGATCTTCAAATAGAGCATCTTAACGATGAGATCCTGTTACATTAGTCAACTTATACATCGAATTTATTGAAAAAGTTCCAAATGGATAAGTGCCACCCCCTCAGTACCCCAATGGTCGTTAGATCATTGGATGTACATAAAGACCCCTTCCGACTGCTGGAAGAGTGGAAGGAAGTACTAGGCCCTGAAGTGCCTTATTTAAGTGCAATTGGTATACTCCTTTACCTGGCTAACTGCACTCGCCCTGACATAGCATTTGCAGTCAACTTACTAGCCAGATATAGTGCTGCACCTACACAGCGGCACTGGGCCGAAGTTAAGCATCTTCTGCGCTACCTCCAAGGGTCCATAGACTTAGGTCTATTCTACAGGAAAGGACAACAATAGGTTTAGTTGGTTATGCTGATGCAGGTTACAGATCTGATCCTCATACAGAGAAGTCTCAGACCGGATACATGTACACTTATGGCGACACTGCCATATCTTGGAAATCTACGAAGCAGACCATGCCGACCGTCTCATCCACACATTCAGAACTTCTAGCAATCCATGAAGTAAGTAAAGAGAGCTTCTGGCTACATTCTGTGATCCAGCACATTCTCACCTCTACCGTCTTGAAGCCCGGCGTTCTTGAGCCTACTACAATCTATGGAGACAATGCATCATATATAGCCCATTTACATGACGGCCACATCAAAGGCGACAAGACGAAGCATATCTCTCCCAAGTTTTTCTGGACGCATAACCTTCAGAAGCAAAAGCATATTGAGGTATAGAAGATCCAATCTTGTAATAACTTGGCGGATTTGCTTACCAAATCCATGCCTACTAGTATCTTTGAGAAACTTGTAAGTGTGATTGGGATGAGGAGAGTGAGAAAATGTAAACTGGGTCAGGATGAGAGAACTATGAATATATAGATACATAGGAGACTGATGTATAGATTCATAGGAAATCTACAAGCCTGAAGCTTGGTCAGATGAGGGGAGTCAATAGTGGTGTTCTACTCTTTTTCGTTGGCTATTGGTTTTTCCCACAGGGTTTTCCATAGTCAAGGTTTTAACGAGGCAACCTCGTTGACTCTGGATCCTGAAGTATCCATCCCTAGACACATCCCTAAAACAAGGGAAGTTATGGAGAAACTGTTCTTTGTTTAACAAGGAAGTTATCCTAACTTAGATCTTGAAGAATCCACCTCTTATTCCATGTTGGTTGGATAAGGGGAAGTGTTGTGAATAGGCCCATTGGGCCCATTGGGTATCAACCCATCATTGAATGAGATGTGTGTGTGTGTGTGTGTGTGTGTGTGTGAAAAATGGAGAAGAGATGTCAGTGATCTGGAGTCCCTCATGTATTTTTTTAAAAATATTTTTTTGCAGTTGGTAGATACACGTGTTAAGAATCTCCACACAAATTTTCAAGTTGATCCGACACGGTTTGTGCCTCCGTTCATCGATTTCAAAACCGTTGCACAAAACTGTCCACGGTTTTGCACAAAACTGTCCACAGTTTTGTAAAACGTTTTTGAAATCGATGAACGGAGGCTCAAACGGTGTCGGATCGACCTGAAAATTTGTGGGGAGCTTCCTAACAAGTATGTCTACCAACTGCCAAAAAAATTTTAAATTTATTTTTTAGGATGTCCAAAACCCTGACAGCGCTGGAAAAATTTCAGCGCTGTCAGCACTGGTCCATTAACATACATACATTCATACATACAGACATATATATATATATTATACATTTGACAACGTTTTTTGAATTCTAGGGCTGACTAGGACAAGATAAAGAGTGGCTGAGATTTGATCTTGGTAAATCGATGGTTGAGATTGGATTTTGTGAAAATTTTAGTGGGAAAACTTAAATTTTGGTGGGAAAAGTGTCTTGAGAACAAAAACTTTGAAATTAGAAGTGTCTTGGGAAAGAGTGTGGAGATTAAATTTGGGGGGGAAGTGCCTTGAGAACCTAAACTTTGAAATTAGAAGTGCATTGGGAAATATTGTGGAGATTAAATTTGGGGGGAAATGCCTTGAGATCCTAAACTTTGAAATTAAAAGTGTCTTTGGAAAGATTATGGAGAAGCATGATCCATTAAAACAATTTAGCGGAACAACAAATTAGCATAAAAATACCCTGAGGTTTGTTGTTCCGGCGCCGAAGGCGCTCGCTAAAATTTTTTACGCATATTTGTTGTTCCGTGCCAAAGGCGCTTGCGCCAAATTTGTTGTTTGACGCCGAATTTTTGGTTCCGCGCCGAAGGCGCCTGCGCCGAATTTGTTGTTCCGCACCGAAGCCGAAGGTGCCCATGCCCGCATCGAAAGCGCCCGTTAAATTTTTTTATGCTAACGCGGGCACCAAATTGTTGTTCGACGCCGAATTTATTGTTCGACACCGAAGGCGCCTATGCCGAATTTGTTGTTCCGCGCCGAAGGTGCCCGTGCTGCTAAATATTTTTACGCTAATTTATTGTTCTGTTAAATTTTGGATGTGGAAATAATTTTTCGTGGAACAAAGTTTTCGCGGGGGAAATCTTAAATGAACCGTGCCCACATGCACGGGTTATGACTAGTGTGTTTATATATATATATATATATATATATATATATATATATATATATATATCTCTCTCTCTCTCTCTCTCTCTCTCTCTCTCTCTCTCTCTCTCTATTTATCTATCTATTCTATAAAACAGGGATGTTATCATGGGTTATTGGATAAGAGTTTTTGATAAGAGATGAGAAATTGGGTATAAATGAGGGATGTTGTTAAGAGAAATTGGATAAGATAAGAGAAATTGATTAAGTGAAGAGAAACTGAATTTGGGGGGAAACTATTTGAAAATTTGATACTTATGAGTTAATTGAAAATTTTGAAATCTGAAAATTTTGAAACCTGTGGGGATATTTTGAAATTTCGAAATGTTTGAAGTGGACCAAAATAAGGTGGGGCAAGACGAAAGAGAGAGGGTTAGGGTGTGGGTTATTTGGGTTTGGGTGTGTTTTGAAAACAATACCAAAGGACAGATATTTTCTGGCTTGATGGCTTTCCATCTGAATAACCCTGAGTCTCTCTCTTTTCATTTAAAAAAACTGTGTTGGTGGAAGGAGGGAGGAGCAGATCTAGAGAGAAAAATGGGTCACGTCTGCACGAAGACTGTGAAGAAATCATCCCGCCAGGTGATCCGCCGCTGCCTTCATAACGCTCATGAGATCCGCCACTGCCTTCCGCGGTTTGAAGCAGTGACTTGGGTTTCGAAGAAAGGGGAGATTTTGGTTTGGCGTTTAATTTTGTTTCAATATTGTGTAATTTAGGGGTTTTGTGGTTTTTGTGAAATGAGGGGTTTTTGGATGCTGATTTCTTGCAAAAATTTTGCTCATTTTTGATAGGTGGTGAAAATTTTAGGGTTGGTAATTGGAGATGGGTGAAATAAATGGATACATTCATGTGAATTTTGATCAGACGAAGGCGACGAAGGCGAAGATCTTCAACTCTAGCAACCCACATGGGCTTAAATGGATTGAGGCAAATATTTCAGCTTCGTGCATAATGTACAACCCCCCCCCCAGGTTTGTTGTCAACGCTTCATTTGAGGTTTAGTTAATTCTGTTAGTTTTAGTTAATGCTAAATTCTAAATTGGTTCTTGAATTGAAGTCAGTTCATTTGAAATGGGAATTTGGCACTGGATTTTGAGGCAGAAATAGTTTTTGATTAGGAGTTCATTATGTATACGCTCATAATGATGTTCATTTTGATTTTTAAGATTAGTTGGTGTCTTGCATGGGACAGTGGCTGAAATTTATTTCTTTTGTAAATGCTACATATGTGCTAAGTTTATACGCACTCTATAATTTTGAGGAGATTCAATCAATATGATTTTAGTTCCTTCTTTTGTTCTGTAGCATTGTTCTTTCAAAAATGACACCAACGGGCACAATGATGAATGATACCCTCAAATTTTCAGGATTATTACGATTGCTTTGACATAAATTAAGGTTATGTTGCCGTTTCAAGCCCTGCAAGCCTATGGAATCTCGGTTAATTCGGTTTGCCCGGGCAAAAACACCGGAGAAATTATCAGAACCCACGATGTAGCAAGACATGGTACTCTCTCTTTCTCTCTCTATATTCCTTCAAGGATTTTGCCATCAAGACCCAGGTATTATCTAGAGCTTTTTTGCTCAAGTAATCATTAATTTTGTTGTCAAATTCATCTTTATTACTGTCCCATTGGGCCATTGCATTTGGGCACTAGGGTATGTTTCATTCTTATAATGTTTTCCTCCTTGGGAAAATTGTGTTCAGATCATCTAATTTGTTTGCAATCTTAGTTGGGCAATTTTTGTTTAGAGTCAGTTAGCTTCTCCTAAATTCTTGGTGTGAATTCTTGGTGTTATTTTTCGTTGTATTCATCCGTATGTGGCCTTTGCAAATGATAGAGTCCCAAAAGCTATACTTTTTTGGTGATATCTATGGGCAAGGTGTAGCTTTGCCTACTTTAATTTGATGCAATTACTCTTCGCGATCAAATATTTCTGGAGAGCAATAAGCATGAATATTAGATTTTATTTTACGGGAGTTAAAATATTTTGATCACAAGGAACTCTACCCAAATTTACATTTGTTTGTTTATACTAACATTTGATTGCACTGTCACTATTCAATTAGTACATTCCATACCTGCTGGTATGTATCTACCCGATGGCCTACCTAGCGTCATGTTGTGCAGGTAGACACATACATATGCTGTGAACATGAAAAGCTATTTCATATTTTGACATTTTGATCAATTACCATTACCACCATTTTGTAGAAAGTTGTATTACTGATTGTGGGTCATATCACATATATGCTGCATATTTCTTTGCACTATCTTTTAGTTGTTACCATGAGATATAAGGGTTGTTGGGCATTATAAATGGTAAATGGTTGAACATTGATGAATGACACCCTCAAATTTTCGGGTTTATTAAGATTGATTTGTTTTAAATTAAGGTGATGGTTCCGTTTCAAGCGATTCAAGCTTACAAAATCCCAATTGATGCAGTTTGCCTTGGGAGAAACTCCGGATAAATTTTCAGAAGAACCTCCTTGCATCAGGACAAGGTATAATATAGCATAGAACTACCTCCTTGCATCAGGACAAGGTATAATATAGCATAGAACTGATAATTTACAAGTAAAAGATTGGATCTTCGTTTGAGTTTTTGTTGCTGATTCTCAAGAAAAATGGGGAAAGCAGTTCTAATGATCAATCTATCCTCTAATGTCTTATTTCGATCATTAGCTTTGTTATCATGATTGATTGGATTAAGCTTGATTTGTTTAAAATTAAGGTGATTGTACCGTTTCTAGCGCTGCAAGCCTATGGAATCTTGGTTGATGCGGGTTGCCCTGGGAAAAACTTCGGAGAAATTACCAGAACTATGTTGCAACTGGACAATGTTATATATATATATATATATATATATATATATATATATATATATATATATATATATATATATATATATATATATATATATATATATATATATATATATACACTAGTCATAACCCGTGCCCGCGGGCACGGTTCTTAAGATTTTCCCCGACGAAATCTGTGTTCTCCAAAAAATTATTTCCACAGCCAGAATTGTGCGGAACAACAGATTAACGTAAAAATATTTAGCGGTAGGGCGTCTTCGGTGCAGAACAATAAATTCGGCGCAGGCGGCTTCGACACGGAACAACAAATTCGACGAAGACAACAAATTCGACGAAGACAACAAATTTTGCGTAGAACAACAAATTCGGCGCGATCGCCTTCGACGCGAAACAACAAATTCGCGTAAAAAAATTTAGCGGGAGCACAGTTCATTTAAAATATTCCCCCGCAAATCTTTGTTTTCCAAAAAATTATTTCCACAGCCAAAATTGTGCGAAATAACAAATTAGCGTAAAAATATTTAGCGACATGGTCACTTTCGACGGGAAACAACAAATTCAGCGCAGACGCCTTCGACACAGTACAACAAATTCGGCACGGAACAACAAATTCGGCGTAGAACAACAAATTCGGTGCGGAACAACAAATTCGACGTAGAACAAATTCGGCGCGGAACAACAAATTCGGCATGGTTGCCTTCGACGCGGAACAACAAATTGGCGTTAAAAAAATTAGCCGCCCGGAACAACAAATTCGATGCGGGCGCTTTCGACACGGAACAACAAATTAGCATTAAAAAATTTAGCGGGCGTTCGACGCGGGCGTCTTCAGTGTAAACCGTTCCCGGGCACGGTTCATTTTAGATTTTCATCCGCGAAATCTTTGTTCCCTAAAAAATTATTTCCACAGCTAAAATTATGCGGAACAACAAATTAGCGTAATAAAATTTAGCGGCACGGGCGTCTTCGACGCGGAACAACAAATTTGGCAAGGAACAACAAAATAGCTTTAAAAAATTTAGCGGAGTGCCTTCGGCGCGAGAAATTATTCTCATCTTAATGCCCCATGCGTCGAAGATAGGTGGGCCCTGCGTTGAGGGAGAGATCTTTCAATCAGCAGCAGCATTTGATGTGCAACAACATTCGATGTGCAGCATTAAGTGGAAGTTAAATTTTTTTTCAAATGCATTAATTTCGTGCACTCTACTATCCTCCAAAAACTTTCATTACCCAAAAATTTTCATTTCCCCAGAAATTTTCATTTCTCCATAAATGTTTTTTCCCTCCAAAACTTTTCACAAAATCTCATCTCAACCATTTATTCATCAAGATTAAATCTCAGTCGTTTTTCTATCCACCCTTTTGTCCAAATCAACGTGTCCTAGTCAGCCCTAGAATTCAAAAATATTCATCAAATATAATTAGTTCTCCCAAAAAATTTAAAACTTTTAGTTCTCCCTAAAAATTTGTTCCCCAAAAAGAATTTAGTTCCCCTATAGTTTATTTAGTTCCCCTTTTAAAAAAATTAGTCTCCCTAATATTTAGTACCCCAAAAATTTTAGACAAATTTAATTCCCTTTCCCCCACATTGTTTAGACAATTTTTCTATGATGAAAACAATAATTAGTTGTGTGACCTAAATCTACATATGGACTAAAAGAACACTATCTTTACACTATCCAATTTGCAGCTTACTCTAACCACCATAACATTTGGCTTGGATTTGCATGCTTCTACTTCCTTTTCTCCCCGAGGTTCTTCTTCCCCTTGCATTTATTGAAATCTTCGCAGTACAACAAACTTGTTATTTGCTTACAACAGGAACACACCAAAAGATAGAATTGAGATAAGACCAAAATCTAAGATAAATAATTAAGATCAAAACTAAACGATATAATATTTGAAACAAACCTTCAATTGTGTTTTCAAAAATTAGTAATTCAAAATAATGATCAAAACTCAAGATTTAATCTTTAAAATTTACATTCAATTGTTTTTCCGAAAATTACTTATTCAAAATTATGATCAAAACAAATGATTAAGATCAAAAATGCATCTTCTTTTTTGTATGTTTCTTCTTCAAAATTAATATCAAAACTCACGATCAACAAAATCAGTTTTTCCTTCCTCAAAATTAATATCAAACAATTTTCAGAATGACGCACCCACTGTATAGCGTGAGGTTGGCATGGCACCATTACTTATGATATATTTCCATTCAAAATTTTAACGCGCGAAACCAATTCTAAGATATCCTTTTTTGTTTTCTTAGGGGATTAAGTGACATAAGTTAGAACAAAATCCCACCAATGAGATCTGACATTTACATTCAAACTCGGATCATTTATCAAGGCATCACAATAAACTAACTGCACAAATCAACAATTACCAGGAAATTAGACCCCCGAACTTGTTTTTACAACCATTACTAATCAAATCATCATCATCCGCATCATAACTACTAATTGCATACCAAAAAATCAAGAATGAAGAGAAAAGAAATTTAGAAATTTTTTTATAACATTGATCTTTCAAACTCTGGAGACACCAATCCAATCTCATCGGCCTTCCCCTTCCCATGTTTTTTGGGTAGCAGCACCTGATAAATGTTTAACAGAACTCCGCCATTAGAGATCATTATCTCAGATAGTAGTCCCAAACTCCTTAACATTACTTATCATTCCTCATCGTCCCTCGCCGCATTCCCAGCCAACTCCAAAACCTAATATACAAAACACTTTAGACCCAGATCAAGAAAAGCCCAAAATCCAAACGTCGATGAAAAAGATCAAATTTTGATTGAAAAATTTAGAGTTTTTTAAACAGATCTCGATAGCAAGGTACTCAGGAACACTGGACAGGAAAGAACAGCCTCATGTTGTTGGACACTCAACTACACTGTTTATATTAATTTATCTACTTTTAATAATTTATTTTATTGACTCTGCAACTAAATTTTTTAATCATTCAGAAAGTTGGCATACATCCGCGCGCAGAGATCACGTCCACCAAGGTTTGAATCCTGGAGGCCCCGCAGGACAGCAGGAGCAGATGCCAATCGGCCTACATGCCGCTGGCGACTCTGCAACTAACTAATCATAGTTGAAAATATGCCTTATGCACACTTTTGGTATATCAAATAATTGAAATCTCCATATCAGTTCATATATAACTAAAAAGTCTCACTTTGCTAGACGCTTAATCTGTTTTCTGCCTGCTCAAAATAATCGACTTCATTCCCTTCATTTGAACTGATATTGCAAGTAATGATCTACAGTCAAATATTAAAATCTTCACTTACTCATTCCAAAATGCATTTGCTTCAATGCTTCATGATCAGAATAGAAAAACCACCACCAATCAATGTCTCCTAGCATTTTCTAATCAAATATTATAATCTACCACTATATATTTATGCTCAACATAGCTAGAGAAAAGTTCCAAATGTCTCCTAGCTCTAGCATTCAAATCATCAAATTCTTGACAAAAATTCAAACTTAGTTCCAAAACGTAATTAAAGTTTACATTGACAATCAATGAGCATAGAGTTAGGCAGTGCCCCGAACTTAGCCCTAAACGACACCGACTCTTCAAACACATCTCATCTGTTCGGTGGCGTGTCTTCTGTGACCATGACACCAACTTCGTCCTTGCATTTGTTGTTACCCTTCACCGATTCCTTTGAACTCTGCATGTCGTCCTACGCCTTAGTAATGATCTACATTCAAATATTATAAGCTTTACTCACTCGTTCCAAAATGCATTAGCTTTAATGCTTCATGATCAAGGTAGAAAAAACAACCAACCAATGTAATCACTACTCCTATCTAATTTAAGCTCGAAATAGCAAGAGAAAAGTTCCAAATATCTCCTTGCTCTTGCAATCAAATCATCAATTTTTTAATAGAAATTTCAAATCTCTGTCCCAAAACATAATCAAAGTTTACCTCCTTAATCTATGAACACTTAGTTAGGCTGTGCCCCGGGCTGCGCCCTAAACGAAACCAACTCTCAAAACTCATCGTAGCCGTTCGGTGGCCTGCTCCGTGCCTTACTTCAAGAATACATCATCCCAAAAGGAATCTTACTTCTACAAGAAGCTCAGTGTCGAATGAAGAATATGTAACCCCCCACCGCTTCGTTTTGACAGATCATTGTTGCTCATGGAGGTTAAACCTCAGCCAGCTGTCCATTCCAGGTTCGGGCACAGCGAGCTCCCGCTCTCAGGCGCTGACCCCAAGAGCCTCTTTCCCTGTCCTGCCCTCTTCAAGATCTCGCCAAAATCGACGAACGACTTGAAGTAGCCATCGTTGACTCGACCCACTGCGTCTCGGATTACATCGACCGCATGCGCGTGGCCCGATCGCACCAGCTCGCCAGCCGCGGCCTTTGGGTGCGCCCACAGCACCAGGTTCCTGAAAAAGTTAGCCACCGTGATCTTCCTCCATAGGTGAGCCAGCAGGCACTCGAACGTCGAGCTCCGGCCAGGGACCTGGGACTTGAGCTTGCCGATGAAGTCGGCGGTGAATCGGACAACGAAGTTGACAGTAGCCGAGTTGGGGGAGGGCGGTGGCAATGCGACGCTGGAGGACACGGAGTCGTCCTTGAATTCGATCTCGAGGTGATTTAAGAATGCAGATGGCATTTCTTTCTGATTGGGCAAATATTTTTACCGTGGATCAATGAGCTGGCTAACAATGTGTGTTTTTGATAGATAGGAAAGAATAACAGAGTGTAATGTGTTTTAACCGGGGATCGCGCTGCGCATGATTTAACCGCGAATCGATGAGCTAACATCGGGAACCCAAACAGACGTTTGGGTTTACCCAAGGTTCTCTCCCAAAATTCGAAAGTTTTACTTTAACATTTCTTCAAAACTTCATCTCAACCCTTTATTCATCGAGATTAAATCTGAGCCGTCTTTCTATCAACCCCTTTGTCCTAGTCAGCTTGTCCTAGTCAGCCCTAGGATTCAAAAATCGCTGTCAAATGTATAATAGATATATATATAATTTTTTTCGATGGTTGGCAATACTGGCGATTTGCGGCGGCGCCCTAACCCTAATGGGGCAGCCACCAATGATACGGGTAGCACCACCATCGGAGCGGCGGGAATCAACATCGGAGCGGCGGACTTCCATGTCGATGCAGAGGGTAGCAATCCCAACGACGGACTTCCAGACTCTGCATGGCGGCTTGTATCTCACCGAAAAAAGGGTAAATATCCGTTGGCTCAGGGTGTTTCGAGCGGCCCAGTATTGGGAAATATCGGAAAAGGTGATTCCCGATCCCACTTTCGTGGCTTCACCCGGAGAATTAATGGTGGTATAGGCCACCGGGTTCAAGATAAACACTCGGTTAATAAGATTCAGGCGAATGTTCCTCCCAGACCGCAGACATAATTTCATGTCTCCCCTACTGAAGATAAGCGATCTTGGGTTGATATCTGTGCTTCCCGGCGTAAGTATGCAGATCCGTTGGTGATGAGCTTTGTCCCCCCCCCCATTATTAGCGTCGATGGGGTGGAAAAAGCCAAATTTGCTGAAGCAGACATTTTGATAGGCACGGCTCGTTGGCAAAACACTCTTGTGGGTTACGTCTTAGGTGACGTGCCTTACTACGGCCAAATTAAAGCCTGGACGGAACGGCTTTGGCGTATCAAAGGAGGAGTACGTATTTTCTCAAGGGAAAATGGTTATTTTTACTTCAGATTTGAGAACGAGCAAGATCGTGATTCAATTCTGCATGGGGGGCCTTGGCTCTTTGACGGTCGTCTGGTGGTGTTGCAAAATTGGACGCAGTCTACCAAGCATGATAGAGACATTCTTACGGTCGTACCGGGTTGGGTACAGTTTCATAACCTCCCTTTATCTATGTGGACCCTCAATATTCTTAACTCTATTGCTAGCGTTGTAGGGAAGCCTATTTGTCTTGACAAGGCTACGTCTAATTTGGATCGAATATCATATGCGCGATGTCTTGTGGAGGTAAATGCTAGTAATAAGCTTAAGCGAATGGTCCCTGTTGAGTTGGATGACCTTACCACGATTTCTATTGACGTTAAGTATGAGGGGGAGCCCCCCAGGTGTGGCGCCTGTGCATGTTTCGGGCATCTGGAATCTCAGTGTCCTTTGAAGTCTTCGGCACCCAAAGCTTCTATATCTGTTAATGGTGATTCCTCAGCATGTGCTCAGGATAATGAGGTTCCGCCCCTTGCTGCTTCTTCCTTGGGCAAACCTGCTACTGAGGAGTTGGTAGGGGCCAAAAATGCTAATCCTCCTACTGCACATCTAATCCCCATACACTCTTCATCTATTCATGAGAAAGGTGAATGCAGCCGCACTGTGCCTGTTGCCGCCCCTGGTCTCGTGCGTAAGCAAGGCCTCGAATTTGATTTGATGTGCATTGTCCACACTTTGAAGTTTGTCAAAAAAATGTGTCGTCTATGTAACGCTACCCCTGTATCCAATCATGCGGCCCAGTCTGGAAACATCTTGGATCATGATTCATGTGACCCTGACCCTCCTATCATCCTGACAATTTCGAATCCGAAATGGACTGACGAACAAGCCTCCCTGTTGAAGGAGCATTCTCTTGTAAAGGGCAGGAAGAGCCAGGTTACCCCCTCTCCAATTCGTCGGAGTTCTCGGATTGCCTCCTAATTGGGTAATCTCTTATCCCAACTCATCCTACATTATGTCTATATTATTTTGGAATACCAGGGGATTAAATAATACATCGAGGCATGCCGATTTGAAGCTCTCTTTGCGCAAGTTAAATCCTTCTATTGTGTGCCTTTTAGAGACTAAAGTGGAAGCAATTAACTCCCACCGAATTGATAGATGTTTTGCAGTTGACTGGGGTAGTCTGGATAATCGGAATCAACATAAATGGGGTCGTATTGTCATTTACTACAATCTGAAGGTCTGGAATTATACAGCTATCTCTACCTCTCCTCAGCATATCTCTATTAAGCTTACTAATTCGGCGGGATTAGTGATGGGGCTTACTGCCGTTTACGGATTTAATGTTGCATGCTCCAGAACCTCCCTATGGAACAATCTGGTTGCTGACTCTAGTGCTCTGTATAATACTCCTTGGATTGTTGGTGGCGACTTTAACTGTGTTCGGCTCACTAACGAAAAATTAGGAGGTCGTGGGGTTGATGTGGCGTCTATGGATGATTTCAATGATTGTATTCATAGCTGCCAACTTAATGAGATTAAAAGTATTGGTTGTAACCAAAGCTGGAATAACAGACGATCAGGTGGATCACGTATCTCTGCTCGTCTTGATCGCGTTCTTTGTAATGCTCACTGGATTGATTTGTTGCCGCATTCTTTCTATGAGTATCTACTTGCTAGCACGAGTGATCACTCTCCCATGTTTGTCCACCTCCTTCCTAAGGTAACCTCTTATCCAAAGCCGTTCAAATTCTATAATTCTTGGTTATCTTTGCCAGGCTTTAAGGAGTTGGTACGTAACTTTTGGGACCGGAGTCATGATGGCTCCCCTATGACTTGCCTGACTTCCAAACTGAGGTCTCTCAAATTAATATTGAAAGACTGGGCTTCTGTACAACGTGCGGCTTTAAATACTACCATATGCCGTGATAAATTGAATAGTATTCAATCGAATCACAATATTAATTGCGACCCTTCACTCTAGAATTTAGAGAGTGAGGCACTTCAGAATTTGGTGTTAGCTCTGAACTTGGAAGAAGAGGACCTACGCCAAAAAAGCCGTCAAAGTTGGTTAACACTCGGAGACAGAAATTCTAAATTCTTCTATACGGCAATGAAAGCTAGACTGTCTTATAATTCCCTCAGTCACTTGGTTACGTCTGCAGGAGTAAGAAGTACTAATACTGATACACTTCGTGCTGAGGCGTCCCTCTATTACATGAATCTTTATCATCAAGACAACTACTGGAATGTCTTCCTGAATATGAATCCTAAACGGTTGCTCACGCATGAAGTGACTTGTTGGTTGGACAGGCCTGTCTCTTATACTGAAGTCAGGAATGCGGTATTCCAAATAGGCAAGGATAAATCTCCGGGGACCGATGGGTTCAATGCTCATTTTTTCCAACAGGAGTGGGAGGTAATAGGTAATGATGTAGTTTTGGGTGTCTCCTCTTTTTTCAGACTGGTAGCTTTCCACAGTCTGTTAATCACACTTTCCTCACTCTCGTCCCAAAGAATGCAAATGCTTCCTGTTTAGGAGACTATCGTACGATTGCATGCTGCAACGTCTTATATAAGATTATTAGTAACATCTTATGCAATAGATTGAAGCCTGTCATCTCAGAATTAATCTCCCCTAATCAGGCTGCTTTCCTTAAGGGCAGGTTATTGGCTGATTGCACCCTTATTGCTCATGAGCAGATAAGGGACTTTAGTAATCCCATGGGATCTAGGTCATGTATCAAACTAGATCTCCGCAAGGCTTTTGACAGCGTAAATAGTGAATTCATCTATTTCATCCTGCATCAAATGGGATTCTCACATAAATTTATAAATTGGCTCTCATTTTGTATTTCTTCCCCTATGTTTTCGGTACTTGTGGAAGGTTCCCCAGTTGGGTATTTCAATTCTAATAGAGGGCTTCGGCAGGGGGACCCCCTCTCGCCATACTTATTTGTGCTAGTCATGGAAGCTTTTTCACTGCTAATGTCCCAATCTGAATCTTCTGGATCTATCCAACCCTTGCGTCGAACTGGATCAATCTCCCATCTCCTGTTTGCCGATGATTTACTCCTTTTCTGCCGGGCTAACTCCCGCTCTCTTTATGGCCTTAAAGATCTGTTAGAATGGTTCAAGCTTTTCTCTGGATTGCAGATTAATTGGGACAAAAGCTCGGAAATTTATAGTAAAGGAGTTCGGAATGCTGGTAACCTTTCTAAAATTCTTGGAATTCGATGGTTTCCTCCTTTAATATGTATTTGGGTCTTCCTCTTTCCTCTAAATATCCCAAGGCATCAATGTTCAGTAGGCTTGTGGATAAGTGTAAGAAAAGACTTATGGGATGGTCTTCCTCCCTTCTATCTATCGCAGGGAAGATAGAGTTGGTCCGTACGGTAATATATGGCATGGTTGCATTCTGGATGCAGGCGTATTCTCTACCTCCCTCGGTCATTCGGGCCATTAACTCCGCTTGCAGAAAATTTATTTGTGGCAAGCTTAACACTTGGGCTTGGAAGGACATGTGTGCCCCAAAAAAGGAAGGGGGAGTTGGATTAAGATCTCTGGATGATTTAAATGTAGCTTCTGGGGTTCGGCTTACATGGCGTGCCCTATCTACTAAGGGTATCTGGGCTAAATTCTTGGGGAAACACTATGGTTCTATTAAGTATGGGTTTTATTGTGCGAAAGCAAGACCCACTGACTCTGGCTCCTGGAAGTTCTTATTGAAATGCCGCAATCATTCTCAGAAACTTATAAAATGGGTTGTCAAGGACGGCAGGACAACTTCTTTTTGGTATGACAATTGGCATCCTAATGGTCCGCTATACCTCCTGCATGAACCGGCCCAAGGGTATGTATTGGCTCGGGTTAGCGACTTCTGGGATGGCGAGGGGTGGAGCAACATACCTGTTATTGACGGTGTGAGGCATTTGTTGCAAAATATTAACCTGCATGAAGGGCCAGATGAATGGCTATGGATCCCAGGGCCGGATTTCTCTCTGAGGTCGGCTTGGACTGGCTCGCGTACGGCAGGTGAGGTCTTCACCCTATTTGACTCGGTGTGGTTTCCTCATGCTGTGCCGAAACACTCCCTCACATTACTTAGGGCCATTCACAATAAACTTCCCACCAGAGAACTCCTATTGAAAATGGGTATCATCAGCGAAAATCACTGTGTGCTTTGTTCTGCTAAAGCTCCTGAGAGCATAGCACATCTTTTCTTCGAGTGTGATTATTCCAACTACTTGCTTACAAGGTGTCTATTGAAGATGTGTTTCAAAGGTTCTGTCCCGATAACTATAAAAGGAGTTTGTGAATTATTTCATGCTACATACGGTAAGAAGGATCCAGTGAATGTGTTGGCAAAAACTACTCTCTCCTCCTTGGTTTGGCACATATGGAAAGAGCGCAATAAGCGCATTTTCGAAAATAAATTCAAGGGGAAGACTGTCCTATTTGAGGAGATGGCATTTGATGTGAGAGCTTCTCTTCGACTATTGAATATGGATGAGGCTTCAAATCCTGCTCCCTTCTCCAATTGGGGATTACTCGATGTGGGATAGTTTGTTCGTTTCTGTTGAGATTCTGTCTAGACTTGGTCTTTTGGGTTGTAACTCTGTACATATTTATCTTGCTAAGTAATAGCGGTAGAAAATTTTTAGTAGTGGGTGACGGCGCTTGTGCCCTATCCCCACTCTAACTATTGCCTACCAGTTCTTACTTGAGCGGCTGCTTTGTATATTTTTGATCTTATTAATATAGACTAACTTCATTCGCCAATATATATATATATATATATATATATATATATATATATATATATATATATATATCTCTCTCTCTCTCTCTCTCTCTCTCTCTCTCTCTCTCTCTACTCTCTTTCAAGGTTTTTGCCATCAAGACCTAGGTATTATCCAGAGCTTTTTTGTTCAATTAATCATCAATTTGATTGTCATTTTATGTTCTTATGGAATTTAGCTCACAAGTTCTGTTCTTATGGAATGGATTTTGTGGTAAATTTTATGATGTATTTGGGATTGATGTGGCCTCATTTTTTCTGCATCCATGTTATCTGAAGGAATGCTGAAATACAAGGGAAAATTGATTTGTGAAAATTGATTTGATTGTTAATGCACTTCTCAGCACACACCTGTTAATGCATTGTTAATATTAACATTAACAATCAATTTTCTCATTATATACTAACATTAATGCACTTCTTAGCACAGTTCAAATCAATTTTCTCATCACACACCTTAACAAGGTTTGATTGTTAACAATCACATGAATGGAAAACTGAGTGTTAATATTAATAGGTTTGTTTGGATCAATGCAACATTAAGGATTAAACTGACTGTTAACATTAATAGGTTTGTTTGGATTATCCAGGTTTGTTTGGATGGAAAACCTGTTAATGTTAACACTAATGTTAATGTTAATCCTTTGTTTTTTAATTAACATTAACAGGTTTTAACACAAAATTCTTGCATTAAGAGTATCAATACCATTTGAATCCTCAACTCATCACAGTTAGAAATTCATTTTTTATATTCACAGTTTGAAAAGCATCACATTAAATATCACAGCATATAAAAAAATTGAATATCACATTGAATATCACAATTTGAAATGCCATTTTTATATATCACATTGAATATCGCAGTTTTATATTCAAACCCAAATAAAAACTGATGTGAAACAATTTGAAATGCCATTTTTAAATTCATTTTGATATGCACAACGAAACTGCCAATTTTTTATTTTTGAATGGCAATTTGAACAATTTGAAATCTGAATATTTGAATGGGATTTTGCTATGGAATACTTGAATGGATGAGTTTATACTCGGTTTAGTGTTAAATTTGAACAATTTAAACAATTTAAACTCAGTTTAGTGTTAAATTTGAACAATTTTAGTGTTAAATTTGAACATTGATATGGAATCCCACTCAGATATAAAAATTGATATGGAAAATTGATATTGGTATGGTAGCAGAATATTGATATTGGTATGGAATATGATGAATGGGTGAGTATTCCATAACAAATCCCATTCAGATATAAAAATTGCCATTTGAAATCCCACGCAGCATGAAACTGCCATTTTTAACACTAAACTGAATTTAAACAATTTGAAATGCCATTTTTATACCAAGTTTTATACCATAATCAGTATTTACTGCTATAACAGGTGATTTGAAACCAATAATCAGATTTGAAACCAATAACCTGTTAAACCAATAATCAGTTCATCGGTTTTATGACATATTCAGCTGAAAGTGATATGGCTTTGTTAGCTCTATAAAAAAACTAATCAGCTTTATGGCTTTGTTGAGTGTTTTGCACCGGTTAAAGCTATTAAAATGAAGATATGTAAACTTTCATTTGAAAGTGAACATAAATAGCAGTTTAATAGAGCTAAACTATTAAAATGAAGACCTGCAAACTGATTAAAACTGATTTTATAGCTAACAAAACTCCACTAAACTATTAAAACTGATCAGTCAGCTAACAAAGCTAACAAAGCTGATTTTGTAGCAAACAAAACTCCACTAAACTATTAAAATGAAGACCTTGCAAACTGAACATAAATATCAGCTAACAAAGCCATAAAACTGATTTGAAAGTGATATGCCATAAAAAAACCAATAAACATTCAGCTAGCTCTATAAAAAACAACTAATTGCTAGCTTGCTCCCTAACATATTTTGTCTTGCCTATATAATTTAGTAGTTTTTATGTATCCTGCTTCAGAAATGCTGGATCATTTATATCTCTAATGTTAACCAAAAATGCATAAGTGCTTTTTGTACTGCTTCAGAATTTCTGAAATCATGAATCAATGTTAACATATGACATACGTTCCTGGATCATTGCTGTCATATTCACCAAAAATTGCTTCAGAAATCATCAATGTTAACATATAACATTTATGATTTTAGAGACCAAAAACTGCTTCAGAAATCAAGTTTTAACATATGACATTCATATGGAAACCAAAAATGCTGGATCATTTATGTATCTAAACATGGTAATTAGTTCAATATCAGTTCATGTGAACATAAATGATTCAGTTCAAATGATTTATGTTGAATATAAGTTAAATATCAGTTTTAAATTTCAGTCATAAAGAAACACATTTGAATATCAGTTCAAGTTTGAATATAAAACTTCATTTTTTATATCACATTGAATATCAAGATATTCTAAAATGGGAAAATTTTGTGTTCAAATTGGCATATATGCTGGATGTGTTCAAATTATATGCTGGATGTGAGTAACTGAATGTGATATGAACATATAGTGGGCATAAATAATTGCATTGATTATGTATGAAAAATTCATAGTGGGCATAAAAAAATTGCCATATGTTAGTTTAGGTTATTCTGTATGAAGTTTATCACTTATGCTTATGGATGAAACTTGATGAACGTTGGCCTTTCCCGGTATGGATGAAACTTGATGAAGTTAACTGCAAGCATTTTTAGCAACCGTGGGGCTCTTTCCCTGTATGTTTTAATGTTTTAATGTTTGTATTAGAGCATGTTTTAATGTTTGATAAGAACATTGGCCTTTATTCATTTATAAGTGGGGCTGGGAACTTACCAAAAAACATGAGCGTACATGCTCATGTCTAAGAAATCCAAATCAGTTGGAATTTCCATGGTTAGAGTATGGATTAACACTAATATTCTAACCTAAATGAATTTTTAGATTTAAATATGAAGCAAGCAGAACTGAATTTGATCAAAAATCATATTTCTTCCTCAATTATGACAAGCTGGAAAGCATCCAGTGAGCTTAACCTCTTTCATGACCCCGACAGACGCAAAATTTGGAGGCACGAGCATATACCAATGTGAGAGGAATTAACTAGATAGACTAAACAAGTTGAATATTTTAAATTATAATGTGCATCTCTTATGAGTATGGCAGGATAATTAGGTTGACAGTATATTATAACAAAGCAGATCCTTTCTTACAACATTTCCTTGGCATTCCCCTGTAATACGTTAGTGTGTATTTGTGCATTCATTTTTGGTGTTCCTTTTTCATCCTTTGCAAATGCGGATTCATTGAAGAAGTTCTTTTGAATGCCTTTGAGCAAGCTTATAATGTGGACATGCAAACACACAATCAAGTGTTTCACCATATAATAGGATTAATGATTACTTGATAACAAAGTCGGAATGAAAATAACTGAAACATCCGAGTGTTGTGCATGTATTGTTTAGCATATTTTAAACATATGCACATACAGGATATTGCTTAGAATATGGATGTTTCCTAATGTAGCTAATTCTCATGATGCATGTTTCTAAATATCAATCATTGATGCTAGAACATGAAATCAAACTGAGTAAACTTACCACATATCCATCAGGAGTCCAAGACATTACATCCCATTTTATTGTAATATTGCCGATTAGGTCCAATGGATCATATGCCACTATTTCAGACACCAAGACTACATTATCACACAACGAAAATAATCATGAAGCTAAATAGAACTCAACAATATTGGGATCCAAACAAGAACCCGCTCGAGAAAACACCATGAATCCGATGAAGATTGAGATTGCACACCTCAATTCACTCAACAAGTGATGTGAAGAATTTCGACAGATCTCCATGCTTTATATATTCAGCTGGATCACATCAACTATTCTCTCTAGGCAGTATGAGAATGAAAATGCTTATGGGTCTTTTATGGAGAGATGTGAAGAAGAAATCTTCGATTGGAGCGACGTCTCACCAACAGATTTGCTGTTGGGTCTCTCTCTTTCTCTCATGTCTTCCTTATAGTTTAATTTCCCTTTTATGAGGCAAAAGTGTTTGGTGTTTTAGCCAACTAAATATAAGAAGAGGCACAAAGACACAAATACCCACAAGGTTTGCTATAATTTATGTTTTAACTTGCTTGGTATTGCTTGCAGTTTCAGTTTGATGTTTTAATACATCAAATATCTTGGTGCCTGTAAAATGATATTGGAAATGAAGCCTAATCCTAAATTAGAATTTTAACATCCTGGCTAAATGAAGTTAAATATTACATAAATCTCAATGACTATGTGCTTGAGCTTGCTTCATTTTCAGCCAATGAACAATGCCATTTTGGTCTGTTGATTATGCCTCTATAATTAAACCCAAGTTCATCAAATCAGGACTCCAGAAATAAACAAGGATGGCAACAGTTTAAGTAGTAATAAATTTGGCTCTGCCTTTGTGCTACACGCACACGCTACATGGATCATTCCCAAGAACAATACCTTCCAACTTGAAGTCTTCTGTTAAGCTATGTGGAGCAGTTGGAATGTTTTCTTGCTGATTTTCTTCTATATTCACAATTTTCCAGTTCTTTACTTTAAGATTTGCTATTTCAATCAGTGAGACTGCGTTTCAGAACTTAATCAAGGCGAGATAGAATCAAAACTTTAAATTATGGATTTCAAAACTCTAAATCAAGGGGAGATACAATTTTCCAATTATTTACTATAAGTTTTGCTATTTCAATGAAGTTATGGATTTCTTAGTTTTCCTGATTAATTTGAATTATATGATACATGATTTAGAGAATTCTAAATGTTGTCAATTCTAAATGCAGTTATCAATACGCTTCTGATAAAGCATATGGTCACCTACAA
The DNA here is from genome assembly GCA_030789695.1 of Scilla litardierei. NCBI lineage: Eukaryota > Viridiplantae > Streptophyta > Magnoliopsida > Asparagales > Asparagaceae > Scilla > Scilla litardierei. Next base: position 253,376,205 of record CM061141.1, read on the forward strand.
TTTCAGTTCGCTTTTAAATTATGGGTTGTTGGCCAATGTCTATTTTTTCTTTTAAATGCTGGTGTGTTTGTTTAGGCCTTCATTTTTATATGTTACTGATGTTATGATATGAATGCTTGGTTTTTATTATGTCACAGAGAGAAAATCTTTTCATCCGTGGTTTTGTTATTACCTTCATGTGACTTTATATGCATGTATCCAAGTATCCTCTTCCGACCCTTTGAGTGAGTGATCACCTATCTTAATTTTGTGAACAATAAACGGCTTGCAAGCAAAGTAATTACATTGGCCAAGTAGTGTTTGTAATGGAATTCTTAGTCTGAATATCATCATGAAAATTTTATATGGGTTTAAAAGGAATGGAAATTTTATTTCTTAACAGAGTTGATTATGATGTATATCATATATGTAGGGGATTTATGCTAATATGTGAGAGGCCCAGGGCTAAGTAGCCAAGATTATTTTGGTGGATTGTGTATTTATGTTAGTTAATTTGTATGAGATGCATGTTGCCTTGAACAACTTCTGTTTATGGGTGTTTTCTTACCACAGCTCGTTGACCGTCGGCTGTATGGTCAACGTGGTCAAGGGGCCGACTTGGGGGTCCCTTGGGTTCGCCGAGCCCGCTTGTTCTCGGTGCTACGGAGCTGAGGGGAAGCCTCAGCTCGGTGAGTCACGCTCGGCCTCGGTTGGATCGCGCTCGGCCTCGGCCGTATCCGCGTCGAGGGGTAGCCTCGGTGCTTTGCGAGTGGGTCGGTGCTTGATCAGTCGTCCACCTGGCGACTGCGACGGTGATGGCCGACCGACGCTGAGGGGTAGCCTCGGCGCCTCGGATGTCCTCCTCCTGGATAGATGAAGAAACTCGTCAGGGAGGCCGGACCTAGGTTCCGGCCAAAGCCCCTCCGATGCCTAAGTCAGATCAAGGTCTGAAAGGATACTCGGCGGGGGAGATCCGGCTTGTGAGGAAGCCGGAACGTCAACCCAGGCGGCACGAGTTTTGGGGGAGGGAGGAGATGGAATGGCGAAAGCCTAGGTCGTTGATGGAGTACCTCTCTGTTGATTACCTGAGTTTCGATCCCCCTCTCCGTCATCCTGGCCTTCCCCTTATAGGGTCTTCCGCGATTGCCCAACGTCCTGCCTCTTCTCACGTCCCCACGATCCGCCTCCGCCTCCTCCCACTCGCACGTTGTCGTGGGGTGGCTCATTAACGGGTCCGTTAATGGCCATCATGGGATCACGGATTCAGAGAGGTGGTTAATCCGGCCGAATGGGGGCCAGTTGGGTGTACTCGATGGCGAGGTGGCTGGGCCCCCGCTCCGCCCGTGGGCCCCCTTCGGGCGGGCTCGTCTTCTCTAGTGGGCTTCTCCTTTGAGGTCGGGCCGTGGGCCGTCGTAATTCGGGCCCGTTGATATTAGTCGTAACAATTGCCCCCATCGCCCGGACCGTTCGGCCTACGTCGGTTCGATTCGGGTGATGTGACCCTTTCATGATCCGACGGGTGCGTCAGTCGAGGTTCCGCTATTAAATGGGGGTCATTATTTGTCACGACCCGCTTCCCTAAAATGGAGGCGAGACGTGAAAAGGTCCGCACGAGAGTGAAGCTGTGAAGCCCCAAACCCGATAAGCGTCCACAATACATAAACAGGTCCCTGTAACCACGACAGAATAACAATAATAACACAAGGAGAGACAGAAATAAAATTCCACATCTCACAAATATTGTCCAGCATCACGAATAAGTTCAACATCCAGAAAAGCCACCAGGCTAAAAGAAAAGAGTCTAAGGGCCCAGAACAAGGCCAACAAAAGAAACGACAACAACAAAGCAAAGTATAGGTGCCACGCACCGATAACAAAACAACTGTCTAATAAAAGTAAAACACACGAAGACACTAGGACTGGTCCCCAGTGTCCACGTACTCCCCGCCAAACACAAGCTCGAGCTCGGCGTCAGCAAACACCTCGTCCTCAACGAGGTACTCGGGCTCAGGATCTAACATGTGTCACCCAAAAGAGTAAAGGGGCACATGTCAGCAAGTCTAGAAAGACTTGGGCAAGGAAACTGAAAGTGATGCATCTAGCAACCTAGCAGTTTAGTATGCATGACATGGCAGTTATAACATGAGTGCACAATTAAAACATGGCGAGACAATTTGTACAAGAGAACAATCATCGGGACAAGACAAGAGTAGCCAAGCTACTATCAATTCAATACATTCACATTTTGTAGGTGTTTACGCCATTCGCTGAATGGCATAGCATTTCAGACCGATCGGCACTAAACACTACCCAATATTCACACGATATGGAGCCTGGGGTCCCTGCACATTGAGCTCATCTAGTGAGCCTAGGGTTGCCCCGCCATTGAGCTCGCATTCTTAGTTCACAATTCAATGTATCGAGCGTTGGGGTTAGCAACTCATTATGCTCGCTTCTGGTCACGAGCCAGGAACACTAGTATGGCGTAGGGAACACCTAGCCGGAACACGCAATTCGGGCATTGGCTATCAACCAACACATGGCCCGCTTCTGGAACACGAGCCAGGAATACAACATTGTAGCGAAGCTACGCAATCACAGCAATACCTAAGGAATGCGAGATCATGACAATTTATTTGCGTACCGTTAATTGAATTAAACGTGGCAGGCGAAATGCAATGACATGAACATATTCGCGTACCGTTAATTGAAAGTAAACATGACATGGAAAATGTGCAACATGCTAAATGTGTTGGAACTAGCTTCGTTGTCAAGCTAGTTCCCCAATTTGCGCCTAGGCGAGTATCATTTCGTCGCCTAGCCTCTTTTACGCCTACAACATGCAAATGGCCTAAAACATGGCCTAAACCCTAAGTGGCAAGTTTCACTTGCCTAGCACCGGGGATGACGACTACTTCGTCACACGGACGCCAATCTACAAGGAAATCGCTGTTTTGGGGGAACAATCAACAAACAACATGAATTTTTATTAGGGTTTCATAAAAATATAAATAAGTTATGAAAACAACGGTAGATCGATTTCTTACCGAGAGGAGACGGAAGAAACACTCCGGGGAACCCTAGGATCAAATCTGGAAGAGATTGGAGAAGTTTGGGGAAACTAGGGTTTTGGGGGATTTGGGGATTTTGATGGGTTTTGATGGAGATTTGGGGAAGATGAGGGGTAGATGGGGTAGATGGATGGTTTGGATGATGGATTTAGGGCTTGGAATGAAGCAATGGAGCTTAGAGGAAGGTGGGGGATCAATGGGGGCGATTTTAGGGTTTAGGGTCGAGTTGGAGGGGAAGAAAACGTTTGGGTTGGGTATTTATAGGCTAAGCTGGCGGCTAGGGCAAAACTAGGGTTTACAGCACTAGTTAGTCGGTCAATGAACAACCACTGACCGACTAGTTTGACAACTAGTCGGTCGGTCGACCAACGCAGACCGACTAAGTGTAAACAGTAGCTACAGGTGAAATTAGGATTCTATAGTTAGTCGGTCCATGAACAAATACTGACCGACTAGTTTGGCATCTAGTCGGTCGATGAACGTTCTTAGACCGACTAAGAGTGAACAGTAACTGATACAAAAATAATTTGATGAGTTAGTCGGTTCAAGAAGCATTGCTGACCGACTAGTTTGCAACCTAGTCGGTCAACCAACGTTCTTAGACCGACTAACGATAAACAGTAACTCCTGAGAAATTTAGAAAGCTAACTAGTCGGTCCAAGAAGGATTGCCGACCGACTGGATCGTCATCTAGTCGGTCGGTGGCCCTTCTTACACCGGCTAATGAGCACAGAAAGTACCGATACGGAGCGCGAGACCCCGGGATCGATTCCTAAGACTCCTAGACTTGATCTAATAGTTAGATACGACCGATATGAAGTCCGTCACGAGTGACTTACTTCGAAATCGACAATCCTAAGGAAGAAGCGAGAAAATACGACGAATCGATCGAAAATGAACTCTACGGAGACGAAAACCACACAAGGGGAGAAAATCCACCAAAACATATATTATATAATATTAAATCCAGATACAAGAAAAGCAGTCGTTACATCCTCCCCAACTTAAGAAAAATTCCGTCCTCGGAATTTCCAAAAACTCACGAGTCCGGAAACAAAAGTGGGAAACGCTCTCGCATCTCATCCTCATTCTCCCAAGTAGACTCTCCAGGTGAACCGTGTCGCCACATCACCCTCACAAGATTGACAATCTTGTTCCGAAGCGATTTCTGACGCCTGTCCAGAATCTGCACTGGATGCTGGTCATACGTCATATCGGGGCGAACGGTAATCTCTGAAAAATCTACCGCATGAGACGGATCGCTAATGTATCGACGAAGCTGCGACACATGGAAAACATTGTGAACTCCTTCCAAAGATGGCGGCAAGGCCAAGCGATAAGCTACCTCGCCAACCCTCTCCAAAACGTCAAACGGTCCAATGTATCGCGGGCTCAACTTTCCACGCTTCCCGAAACGAATCACACCACGATTCGGGGAAATCTTCAAGAACACATGGTCGCCCGGCTGAAACTCCAAAGGACGACGTTTAGCATCCGCCCAATGCTTAAAACGGTCCTGAGCAATTCTCAACCTCTCCCGAATATTCCTGACGATCTCCACGGCCTCCACGATCATCTCAGGTCCCAACAACTCCCGATCACCAACGTCATCCCAACTCAATGGCGATCGACATTTCCTCCCATAAAGAGCGGCGAATGGCGCCATGCCAATACTCGCCTGGAAGCTGTTGTTGTAAGAGAACTCCACCAAATGTAGATGGTCCTCCCACGAACCCTTGAAATTCAACATGCACGCCCTCAGCATGTCTTCCAAAATCTGAATCGTCCTCTCGGACTGGCCATCCGTCTGTGGATGGTACGACGTGCTGAAACTCAGACGCGTACCCAAACTCTTCTGCAAACTCTGCCAGAACTGAGATGTGAACCTCGTGTCTCTGTCAGACACGATACTCACGGGGACTCCATGAAGTCGCACAACCTCCTGCACGATTCACGTTACATCACTATCTAAACTAGGAAAAGGAAATAAAAACGGAGAGTAAAAGAATTTTACCTCCATATATCTCCTTGCTAGCGCCTCAGTGGACTGTCCCACTCGGAACGGAATAAAATGCGCAGATTTGGTCAATCGATCTACGATCACCCAAATCGCGTCATTCTGCTTCGGACTCCGAGGTAGTCCAGTCACGAAATCCATAGTGATGTGCTGCCACTTCCACTCCGGAATCGGAAGCGGTTGTAGCAACCCGGCCGAACGCTGATGCTCCGCCTTCACTTGCTGGCAAACCAAGCACTTGGCTACACTCCGAGCCACGCTCCTTTTCATACCATGCCACCAATAATTCAGACGAAGATCCTGGTACATCTTGGTGCCACCAGGATGCACAGAATACGGCGAACTGTGTGCCTCCACCATCAGCTCCTCTCTGATATCCCCAGCTGGCACACACAATCTGGCTCCAAACCTCAGCGAGCCATCCTCATGAATCAAAAAGTCAGTCCGCAGACCGGCTTCCACCATCTCCCGAATCTTCACCAGCTTCGGATCCTCAGCCTGGCCAGCCTTAATCCGATCCACGATCGTCGACTGTACCTGCATGTACATCAACGACGAAGCCTCTCCAGGAAGAACGATCTCCACACCAGCCTCGCAAAAATCCTGCTGCAATCTCCACTGCGAGGTCAAAATCATCACCGCCGGAAGCCTACTCAACGCATCAGGAACCACATTCACCTTGCCAGGGTGAAACTGCAAATCAATATCATAATCCGCCATAAGCTCTAACCATCGACGCTGTCGCATGTTGAGCTCCTTCTGAGTGAAAATGTACTTCAAGCTTCTGTGATCGGTGAAAATCTTCACTTTCTCACTCAGCAAGAAGTGCCTCCAAATCTTAAGAGCAAACACAACGGCAGCCAACTCCAAATCATGCGTCGGATAATTCTTCTCATGAACCTTAAGCTGACGAGACGCATACGCCACAACATGCCCGTGCTGATGCAACACACAACCGAGACCCTTGCCAGAAGCATCGCAAAAGATCTCAAATCCACCGCTGCGATCAGGCACAACAAGAATAGGGGCACTCGTCAACCTCTCCTTCAGAATACCAAAAGCACTCTCACAATCACCCGACCAAACAAAAGCAACATCCTTCCGCGTCAACCTGGTCATCGGCTCAGCAATACGAGAAAAGTCCTTAATGAATCGCCGATAATAACCAGCAAGTCCAAGAAAACTCCGAATCTCAGACGCTGACGACGGAACAGGCCACTCCCTGATGGCCCGAATCTTCTCGGGATCCACTGAAATACCATCTCCAGTCACCACATGCCCGAGAAAAGCAACTCGATCCAGCCAAAACTCGCACTTCGAAAACTTAGCATACAAACGATGCTTCCTCAAAATCTCCAACACCGTCCTTAAGTGCGAGGCATGCTCTTCCTCCGACTTCGAATAGATCAGAATGTCGTCAATAAAGATAACGACAAACTTATCCAAAACGTCGTAGAAAATCAGGTTCATCAGATTCATGAAAACTGCGGGCGCGTTAGTTACGCCAAATGGCATAACCACGAACTCATAGTGTCCATACTTCGTCCTGAACGCTGTCTTCAGAACATCTCCCTTCTTCACCTTCAACTGATGGTAACCAATCCTCAAATCCAATTTAGAAAACACCCTCGAACCTCCAAGCTGATCAAAAATATAATCAATGCGAGGCAACGGGTATTTATTCTTAATGGTCACCGCATTCAACTCCCGATAGTCCACGCACATGCGACGCGAACCATCCTTCTTCTTAACCAACAACACCGGTGCTCCCCACGGAGACACGCTAGGATTAATATAACCCTTCTGCAAAAGCTCATCCAACTGCTTCCGCAACTCTTCCAACTCTGCAGGTGCCATACGATACGGTGCCTTCGAAATCGGCTGCGCACCTGGAACAAGATCGATAGAAAATTCCAAAGCCCGATCAGGCGGCAAACCAGACATCTCCTCGGGGAAGACGTCGCCAAAATCTCGCACCACAGCTGGCCACTCCAACTCCATCTGCATAGCCACAGCCTCTACCGGCCTGGCCCGAAATCTGACAGGACCAAGCGAACTGCTACCACGACTGAACTCAAATACTGGATGTCCGGGAATCTCGAACACCACCTTCTTCCTCCGACAGTCGATCGTAGCATAGAAGCTCGCAAGCCAATCCATCCCAAGAACTGCATCATAGTTGATGATGTCGTGGACAATGAAATCAGCGAAAAGCTCATGTCCACAGACCACCAACGAGCAAGAATTGCAACCACGATGCACCGAGACCACACCATTCCCTGTAACGATATTCCAACTCTTGGGGAGAGGGGACGTCGACAAGGAATGCCTTTCCACGAAGCTCCGAGAAATAATACACATCGATGCACCAGAGTCAAAGAGGACTCGTGCAGGAAATGTGCACACCAAAATCACACCTAATCAAACAATTAACAATCAAACCCTAGTCTAGCAAACAACCATGTTCAAGCAAACCACATAATCTAACAATCAAAACCGGCTAGGAAAGTAACAACTTGAGTGAGGATTACCTGCGATAACCTCATCCACAGCCGCGCTCTCCGCAGCGGTCATCAGAAAAGCCCGCCTCCTCGGCGGAACAGCCTGCCGAAAAGCCTGCCTCTGCGGAACAAGAGCTGCTCCACGTCCAACAGGAACAGGCGCTCGCTGCTGCAACGGCTGAGCTGCAACAGGAGCCCTCCGCAGCGGATCCGCATGCCGACAATCCTTCGCGACATGAGAAGCATCACCGCAAATCAAACACTGGCCCAGAAACTTCCGACACTGATCCTTGACGTGACCAGGCCTGCCGCAGAAATGGCAGATCTTCGGAATAGACCCTCCTGGCCTCTTAAACTGAGCGGACTGATTAGGCCTGAATCCAGGTCTAACCACAGCCCTCGCCTGCTCCACAGGCCTCTTCCCAGCACCCACAACAGATCCCTTCCTCTGGTTCACGAGCAGCTCATGCCTCTTAGCAGCGACCAGAACCTTCTGATAAGATTCCCGATCAGAGGAGGTCACAAAACTCTGGAGCTCCGAAGCAAGCCCCTGCAGAAATCTCTGAGCTCTCTCCTCAGCGTCCGGCACCATCTTCGGCGCAAACCGACTAAGCCTCATGAACTCCTGGTGGTACAAGTCCACCGACGAGTTCCCTTACTTCAAATCGATAAAACGCTGCAGCATCTCCTCCTTGGCAGCCTTCGGGAAGAACTCACCCTCAAATCTGGCTTTGAAGGTAGCCCAAGCTATCGGCTCCACCAACAACTTCTCTTCCGCATCCCACCAATTCCTGGCGTTATCCTTGAGCTGCCTCTTCGCCAAATCAACCCATCCAGCCGGGGTGATCTTGGCCATCTTCAGATTGTCCTCGACGTTCCGAATCCACTCATCGGCCGCCAGAGGACCCTCAGAACCATCGAAATATGCGGGACCCAGCTCCCGAAATTGCTTCGCTCCTGGCTCAGAGCGAGGGGCATCCGGAAGAACCCGGGCAGCTCGAGCAGGTGGAGCATTCTGGACTTGCAAAAGCACGCCCTGCTGCACTTGCATCATCTGGATCATCATCCGCATCATCTCACCGCTGGTGGGTTCCCGCTCAGGCTCCTCATCATGAGGGAGCGCACCACTGCCCCCACCACGGGTGAAACGCCTTCCTGCCATCTAATGACACGGAGAACAAATCAGATTAGACTCATAGCTTATGACTCGGACGTCGAACTTAGTTTATTGGACCTTCAAATATTATTATTGCTATTCCAAAAATCGCAGTTACAGAACGACCTGCATGGGCCACCAATAAAACCTGTCACGACCCGCTTCCCTAAAATGGAGGCGAGACGTGAAAAGGTCCGCACGAGAGTGGAGCTGTGAAGCCCCAAACCCGATAAGCGTCCACAATACATAAACAGGTCCCTGTAACCACGACAGAATAACAATAATAACACAAGGAGAGACAGAAATAAAATTCCACATCTCACAAATATTGTCCAGCATCACGAATAAGTTCAACATCCAGAAAAGCCACCAGGCTAAAAGAAAAGAGTCTAAGGGCCCAGAACAAGGCCAACAAAAGAAACGACAACAACAAAGCAAAGTATAGGTGCCACGCACCGATAACAAAACAACTGTCTAATAAAAGTAAAACACACGAAGACACTAGGACTGGTCCCCAGTGTCCACGTACTCCCCGCCAAACACAAGCTCGAGCTCGGCGTCAGCAAACACCTCGTCCTCAACGAGGTACTCGGGCTCAGGATCTAACATGTGTCACCCAAAAGAGTAAAGGGGCACATGTCAGCAAGTCTAGAAAGACTTGGGCAAGAAAACTGAAAGTGAGGCATCTAGCAACCTAGCAGTTTAGTATGCATGACATGGCAGTTATAACATGAGTGCACAATTAAAACATGGCGAGACAATTTGTACAAGAGAACAATCATCGGGACAAGACAAGAGTAGCCAAGCTACTATCAATTCAATACATTCACATTTTGTAGGTGTTTACGCCATTCGCTGAATGGCATAGCATTTCAGACCGATCGGCACTAAACACTACCCAATATTCACACGATATGGAGCCTGGGGTCCCTGCACATTGAGCTCATCTAGTGAGCCTAGGGTTGCCCCGCCATTGAGCTCGCATTCTTAGTTCACAATTCAATGTATCGAGCGTTGGGGTTAGCAACTCATTATGCTCGCTTCTGGTCACGAGCCAGGAACACTAGTATGGCGTAGGGAACACCTAGCCGGAACACGCAATTCGGGCATTGGCTATCAACCAACACATGGCCCGCTTCTGGAACACGAGTCAGGAATACAACATTGTAGCGAAGCTACGCAATCACAACAATACCTAAGGAATACGAGATCATGACAATTTATTTGCGTACAGTTAATTGAATTAAACGTGGCAGGCGAAATGCAATGACATGAACATATTCGCGTACCGTTAATTGAAAGTAAACATGACATGGAAAATGTGCAACATGCTAAATGTGTTGGAACTAGCTTCGTTGTCAAGCTAGTTCCCCAATTTGCGCCTAGGCAAGTATCATTTCGTCGCCTAGCCTCTTTTACGTCTACAACATGCAAATGGCCTAAAACATGGCCTAAACCCTAAGTGGCAAGTTTCACTTGCCTAGCACCGGGGATGACGACTACTTCGTCACACGGACGCCAATCTACAAGGAAATCGCTGTTTTGGGGGAACAATCAACAAACAACATGAATTTTTATTAGGGTTTCATAAAAATATAAATAAGTTATGAAAACAACGGTAGATCGATTTCTTACCGAGAGGAGACGGAAGAAACACTCCGGGGAACCCTAGGATCAAATCTGGAAGAGATTGGAGAAGTTTGGGGAAACTAGGGTTTTGGGGGATTTGGGGATTTTGATGGGTTTTGATGGAGATTTGGGGAAGATGAGGGGTAGATGGGGTAGATGGATGGTTTGGATGATGGATTTAGGGCTTGGAATGAAGCAATGGAGCTTGGAGGAAGGTGGGGGATCAATGGGGGCGATTTTAGGGTTTAGGGTCGAGTTGGAGGGGAAGAAAACGTTTGGGTTGGGTATTTATAGGCTAAGCTGGCGGCTAGGGCAAAACTAGGGTTTACAGCACTAGTTAGTCGGTCAATGAACAACCACTGACCGACTAGTTTGACAACTAGTCGGTCGGTCGACCAACGCAGACCGACTAAGTGTAAACAGTAGCTACAGGTGAAATTAGGATTCTATAGTTAGTCGGTCCATGAACAAATACTGACCGACTAGTTTGGCATCTAGTCGGTCGATGAACGTTCTTAGACCGACTAAGAGTGAACAGTAACTGATACAAAAATAATTTGATGAGTTAGTCGGTTCAAGAAGCATTGCTGACCGACTAGTTTGCAACCTAGTCGGTCAACCAACGTTCTTAGACCGACTAACGATAAACAGTAACTCCTGAGAAATTTAGAAAGCTAACTAGTCGGTCCAAGAAGGATTGCCGATCGACTGGATCGTCATCTAGTCGGTCGGTGGCCCTTCTTACACCGGCTAATGAGCACAGAAAGTACCGATACAGAGCGCGAGACCCCGGGATCGATTCCTAAGACTCCTAGGCTTGATCTAATAGTTAGATACGACCGATATGAAGTCCGTCACGAGTGACTTACTTCGAAATCGACAATCCTAAGGAAGAAGCGAGAAAATACGACGAATCGATCGAAAATGAACTCTACGGAGACGAAAACCACACAAGGGGAGAAAATCCACCAAAACATATATTATATAATATTAAATCCAGATACAAGAAAAGCAGTCGTTACATTATTACCGCTCCGTTTGAACTCCCGTTGGTGTAGTTTACGAAGCGTAGCCGCCGCCTCGATTCCTCCACGTGCCCCTTGCATTCGTCTCCATCGAGTGCAGGGTCATTCAAAGGGCACTAGGAAGGGAGCGCCGACATCCGTTAGTCGAACGAGGCCAGATCTTCCTTCAGCTTCTCTCTGTCTAATCCTGCTCCAACTCCTCGTCATGTCGTCTTCTCCTGCCCCCTGTTCGGGTCGTCCAGAAGATGCAGTCCGTCTTGACTCGTCAGATAGCCCCGGCTCGGTGGCTGGTAGTCAGGAGGGTGACCCCTCGGTGGTGCCTCCGGAGGTCCTGGGATGCCCTTCTTCCTTCTATGCCACCTCCGCCGGAGATGTGCGTGACCGCTACCTTCTTCCCCCATACTCCATCCGAGCCCCGAAGCCTAGCGAGCGGATCTGTTTTCCGGGTCCGAAGGCGGTCGGGGTGTACGAGGTGTGCTTCCGATTTGGGCTTCGGTTCCCCCTTCATCCTTTCATTGTTGAGTTTCTGCGTGCTCATCGCGTGACCCTATGCCAATTCTGCCCCAACGTGATCGGGCTCGTCATTGGGTTCGCCGTGCTTTGCCTTCAGAAGGGGGTGGTCCCCTCCCCCCGACTCTTCTCCCAATTTTATCGTCTGAGCCGCCATCAGTCGGGGGCCTGGATTTACATTAGCGCACGGCCCTCGAAGAGCCTGATACTGGGGCTGCCGAGCTCCATCAAGCTCTGGAAGGGGGAGTATCTCTTTGTCGTCGGCCCGTCGGATATGGATTTCCCGACTTACTGGAGCGCCGACGTGACGCTGGCTCCGGAGCTGGGTGATCCGACTGTGGCTGAACTTGAGACCGTGGAGGCCCTGCTGGCGATCCCACCGGGCGATCGGAAATTCTCCGTTCTCTTCACTGACCTCAACCTGCGGAAGACCACGTGGCCTGCTGGTGAGTTTTGCCGCCCTTCCTTGCTCCGAAGGTAGTGCTCTGAGGCCACTGTTTTGTGGCCGATAGGGTTGGTTGATGATGACTTTCCCTTTCGCAGGTGGGTTTCCCTCCAGTCTTTCTGTCCTTCCTCCCCAAGTCGGGGTTCCGGATCCTGCCTCCCGGAGAGGGGATCATGTGCTGGCGGTCCGGAGGAAACAATCTGTTGACCGTCCGGCGGCTGGTGTTGAGAAGTTGAAGAGGAAAGTCCCCTCTTCCTCCCAGCATGGCATCCCCAAAAAGCTCCGCACCCCGCCGGGGAGGTCAGTGCTTCATTGTCCCAGTGCCGGGATCAGTCGTCCTCAGTCGAGGAGGCTTGGCCATGGGCTGGCCCCTCCTATCCGCGGACAGGCCCTCTCCCCGATATATATGAGCGGTGTCTAGGTGCGTTCCGCTCCCCCCCTATAGACTTACCTCCGGGAGAGGAGGATTTTCCCCGTCCCCGCTTCCCTGTTGGAGCGGGCGAGTCGGTCTTTTCCGGCTGTAGTGTGGCGGCGCGGGTCGCTGAGAACTGCTGCCTCTCCTCGGATCGAGCTGCTTTGGACGGGGTCAGTGGCGACCGTCTGGCCGCTTTCGTGGTGCAGGCGGGCCAACAGGTGGGTTTTCTTCCCTAACCCAATCTTTTGCCGCTATCTTCACCTTACCCCCGCCTCTCTCATGTAGCTATCCTCCGTTGGCCTTTCGATGAGGCGCCAATGTGTGGCTCTCTCCCAGGCTGAGACGAATGCGGCGCCCGCTCCGGGAGCCCGGGAAGGCGAGGAGGAGGCCGACCACTTGTCCAAGGCGCTTGTGAAGTCCCTGGAATCTCGCGTGGCTGAGCTTTCCTCTGCCTTGGAAAAGTCGGACCAGGAAAAAGACTTAGCTTTGGTCGAGAAGCCCAAGGCCGAGGAGCGAATTGCCGCGCTCACTGCGGCCCCTGGCGCAGCGGCTGTGGCGGGCGCCGATCCGGGTCCTTTCATCACGGCTGATGCCCAAGAACTCAATGTCCTGCTGGAGGCGGCGGATGAGCGGGAGGGAGCTCTCCTGTCTCAGCTCAACGCGAGATCGAAAGAGATCGAGATGATCCGATCTGATCACCAACGGCAGGTAGCCGCTCTCGAGGGTCGGATTCGTGAGCTAGAGGAGGTGGAACTTGTCAAGGCTGTACAGGATGCCATGAAGGAATACGTCCTTTCCTTTGTCACTAAGGCCACGTCTTCGGCATTCGAGAAGGGCTTCGCCCGCTGTCTAGCCGAGATTCGAAAGAAGTTCCCGCAAGTGGTGATCAACCTCGAGGAGCTTCAAGCGTACTCCGATGAAGAGGAAGAGATCCCCGTGCGGTCCGACGTTTCTCCCGCCGATGATCTTGAGGGGGTCCCCCGAGAAGATGAGGGTGGGAGTGTCTAGATCCCTAGCCAGGTTCTCAAGTTCTTCGTGACCAGTGCCTTTTGGTGTAGCCCCTCGTACTTCCCGAAAGTAAAGTGTCTTCCCCCTGCTTGTTATTGCTTATCTCCTCCCTTGGGGTGGAGCCTTCTTTGGAGTTCTTGACGGGGAAGAGTCAGTGTTCCTGCCGTTTGGGCCGAGGGAGTTGCCCTCGGCTCGTCTAACGTGCATTCGTATTGGGGGAGTTGCCCCCGACTTGGTTGGCGTGCCGACGGGCCGAGGGATTTGCCCCCGGCTCGGTTACCGTGCAGCCACATCAGGGGAGTCGCCCCTGGCTTGGTTGGCGTGCCGACGGGCCGAGGGATTTGCCCTCGGCTCGGTTAATCGTGCAGCCATAGCGGGGGAGTTGCCCCGGCTTAGTTGGCGTGCCGACGGGCCGATGGATTTGTCCTCGGCTCGGTTTATCGTGCCGTCGCATCAGGGGGGGTTGCCCCTGGCTCAGTTGGCGTGCCGACGGGCCGAGGGATTTGCCCTCGGCTCGGTTAATCATGCTGACGTAGCAGGGAAGTTGCCCCGGCTTAGTTGGCTAGTCGGCCTGGGGAGCGACCCCATGTCTTGCGACTAACCGCTTAGGCCGACCTCTGAGGTCATCCTTGCGACCGACCCGCCCGGGGAGCTGCCCTTGGCTTCGCGGTCGGTCGGTTCGCCGGTCCGCGGGGGGAGTTGCCCCCAGCCTTACGATCGGTTTGATTTGTTTCGTTCGAAGGAAGGGCTATCCTTGCCTAGAGGCTGGCCCATCCCGGATGATGGTAATATTTTTCCGTAGCCAGGTCATAAGAGAATAGTAAGATCAAATCAATTTATTGAACATGGGGGAAAAAGAGTTACATTCGCGGGCGATCCCGTAGACTTTACTGGTAATACTTGCGCAGATGCTTGGCATTCCAGGAATGGGTGAGGGCCTTTCCCTCCGGGGTTGCCAGCCGGTAGGTAGCAGGTCCTAGAACTTCGACCACCCGATAGGGACCTTCCTACTTGGCTGCCAGCTTCCCTTTGCGCGCGACCTCTAGACAGAAGACCGCTTTTCTAAGGACCAAGTCCCCTTGGCGAAAACTCCGCTCCTTGACGCGGGAATTGTAGTAGCGCGCCACCTTTTGCTTCTGGCGGATGATGGTGGCCAAGGCCTGCTCTCGCCGCTCACCTAGGAGCTCCAAGCCGAGCTCCAAACCCTCGACGTTTCTTTCCTCGTCGAAATGTTGGATGCGGAGGGACTCCTCGCCCACCTCGACCGGGACTACTGTTTTGGCGCCATAGGTGAGCATGAATGGGGTCTCACCCGTAGCCTGTTTGTGAGTCGTTCGATAAGACCAGAGTATCCCGGGAAGTTCTTCAGGCCACTTCCCTTCGGCGCCTTCTACCTTCTTGCGGAGGGGCTCTATGATGCATTTATTGGCGGCCTCGGCCATCCCGTTGGTCTGGGGATGTGCCACCGAGGCGAAGAGTAACTTGATCTTCCACTCGGCGCAGAAGTCTTTAAACCCAGCTGAGTCGAATTGTTTCCCATTGTCGGTGACGATGGCGCGGGGGATTCCAAATCTGGAGATGATGGAGTTCCACACGAAGCTCTTTGCCTTCTTTCAGGTGATTGAGGCTAGAGGTTCGGCTTCGATCCATTTGGTGAAGTAGTCCACTGCCACGATCAGGTATTTCCTTTGCCCTCGGCCCGTCGTGAACGGTCCCAGGATATCGAGCCCCCACTTTGCAAAAGGTATTGGGCTGATGATTGGGATGAGCTCTGAAGGGGGAATGGACCCGGTCCTGGCGAACCTTTGGCATTCCTGGCACCTCTGGACATACTCTGTCACGTCGCGTACCAGGGTCGGCCAGTAGTACCCTTGCCGCAAGATCTTCTGGGTGATTGTTGTGCCTCCATGGTGGTTCCCGCAGGTGCCCTCGTGCACTTCCTTGATGACGTAGTCAGCTTCCTAGGGGCCGAGGCACTTAAGGTAGGGGAGGATGTCAGTCTTTGTCCACCGTCTTCTGTAGAGGGTTCCTTTGTGCATCACATACCGGAGCGCCTTCCTCTCCAAGGTTCGACGTTCCTCCGCATCGGTCGGCGTTTCCCCAAGGGTGAGGTATCGGATGATCGGGTCCATCCAGGTGGGATCTCCGTCAATCGCCATTACCTCCTTCTCTTCTGTGCTGGGGCTCCTGAGGTTCTCTATGTAGACGGTGCGACCCAACTCCCTGGGCGAGGAAGAAGCAAGTTTGGACAGTGCGTCCGCTCGGGCATTCTCCGACCGCGGGAGGTGAAGGGTCTCGGCCCTTTTGAATTTGGACATCTCAGTCTTGGCCGTGGCCAAGTAGTCCTGCATCGTTCCTTCGTGTGCCCCGTAGCTCCCTTGTAGCTGGTTGACGATGAGCTTCGAGTCACTGAGGAGTCGTACGCACTCAGCTCCGAGTTCTCGTGCCAGCTTTAAGCCGTTTATTGCGGCCTCATACTCGGCCACGTTGTTGGTGGCCGGGAACTCGAACCTAAGCGCGTATTCGACGACGTTCCCCTCGGGAGACCGAATCGTGATCCCGGCTCCGCTCCCAGCCCGTGTCGCCGAGCCGTCCACGTGAATAATCCATGTGTCCTGATCGCCTGAGTGGCCAGCCGAGTTGATGTCAGTCGTAAGTAAGTACAAAGGTTGGTTCGTTACCGTTTCCGGGACGTCTCCCAGCACAAAGGCTCTTTCTTCTATGGTACACTCGGCAATGAAGTCGGCCAGTGCCTGTCCTTTGATGGCTGTGCGGGGCTTGAATCGCAGGTCGAATTCGCTCAACTCGACCCCCCAGTTCAACATCCTTCCCATGCGGTCAAACCTTTTGAGGTTCTGTTCCAACTGGTAATCGGTTAGGACCAGTATCGTGTGAGCCTAGAAGTAGGGTCGGAGCCGTCTGGCCGAGAGGACGAGGGCGTACGCTAACTTCTCCATTGGTGTGTACCGCCCCTCAGCGTCTTTCAAGACGCGACTGGTGTAGTATACCGGCCTCTGTACCCCATTGTCTTCCTGGATCAGTACCGAGCTCACAGCTTCCATCGTGCAGGCTAAATACAGGCTCAACGATGTAATGCCCTACAAGCTACTGTACAAGTACTAGAGGGGGGGTGAATAGTACTTTAAAAATAACAAGGAGTATAATTCCTAATTATAATGTAAACAACTACCAAATCAATTTACGGAAGCTTAAATTGAATGACAACAACAAAATTAACAATGCTAACAAGAGATGTTACTGGGTTCGGATCCACCCAAGTCTCTCCGACATGTTCCCGGTGATCCTACGTCCCAACCACCCGGATCCCCTCCGGATACTTGAGTTAGAAACCCTAACTCAAGATTTCCACTATGAAATACTTGTGAAAATCCTCCACAAGTCAAATCATACAAAATGTAATTTGTGACTCCCACAACCCAGGATCACAACCACACTCTCACAACCGAGAGTGAAACTTACAAATCAAATATGAAATGAAATAAGAAAACTTCTTACCGAACAAAATACATATGCCTTGAGTATTGCTTACGAATTAGGGCAAGGATGATTTTGTGGAAGAAGTGGCACCAAACCCTAACTCCAAGATGTAGATCAGCGATGGAGAGCTTTGGGGATGTTGGTGACCTAGAATCAAGCACTTGGCTTGGAAGGCTTCACACTCAATGAATCTCTCTTTGGAAGTAAGAGTTAGGAGAGATTATTGAATGGAATGAATGAGCTTTGAATGAGCTTGGAATGAATTCTCTTGATCTCTAAACTTGCAATAATATCAGCCTTGGCAGCAATGAATGCAGCCCATCAAGTATATATAGGATAGAGGAGAGAGAGAAAGAAATTCGAGTCATTAAATGCTCCAACGGCTCTTTTCTGAACCCAACTAGTCGGTCAAAGAACGACCACCGACCGACTAGTTCATCAACTAGTCGGTCGGTCAATTAACTTAAACCGACTAATGAGTGAACTGAGAAAAGATCAAAGTACAGACATAAGGAACTAGTCGGTCTAAGAAGAGTAGCTGACCGACTAGTTTCACAACTAGTCGGTCGGTTACTCAACCTGGACCGACTAACAGATAAAACTGAAGTCTGGGCTAAAATAGACTTAGTCGGTCCAAGAACAAATGTTGACCGACTAATTCACCAACTAGTCGGTCACCAAATGAGCATAGACCGACTAACGAGAAACAGTAAGTATGGTGAAAAATTTGGCATGTACAGTAAACTAAACTAGTCGGTCTAAGAATGAAAGTTGACCGACTAGTTCATCAAATAGTCGGTCGATCAAAGAACACAGACCGACTAATGATAAACAGTAGCTTAGGTTCTAATGTGCATGTTCAGGGAAAGCTCAACTAGTCGGTCACAGAAGCATCACTGACCGACTAGTTCACAAACTAGTCGGTCGGTGAGTCAACTTAGACCGACTAACTGTAAACAGTAAAGAGCTATGAATTAACTGATTGAAACAAGTCGGTCCAAGAAGCTTGGCTGACCGACTAGATCACCATCTAGTCGGTCAGTTCTTCTTCTTGAACCAACTAACATGCACAAGAAGTCGCGAATCGAAGCGTGATGCTTCGGGAAGGATTGTATGGACTTCTACTAAGATCTTAGAGCTAAGATATGAGCGTTATGAAGAATTAAAACGTAAGACCTACTCAAGGCTTAACATTCTACGAAAGAAGCTTAAAGACTATAAATTAAACTTGACGATACCGTCTTCAATAGCTTCAATCGAATCTTCATGACTTCTAAATAGGTCCATAAGCTTCAACGAAGCTTTAGGCATATGATCACGTGCTTTGAGAAGTCTTGAGACGTCGTAATTGATATTCATGTGAATTTGGCGACGATCTCCATAACTGCGCTCACAAAGTGTTAGTTCACATTATATTTATGTTTGTTCATCATCCAAAACCAAATCCGGGGAGTCCAATATCCAACATTCTCCCCCTTTTTGGTGATGACAAACCAACATAAATAATAATCAAAAATAATAATTCAAATGAAATTTACTTACTCCCCCCTGCATTGATGACACGTTAATTCCAATTTAAACAAAAATAATACGCATCAAGCAGACGAGTGAAGTATATTAAATGAGAATCGATTATTGAATTATTGAAATACCAAACGTAGGTTATTGAAATATCGGATTTGAAAATCCATTTATATATCTTAACTCCCCTTGAATCTAACACATCAAGTTAGATTCTTGGAGAAATGCTTTAAATTTTCATTTGGCACATCGTTATTATTATATCTCTCCCCCTTTGGCATAAGCAAAAAGAGCGGGAGGATAACAACGACAACAACAATGGCCTCAAATTAAAAAGCACGGGAGTCGTAGAATACGACGAAGGTTCAAGTGACACCAAAGAAATATGAATAAAATCAAGGCGTGTCAATGAAACCAAAATCGAAAATCGTAAAACGAAATCATCAAAACTCAAATCAAATTAACGGATTGAGTTATGGAATATACTCTCCAATATCAACATTCTTGGTTAATTTAGTGCATGGAAAACAATTCTATGATTCCATAGAAGAAATTTCTATTAAACCAAGTTAATATCATCGAGCGACGAAATTGAACATCAGAGACATAAAAAATTATAAATTTTGCACAATATAATGAAATGTGAACTGCGATGTATATATATATAAAATGTGAAACAGAGTACATCACCGACATACAAAACATCGATCGAATGATCGGGGCACAAAAATACATCATCATATCACAAAATATCGGAGTGTCAACAAAGATACACCATCATCAAAAGACATCCAAATACATCATCAAAAATATCAAAAAGACATCAAAAATGACCCAAAATACATAGCCACCCACACTATCCTACCCAACATCTCTCACAACTAGATATATCATCCAATGAGTATCGGGAGAGGCCTCGAAGAAACTCAAGAGGCAGCGGGAGGATCAGAAGCAACTGCAGGCTCAGCAGGAGCAGAGGTGGTGACTGGATCAGCAAGAACGTCCGAAAGATCAGCAGGAGCGACGGCAGAAGTGGCAACCTCTGGAGCAGCAACCGTAGTGGCCTCGGGAGCACCAGTCGGAGTATCCACCACAGGAGTGGCGGCAACAGGTGTGCTCTCGGGGGCACCAGCAGACGAAGCAGCAACAGCAGCACCGGAAGAGGAAGCACCAGCAGCAGTACCAGAAGGGCCCTCGGGGGCACGAGTCGAAGCACGACAAAGCTCCTCAACATCGTCCTCAGCCAACTCATCCAACTCCTCATCCTCAGACACAGAAGGAGGAAGCTCAACACCCATCAGACGAGCCATACGGCAAACTACCTCCTCGGTACGAGCCAAGCGAGACTCGTGACGACGAAGTAACCGTACGACATCATCCAGGGTGGCAGAGGGAGCAGCAGAGGCACTGGCAGAGGTAGGGGCAGACGCTGAAGGTGTCGTCCTCTGAACGTGACGAATCGCCGCAAGAGATTTCTTGACGGCAGTCGCGTTCAGGGGAGGACCAAGGGGACGCTCATCGTCACGAGGCAACGTGACACGAAAGTGACGAAACACGAGGGTCAACAAGCAAGGAAACGGGATATGAGCCGATTTAGAGGACTTGCGAATACACTCGAAAGAATCAATCTTATCGAGTATAATGCGAGCCCAATTAATCGAGCTCCCCATAAAGATAGCATAGATGAGCTTCAGAAAGGGCTGGGACGGTAAAGATGAGGAGCCGTACTTGGGAAGCAAGCACGACTTCAGAATCAAGTTTAGGACCCATGCTTTCGGCTTGAAAGATTTTGATGGCACGCCAATCATGGCAGAAGGAATCTGATGGAAAATCTCAGAGAGGACGGTCTGATCTAAGGAAGAAATATCGTCAACAGAGATATCAGAGGGGAGGAGGCCAGACGAAGAGATACCCAAAATCTCTCCTAAGATTTCCGCTGTGAGGACTATAGGGGTCCCCAAAACGGTCGTCTCAACAGAGTGGGTCTCATCGTATTGACCCCGGATCCTATTCGCATAGAAAAGCTTTACTAATCTAGGGTAGGGGTGAGGATTCGCCTTCGGGTCATATCGAAGGTAATCGAGGAGACCCGACGACGAGAGAAGATCAGCTAACCCTAGGAAGTCGCTAAACTGGACGAAATGCTCCAGAAGCAGCGTGCAATGTTCGATACGGTTGTACGCCGCGAGACACATAGGGTCGTCACGACACAACGAAATATCGACACCGCCCACCGGCATCGGAGCCTTTCCCTTAGGCTTACGGGTAGACGTACGAGGGTGGGTGCTAGACTCGGGATGGATAGGAGGAGTGGGTTCCCTATGAGTCTCTGTCTCGGGGTTATACTCCGTATCGGAATCGGTAGGAGTATGGAATGAAGAACGAGAGGCAAGATCTTTGGTCTTGGGCTTAGGCTTGGGCTTGGGTTGACCTCTAGGCTTGGCGGTCGTCGTCCTCTTCTTCTTGAGAGGAGGCGAAGACGACGAAGGTTGGGTGGTCTTGGCTCGACGTTTCGGAGGGGTTGGATGCTCGGGATCCGAAGGGTTTTGATCTACGGTCATCGGCGAGGGGCTAGATGGAGTGATCGGGATACGTGTTCTTGCCATAGTCGAAGCAAGACACGGCACAAGGAAGATCAAAAGGAAGCCCTAGCCGAAAAAGAATTAAACCCTAGAAACCCTAGAAACCGAACTAACCCTAGCACTAGGAATGGAAAACCAACCCTAGAAGGAGAGGAAATCACCTAGAAGGAGGGGCCGACGGTGGAGATCGACGGAGATGGCCGGAAAACGGCCGGAGATCGATCGGAAGTCGAAGGGGCACGAGAGAGATCGGGGTTTTGAGCTGAGGGAGAAGGGGTTTGGATCGATTAAAATGAAAACAAACCGACTAAACTTGGTTTAAGTCGGTCGAGATCGCAAATGACCAAACAGTCCCTGGCACAACTAGTCGGTCACAGTTCAAGCACTGACCGACTAGATCACGATCTAGTCGGTCGGTCAATGAGCTTGAACCGACTAGTTGCAAACAGTGGCTGAATCCAAGATTTACTGACAAGATTTAGTCGGTCTGCGTTCATTTACTGACCGACTAGATCTCAATCTAGTCGGTCGGTCACTGAACATGAACCGACTAAAGAGTTAAAATGGAGAGGAAACTCAAAAAGCTTAAGTTAGTCGGTCTAAGTTCTTCTACTAACCGACTAGATGAGCATCTAGTCGGTTGGTGGTTGAACAGAAACCGACTAAAAGAGTCCAAAACTTGATAATCAAGTTCTCTCCACAATACGCTTGGACGATATATCGCAAAACTCTCATAAATCATCGAAACTACCCCATTTAAACATCGTATACTCAAATACGACATTCAAAACAAGAATTCGAGCAAAAATTCAAAATATCACACAAATTCTCGAAAAATCCAATAAGTCTAGCATGAACGAAATATTTCGAAATATAATAGCATGCAAGATTATTGAATGAAACATGAATCCTATATCTCGGATTCACCCATAATCCCCAATTCTCGACGCAACCGCACAAAGGAGTCCTCCTTTAGGGGTTTTGTGAAAATATCGGCGATTAGCTTTTGGGTTTCAACGTACACTAAAATGATGTCCTTTTTAGCAACATGATCATCTAAAAAATGGTGTCGGACATCTATGCGTTTCAAACGGGAATGGTGTACCGGGTTCTTGGAAAGACATATTGCACTTTGGTTGTCAACCATGATAGGGCAAGTATCACAATTAATACCAAAGTCTTTAAATGTGTGTCTCATCCAAAGAACTTGAGCACACGCGGCACCGGCGGCAATATATTCCGCCTCGGTGGTTGAAAGTGATACGGAATTTTGCTTCTTGGAAAACCAAGAGACAAGGGAATTTCCTATAAAATGGCAAGTGCCACTAGTACTTTTCCTGTCGGATTTGCATCCCGCATAATCGGCATCACTGTATGAGATTAACTCATACGTGCTAGATTTTGGATAAAGTAATCCAAAATCAAGTGTATAACTTAGATAACGGAAAATACGTTTTACCGCTACTAAGTGAGACTCCTTAGGTTGAGAATGATAACGAGCACATACGCATACGGCAAACATAATATCGGGCCTACTTGCGGTAAGATAAAGTAAACTACCTATCATACCTCGATATAGACGAATGTCTACATCCTTACCGCCCGTATCCTTGTCAAGATGCGTAGTCGTGCTCATTGGAGTCTTTTTCCCGGAGGCACTCTCCATTCCAAATCGCTTAAGCAACTCCACCGTATACTTCGTTTGGTGGATGAAGATTGCATCGTCCATTTGGCGAATTTGGAGACCTAAGAAATATTTGAGCTCACTCATGTGGCTCATCACAAATTGTTCCTTCATAACATTAGAGAACTCTTCGCAAAGAGCAAAGTTAGTAGCACCGAAAATGATATCATCAACATAAATTTGAACTAAAATTATATCATTATTCGAATGCTTAACAAAAAGTGTAGAATCGGCTTCTCCCATTTTAAAATTCAAATCCAAAAGAAAATTCTTTAGGCGATCATACCAAGCTCGAGGAGCTTGTCTTAAGCCGTAAAGCGCTTTCTTTAGTTTAAAAACATGATTTGGAAATTTTTCATTTATGAAGCCCGGAGGTTGAGAAACGTAAACTTCCTCAACGACATCTCCGTTTAAAAATGCACTTTTAACATCCATTTGAAATAATTTAAAATCCTTATGGCATGCAAAAGACAATAATAATCTAATTGATTCTAATCTAGCTACCGGAGCGAAGGATTCTTCGAAATCAATACCTTCCTCTTGTCGATAGCCTTGAGCAACTAACCGAGCTTTGTTCCGGACGACGACTTGGTTTTCGTCGGTTTTGTTCTTGAAGATCCACTTTGTCCCTATGACGGTGTGGTTCTTCGATGGCAATGGAACAAGCTCCCAAACTTCATTCCTCTCGAATTGAATGAGCTCCTCCTCCATGGCTAAGATCCAAGTGCTATCTTCGCATGCTTCATTAACGTTCTTTGGCTCTATCGAGGAGGCAAAGGCACAATGAGCGAAGTAGTTCACTTGTGATCTCGTTTTGACACTATCATAGATATTGCCAATGACTTGCTCATGAGGATGGTCACGAACGGTATGAAGCCGTTTGAGAATACCTTGATCACTAGGAACATTCTCAACAACTTCATTAGTTGGGTTAGTCTCAATAGAATCAATAGAATTATTAGACTTAGAATTATCAAACGAATCACATAAAACATCCATAGAATCATTATCATTTGAAATTCTAGTTGGAACAAATCCTTCATTAAATGAGACATGAAGCGACTCCTCGATCGTTGAGGTTCGTTTGTTGAATATCCGATAGGCTTTGCTACGCGAAGAGTATCCAACAAAAATCCCCTCATCGGATCTTGGATCGAATTTGTCCAAACTACCATACGTGTTCTTAATAAAACATTTCGAACCAAAAACACGAAAATGTTTAACGTGAGGCAACCTACCAAACAACAATTCATAACAAGTTTGTTTAGTGCCGGGCCTCAAAAGTATTCTATTAAACACATAGCAAGCGGTGTGTACCGCTTCCGCCCAAAATTGATGGCCAAGTTGGCTATCATCAAGCATAGTGCGAGCACACTCCACTAGCGTCCTATTCTTTCTCTCAACTACACCATTTTGAGGAGGTGCACGAGGGAAAGAGAAGGTGTGTGTAATACCAACTTCATCACAAAATGTCTCAAAAGACTCATTCTCAAATTCACCTCCATGATCACTACGAATAGTGATAATGGTGGTTCCTAAGAGATTTTGTACTTTCTTAACAAAAATTGTGAAGTTTTCAAAAGCTTCATTTTTATTACATAATGAAAATACCCATGTAAATCTCGAATAATCATCTACGATGACAAGTCCATATCTTGCATTTCCTAAGGAAGCAACTCTAGTTGGCCCAAATAAGTCTAGATGTAATAGCTCTGGTGGCCGTTTAGTAGAAATGCTTTTCTTAGGTTTAAATGAAGATTTAGGAAGCTTGCCACGTTGACAACAATCACAAAAACTTTTCTTTTTAAAAACGAGCTTAGGAAAACCTTTAATGGAATTTAATTTTGAAAGCTTATAAAGTGTTCCAAAGTTCACATGTCCAAAGCGTCGATGACATAAGTGTTGTTCACTTGTGTTGACAACGAGACATTGTTCATAAGACTTAGGAAGATCCAAAATATAAATATCTTTATGACGAGTGCCGGAAAATAATAATTTATCATTATCTTTTCTTAAAATATGACACAATCCTTTCGCAAAACTAACTTTGTAACCTTTGTCACAAAGTTGGCTTATTGAAATAAGATTATGATTTAAGCCATTAACTAGATAAACATCACTAATTAAAGGTTTAGATGGGTTACCCACTTTACCAACACCTATGATGGTTCCGCTCTCGTTGCCTCCAAATACGACGCGGTTTCCATTTGCGATGGGAACCACTCCGGAGAGCAAACTAGTGTCACCCGTCATGTGTTTTGAACACCCGCTATCGAGTATCCAATTTCCCTTGGAGCTAAATTTAAATTTGTTGCTCCTTTTCCTTTTCTTTTCCTTGAGTACCTAAAGATAGAAAATTTCATATCATGGTACCCAAGGTCATTGGGTCCTCAAAGGTTAGACCTTTAGAAGCCAAGTCCAATTGGACTTAGACTTCCCCACATAATTTCTACTATGCACAACATCCGAAAAATAAGCATTCATATACATTTGTTTTTCGTCCATGCTTGTGTCCTTTGGGCTCCAAATTGTGAAAATCTTGGGAGCCCTCATCCTATTGGGTGCATGCATGCGACGTTGATTTCTACGTGATGCATGTTGTGGATAGGCATAAGGAACATGATGGAATGGTGCACGACGAGAATTATTCATATGATGTTGTGGGTGAACATATGCATGTGTGGGAACACGTGCGTGAGGGTGTCTCACATGGTGTGCACGTGCCCGAGAATGTGTTGCATAAAAATCATCATATGTGTGAGCCGGTGGAGTAGGACGTGTGTTCCTACGTGGCATGGTATTGGTGTACATATAAGCATGCCCCTTCTTTGGAGGTCCACCCAAAGTGGGTTTCTTTCCGAAAGAGGGTGTGGACGAGGTGGAAGCACCATTGGTAGATGAACTACCAATAGAGTGTTTGCTACCACTCGTAGAGTCACCGGAAGTTGGCCTCACAAAAGTAGTGGCCGATTTGGATGAACATCACATCGTATACCCCAAACCAATGTGGTGATTGGCCGGAAGTAAGTCACTTAGGATTTTATCCAAATGGTCCTTACCCTTATTGAATCTATTAATTCGGCCTAATGTGTTCTCATATTTCTCTTTGAGAGAACGCATAGAAGTATCCAAGTTGGATACTTGCGATGTGAGCACATAAACACGAGATTTAAGATTCTCGTTCTCAATACTCAAAGTCGAGTTTTGAGAAGTTAAATCCGCTATCTTATGTTCTTCCGGATCATCAATGCTAACATGTTCAAGTTTAGATTTGAGATTAACAATCTCATTTCTTAACTCTTCAACAACGGTGTCGTTGTTGGTGATGATAGTCTTAGGCGAGGTTTGAATGCTAGCTAGGTCATCTTTTATTCTAGTATATCTATTTACTAATTTAGTGTATTTAGACCATATTGAGAGTTAGCATTCCTAAGATCATCCATAGTTACCTCATCGTTGCCTTCGTCATCACTATCATCGGAAGAGGAGGATCCTTGATCATGCTCCTCTCTTGCCATGAAGCACATGTGTGCTTGCTCCACTTGCTCATCGTCCGACTCTCCGCTTGAAGAATCCTCGGAGTCGGTGAATGTTGCTCCGACAAGTCCCTTCTTGTTTCCTTTCTTGTACTTCTTGGACTTATCGAATTTAGGCGCCTTCCACTTCTCCTTTTGCTTGTTGAGAGGACACTCCGCTTTCATGTGTCGTGGCTTATTGCACTTGAAACACAAAGGAGAGGAAGAAGCGTTAGAAGAACCAAATTTAGCTTTGTTCTTATAGTTACCTTTTCGGAAGAAACAGTTGAACTTCTTGGCCATGAGAGCCATGGACTCCAAGTCCAACTCGTTTTCCGAGTCTTCATCATCGGTTGATGTGGATGTGGATGGAGCGGCCTTGAAAGCAATAGCCTTCTTCTTTGGCTCGTCTTGCTTTAGATAGGACTTCATCTTTTCCTGCAATTTGAGCTTGCTATCCTTGCGTACCTCGTATGACATTAAAGTACCCATTAGTTGAACTATGGTGTACTTATTCATGTCATTACCTTCCTCGATGGCGAAGGTACGCTTTTCCCAAGAAGAAGGAAGTCCTTCGATAAGCTTCGAACACTTCTCCTTTTGGGTGTAGGATTTGCCGAGAGCCTCTAACTCGTTTATGATGTCGACGAAGCGAGCGTAATACTCCTTCATCTTCTCGCCCTGTTGCATATGAAACATTTCGTAATCTTTGTTTACAACTACGAGTTTAGAGTCTCTTACCCTACTCGTCCCTTCATGTAGAATGAGGAGGGAGTTCCAAATTTGATATGCACTCTTACATGTGCATATCTTATTGAAGTCCTCGGGCTCCAACGCGCATTGCAAGGCGTTCATTGCCTTGGCATTGCTTACCTCCGCGCGACCTCCGCGGTTGTCCATTTCTCGAAGTCTTCTTCTTCGGGCTCGATGTATTCCTTCATTGTGGTCCTCCATAGAGATGCACTCCGGAGGAAAGTTTCCATCCGGCATTTCCAGTACCCGTAGTTGGTACCGTTGAAGAATGGAGGCCTCGTAGAGGAATGTCCTTCCATCACCGAAGACGCTCCTTCACGGTTCCTGAAGGTGCCATAGTCGGAAGGTGGACTTGTTGTCGTTGGCAAACATAGCTAAGTATCTGGCTCTGATACCAAATGTAATGCCCTACAAGCTACTGCACAAGTACTAAGGGGGGGTGAATAGTACTTTAAAAATAACAAGGAGTATAATTCCTAATTATAATGCAAACAACTACCAAATCAATTTGCGGAAGCTTAAATTGAATGACAACAACAAAATTAACAATGCTAACAAAAGATGTTACTGGGTTCGGATCCACCCAAGTCTCTCCGACTTGTTCCCGGTGATCCTACGTCCCAACCACCCGGATCCCCTCCGGATACTTGAGTTAGAAACCCTAACTCAAGATTTCCACTATGAAATACTTGTGAAAATCCTCCACAAGTCAAATCATACAAAATGTAATTTGTGACTCCCACAACCCGGGATCACAACCACACTCTCACAACCGAGAGTGAAACTTACAAATCAAATATGAAATGAAATAAGAAAACTTCTTACCGAACAAAATACCTATGCCTTAAGTATTGCTTACGAATTAGGGCAAGGATGATTTTGTGGAAGAAGTGGCACCAAACCCTAGCTCCAAGATGTAGATCAGCGATGGAGAGCTTTGGGGATGTTGGTGACCTAGAATCAAGCACTTGGCTTGGAAGGCTTCACACTCAATGAATCTCTCTTTGGAAGTAAGAGTTAGGAGAGATTATTGAATGGAATGAATGAGCTTTGAATGAGCTTGGAATGAATTCTCTTGATCTCTAAACTTGCAATAATATCAGCCTTGGCAGCAATGAATGCAGCCCATCAAGTATATATAGGATAGAGGAGAGAGAGAAAGAAATTTGAGTCATTAAATGCTCCAACGGCTCTTTTCTGAACCCAACTAGTCGGTCAAAGAACGACCACTGACCGACTAGTTCATCAACTAGTCGGTCGGTCAATTAACTTAAACCGACTAATGAGTGAACTGAGAAAAGATCAAAGTACAGACATAAGGAACTAGTCGGTCTAAGAAGAGTAGCTGACCGACTAGTTTCACAACTAGTCGGTCGGTTACTCAACCTGGACCGACTAACAGATAAAACTGAAGTCTGGGCTAAAATAGACTTAGTCGGTCCAAGAACAAATGTTGACCGACTAATTCACCAACTAGTCGGTCACCAAATGAGCATAGACCGACTAACGAGAAACAGTAAGTATGGTGAAAAATTTGGCATGTACAGTAAACTAAACTAGTCGGTCTAAGAATGAAAGTTGACCGACTAGTTCATCAACTAGTCGGTCGATCAAAGAACACAGACCGACTAATGATAAACAGTAGCTTAGGTTCTAATGTGCATGTTCAGGGAAAGCTCAACTAGTCGGTCACAGAAGCATCACTGACCGACTAGTTCACAAACTAGTCGGTCGGTGAGTCAACTTAGACCGACTAAATGTAAACAGTAAAGAGCTATGAATTAACTGACTGAAACAAGTCGGTCCAAGAAGCTTGGCTGACCGACTAGATCACCATCTAGTCGGTCAGTTCTTCTTCTTGAACCAACTAACATGCACAAGAAGTCGCGAATCGAAGCGCGATGCTTCGGGAAGGATTGTATGGACTTCTACTAAGATCTTAGAGCTAAGATATGAGCGTTATGAAGAATTAAAACGTAAGACCTACTCAAGGCTTAACATTCTACGAAAGAAGCTTAAAGACTATAAATTAAACTTGACGATACCGTCTTCAATAGCTTCAATCGAATCTTCATGACTTCTAAATAGGTCCATAAGCTTCAACGAAGCTTTAGGCATATGATCACGTGCTTTGAGAAGTCTTGAGACGTCGTAATTGATATTCATGTGAATTTGGCGACGATCTCCATAACTGCGCTCACAAAGTGTTAGTTCACATTATATTTATGTTTGTTCATCATCCAAAACCAAATCCGGGGAGTCCAATATCCAACAAACGATTCCCCCTCTCACGGTTTGGAAAGGAGTGGTGGGCTGCGGAGGTACTCTTTGAGATCGGCGAAGGCTCGGGAGCAGTCCTCATCCCATTGTATTGTCTTCCTCTCGTCGGCTGGCGCGGCGATTGCCTTCCTCAGAGTCTTGAAGAACGGGAGAGATCTTTCCGCCGACCGGGACAGAAATCGCCCGAGGGCAGCGATGCGGCCATTCAACCTCTGTAACTCCTTGATGGTTGTCGGCTCCCGCATGTTGATTAGTGCCTCAATTTTGTCGGGGTTGGCCTCGATCCCGCGATTGGTGATCATGAATCCCAGGAATTTGTCGGATCTCACGCTGAACATGCATTTCACGGGATTGAGCCGAATATTGTACCTTCGTAGCCGTTCAAAGGTTTCCCTAAGGTCGGCAATGTGATCCGTAGGATTCTTCGACTTCACCAGCATGTCGTCGACGTAGACCTCCAGGTTTCTTCCTATCTGGGAGTCGAACACCTTGTTGACCATTCTTTGGTAGGTTGCCCCCGCGTTCTTCAATCCGAAGGGCATCTTCTTGTAGCAGAAGGTCCCTTGGTCCGTTGTGAAAGTCGTCATCTCTTCATCATCAGGATCCATCTGGATCTGGTTGTACCCAGAGTAGGCGTCCATGAAGCTGAGCATCTCGTATCCCGAGGCGCTGTCCACGAGGTGGTCGATCCGCGGCAATGGATAGCTGTCCTTAGGATAGGCCTTGTTGAGGTCGCTAAAATCCACACACATCCGCCACTTCCCGTTGGTTTTTCTGACCATTACCACGTTGGACAGCCATTTGGGGTACCAGACCTCTCGGATGAAACCGGCGTCGAGGAGTCGCTCTACTTCATCAGAGGCTGCCTTCATCTTTTCACCGCCTAGGTTCCGCTTCTTCTGTCGGACGGGTCTGAAGTTGGGGTCGGCGTTCAAAGGATGAACTATCACCCGGGGATCAATGCCAGGCATATCCTCGGCCGACCACGCGAAGACGTCCAGGTTAGCCTCCAAGCATTCGACCAGCTTGCGCTTCGAGTCAGGATCCAGCCCTGACCCAATGGAGACGAATCTCCCCTCCACGCTCGTGACATGGATCTGCTCTTGTTCTTCTGCAGGGGTGGGTCTCGGTCTGTGCCTCAGGTCGAGAGAGGCCATTGGACCGCCCAGCGCCTCAACGACCTTCTCGTCTGCCAAGTGATAGCAGATCTTCTCTCCCTTCGTGTCGCCATTTATTTGCCCGACCCCCTTCGGGGTCTGAAACCTGATTGTCTGGTGGAGCGTCGAGACCACCACATCGATAGCGTTGAGGAGGGGGCGGCCGATGATGCCATTGTACGCCGAGCTGACTTTCAGCACAATGAATTCCACCGTCAGCGTCACCGAATCGGGCGCTCTCCCTAGCGTGACTGGGAGGTGGATCGCCCCGATGATAGGTGCAGAATGTCCCGTGAAGCCAACCACGGGCCCTGTGCATGGCTCCAAGTCTTCGCCACGCAGCCCCATCCTTTCTAAAGTCGATGTAAAGAGGATGTCGCACGAGCTGCCGGTGTCAACTAGTAGCCGCCGTACCACGGAGGTATCTACGATCAGGGACACCACCAGCGCTTCGCCCGATCCCGGCTTTTCCCGCGTTCTGTCGATCCTACCGCCCCGGGAAGCTACTGGACGGCCGCCGGTCTCCTCAACACTGTCCTCTGCTCGATCCACGCTCGCCGCCCAGTTCATGTGCATAGGAGGCGTGGCCTTGCCTCGCATGCCATGGGGTGGGTCAGTGCCCTCCACCGGGGCCGCGCCTCTTCTCCGCCCCCCGCGGCGGAGCCGTGTCATTGTCGGTGTGGTTGTTTTATGTGGGTGTTGTTCGTGTTCCCACAGACGGCGCCAGATGTTTACGGGTGTTTTCTCACCACAGCTCGTTGACCGTCGGCTGTATGGTCAACGTGGTCAAGGGGCCGACTTGAGGGTCCCTTGGGTTCGCTGAGCCCGCTTGTTCTCGGCGCTACGGAGCTGAGGGGAAGCCTCGGCTCGATGAGTCGTGCTCGGCCTCGGTTGGATCGCGCTCGGCCTCGGCCATATCCCGTCGAGGGGTAGCCTCGATGCTTTGCGAGTGGGTCGGTGCTTGATCAGTCGTCCACCTGGCGACTGCGACGGTGATGGCCGACCGACGCTGAGGGGTATCCTCGGTGCCTCGGATGTCCTCCTCCTGGATAGATGAAGAAACTCGTCAGGGAGGCCAGACCTAGGTTTCGGCCAAAGCCCCTCCGATGCCTAAGTCAGATCAAGGTCTGAAAGGATACTCGGCGGGGGAGATCCGGCTTGTGAGGAAGCCGGAACGTCAACCCAGGCGGCACGAGTTTTGGGGGAGGGAGGAGATGGAGTGGCGACAGCCTAGGTCGTTGATGGAGTACCTCTCTGTTGATTACCTGAGTTTCAATCCCCCTCTCCGTCGTCATGGCCTTCCCCTTATAGGGTCTTCCGCGATTGCCCCACGTCCTGCCTCTTCTCACGTCCCCACGATCCGCCTCCGCCTCCTCCCACTCGTGCGTTGTCGTGGGGTGGCTCATTAACGGGTCCGTTAATAGCCATCATGGGATCGCGGATTCAGAGGGGCGGTTAATCCGGCCGAATGGGGGCCAGTTGGGTGTACTCGAGGGCGAGGTGGCTGGGCCCCCCGCTCCGCCCGTGGGCCCCCTTCGGGCGGGCTCGTCTTCTCTAGTGGGCTTCTCCTTTGAGGTCGGGCCGTGGGCCGTCGTAATTCAGGCCCGTTGATATTAGTCGTAACAGCTACAGAGAGTAAATTTTCGTTCTGATATAAATATTACATGCATTCATGCAGATCCTAGATTTAGCTTCATACTGGATTTAGCTTTGTAATGAACATAAATATGCAAGCAAAGATATCCAAAACCTACGTTTTGTGGTAGGGATAACTGCAACTCCAACTACTTTCAACCAACCACTAATAACCGGATAAGTACTACATATAAGAAGCTTATTGAGACAATCCTAAGTAAGAAACCTATCAAGACAGTCCTATAAAAGCAACAATTTTAAAGAAAGCATGGACTAAATAACCAAAAGTCTTCAAAAAAATTTGCCAATAGTTGAAAGAATTCGGAAAAAAACTTGATACATGATATATATTATTTTGTGTAATTTTCATAAACAACATATAAAACAAGGAAGCAATTATATTTGGGTCTTCGCTCTATGATAAACATGCTTCTTCAAATTAAACAACACTGATTTGTCTCTCCTCCCAATTCCCATCCAAACCCATAGTAACTACAAGCTAAGTACTTCAAACACCAATAATTCCATTGAGGATGCAAATGACTAAAGGCAAATATGTGCAACAGATAGAATTAGGAATCTTCTTAATAAAAAGGATTCCAACAAAAATTTTACAAAAAACATTCTCTGAATATTCTCTGAATATGATTGTCATGCAATACCTTTTTCTGCGCCTCCACCCCCCCACCCCCCCCACCCCCGAAAACCATATTTATCAAATATACAATCATGATCAAAGCTCAAATAAACCAGCTATATAATTCTCAAATCACTACAAACATCACCACAACCAGTCACGAGATGCATATCACCTAAACATCAAGAATGATGATTATTTTCCCATTCCTTACATTTTTATCTCTCTCATGATCTGAAGTAAGATTTATTTTTAAAAACAAATATAGATTTATTTTTTTAAAACAAATATAATAATGACAACCTTTCTGGTAACATCCATTAACAACTTTAAGAACTTGCATCCAAACTTTGTAGAGCTGAACATATCTAAAACTCACATGATCTGCACTCCACTTGATTACTTTATTGATTTTGTTATCCTATTAAGGTGATGTTTGTTTGCCTGCCTGAGATTTCTTTCCTTTGCATTCTATATGAAATGGGCTTCTCTCTGAATGTTTCTTTAATAGTTAAATGAACCTCAAATACTTATGCATGCAATTTCATTATATGTAACAATTTTCCAATAACATATGCCACCAGCAATTATTATTCAATTATTCAGGCCATCATAATCTTTAGTCAACCGATGATTGATGTTTTGAAGGAACGAGGTGTGGTAAATGGTAATATGTGCGAACATATTTCTATAAGTTTCAAGAGCACGCGTTAAGTCGGGAGGGAATTAAATTTGTGGGAGCTAAAATTTATGAGGGAACTAAATTGTCTAGAGGACAAATTTTTGGGTACCTACAATTTTTTTGAATTTAAATAACACTTATTGCGCTTTAATTATTGAGGTTCATTTAAAATCAGGGGATCCGAGATTTTAAGTCTGAAATATATTGGGTAACTAATTTTTTTGAGGGAACTTAATAATAATCAATGTGCTTTAAATTTTGGGGAAACTAACAATGTGAGGGGGAATATCTTAAATGAACCGTGCCCTACGGGCACGGGTATATACTAGTATATATATATATATATATATATATATATATATATATATATATATATATATATATATATATATATATATATATATATATATATATATATATATATATATATATATATATATATATATATATATATATATATATATATGAGGGCAGTGGGCTCCTAACCCCTCCCCTTACACATTTTACCCTACAATTTTCCCTTCATAACAATAGAAAATATTTGATTTTTTTTGGCAAAAATCAAGTACATGCATCTCATTCGTTAAGGTGCAAGTCATGGTGTAAAAACGGCCCGGGGGCCTGCCGGCCCGGCCCGGGGTGGCCCGTGCCCGGGCCGGGCCCGTGCCCGGCCCCCGGGCCGGGCTGGGCCGAGGAGTCCGGCCCCGGGCCGGCCCGGCCCGGGTTTTTGGGCAAAAAACAGCCCATCCGACTGTTTTTATAAGGGAAACAGCTGGGCCGGACCGGCCCGGCTGGGCCCGGGCCGCCGGGCCGGGCCGGGCCTGGGTTCTAACCACCCGGGCCGGGGTTTGAATGGGCCCGGCCGGGCCGGTTTGACACCATGAGGTGCAAGTAGCATCTGCCTAAATAATTCCAACTAGGCTGTGGACCAGCTCTGCTGGCTTAGGTTGTTTAGGTTCGAATCAATCATGAGAAGCCATACGTACATTTGTACCAACTGTGGATGACGTTGGCAAACCATTGGAAGCCAGCCAAATGGCTGGCCCCATGCTTTGACTACACTTGCTTAAATTGTATGGAACTTAACTCTTCGAAGACTGCTTACGATTTATGTGACACGTAGTTGTCGTATACAAGCTTCGTTTTGATAGATCCAGTATTTGTGGTCACCCCACGTGCTTCCCTTCACACGCCCACTGTCATTCGAGTGTCTCCTTTGGTAATCGTAGTAAAAGCATTGGCGCTAGGGTTTTGTAGAGACGGAATAAGATGTGGTTGGAATAATAGGTAGACATTTTGGGACAGCATTTAGGGAACCAAACCACATTATAATGAGGAATAATAGGAGACACCGTGCAAATAACTTCCCAAGCTGATTTAAGTGAGGAATTAGTGGAAGGTGTCCAACGAAGGGAAGGGGACTGCGGATCATTATTGGATTCATAAAAGGGAGCTACTAGATGCTTGGAAGCCATGATACATTTCCAGGTACCTGAATGAGCTGGGGATGAGGGAAGGTCGGTACCATTCAGAGTGTAGGTGCTTCTCATATACTTGGCCCATAGAGAATCAGAGTGCATAAACCTTCAGAAAAGAGGAATCCCAGCTGCTTTGTTAATATCATCAAGTCTACGAAGACCAAGCACTCCTTCCATTTTGGGCTTGCAAATACTAGACCAACTCCAAACATGCATCTTGTTGTTCTAAATAAAATTAGCACAGAGCTGCTCAATCATTCTAATGACAGAGGAAGATATCTTGAAGGAGAGGTTCCAATAGGAAGAAAAGTTAAATATATTACGGAGCGAATAAGCTCAATTCTGCCAGCTAGAGATAAGAGTTTGGAAGAACAGCCTGCCAAGTATTTCATGCATTTGTCAATAAGAGAAGAATAGTTCCTTGCCTTGGGGTATGATATAGAGAGGGGCATGCCAAGGTATCGAATTGGTAGGGTTCCAAGGGGCACTGCAATAATAGCTGTCATTTCCCTAGGGTTACGATAACCCTTACTACAGAAAAGTTTGCTTTTACCTTTATTAATCTGTAGCCCCACAACATTACTGAGTGAATCAAAGATACTAGAAAGATTTCCTGTCGACCTCACATCGCCATGGCAGAAAACAAGTGGATCATCAACAAAAAGGAAGTACGAGTGGGTCAGAATAGGGTACCTCTTCATAGGTTTGACCAAGTTATCTAGCACCGCAAGGTCCATAGTGATCGAGAAAGATTCCATAACCAAGACAAAGAGGTAAGGGGATAAAGGGTCACCTTGCCTAATACCTCGATTGCTAGAAAAGAACCCAGATGGGAATCCAATGATGAGCACAGAGAAAGTAGGGCTAGATATGCACTCTTTGATCCAGACTATCCAACGAGGGGGAAACCCCATGAGATGCATTATGAAGTAAATAAATTCCCTCTTCACTGTATTAAAAGCCTTCTTAAGATCAAACTTGAGGCATAAACAGCTACCCATAGGTTTATTGAAGTCCCTAACCAATTCATGGGCTAAATGGGAACAATCAATGATGAGACAGCCCTTGAGAAAGGCAGCTTGATGTGGAGATATAATATTAGAAATAACCTTCTGCAATCTGTTACAGAGCACCTTAGAGATAAATTTATAGAGAACATTGCAGCATGATATGGGCATATAGTCATTGGGTGTGGATGTCGAATCAGACTTAGGCACTAGGCATATGAAAGTATGGTTGAGTTCTTTAAGAAGCCTGCCAGTGGAAAAGAAGGAATGCACTGCCCTTATAACATCACCTCCAACAGTGTCCTAGTTCATTTGATAAATATAAGCGTTAAAGTCATCAGGACCTGGAGCCTTATCAGCCCCTAATTGAAAGACCGCAGTCTTGATCTCCACAGGAGAGACTTGGCGAATGAGCCAGTTCGCACTAGAAGGAGTCAACTGCTTTTTAACAGGGAAATACGAGAACACATTCCAGTAATCAGATTGATTAAAAAGGGTCCCATAAAAAGAGGGGGTTGTGTTCCAGATGTCTGCACTATGATCAGCAGAAGAACCATCAGGGTTAAATAAATGAGAAAGGGAGTTCTTGGAATACCTGGCCTTAGTAGCAGAAAAAAAGAAAGCTGTGTTCTTATCACCATCAGAGAGCTAGGATATTCTACTCTTTTGCCTCCACTTGGATTCCTCCAGCTGCAGCCAATGATCCAATTTAGTACCAATCTGAGCTAAATGGTTTTTGTGGGCTCAATCAGAGTAAGCAGTATCATTAGCTAGAATATTCGCATGTCTCCTTCTTAATTCTTTGATGTGGGAAGCAGGGTCATCAATCAAACCATGAGACCATGATTTAAGTAGACTCTGAAGCCTTTTGGGTTTATATGCTATCTGATATTGGGGCACTCCAGAAGAAGGGGAACTCCAAGCTTTGAGTAAGACTGCATGAAAGTCGGAATGTCGGGACCAGTAGTTAAAGAATCTGAAAGGCTTAGCCCTCGTCATATAATTATCGCCCATTTGAAGCAGCATATGAAAATGGTCACTGGTAGAGGGAGGAAGATAACAGTAATGTGAAGAAGGAAGAGAGTTGATCCAACTAGAGTTACAGAGAATCCCATCAAGTCTAGCAAAGATGTGTCTCGTCCCTTCAGAATGGTTGTTCCACTCCAAGTACTACCAACACATTTAAGATCCTTGAGGCTGCAGGACTCAATGCAATTATTGAAAGGAACAAGTGTGGATTGGGAAATAGGCATGCCTCCAATCTTCTCCTCTATAAATCTAACAGAATTAAATTCACCCATAACTGCCCAGGGGGAATTGCCGACAGAGGATTAAGTGAAGAGCAGGTCTGACCAGAGGGTGGTACGATTGGCCAAAAGATTTGCACCATAAACAAAGGATACTATGCATTTGAAACCACCCTTATTAGTAGCAGAGATAGATATTACCTTATTAGAGGAATAAAGGAGCAAGCAAGACCAGATCTTGACGTCCCATAATATCCAAATTCTTCCTCCATCAAAATTCACATAGGTATTAATAGCAGATCAGTCACTTGGGAAGCAAGATATAACTTGTTGAGAGCATGCCTCTTTAATCTTGGTTTCTAAAAGACCAAAAATGGAAGGAGAATGACGATTGAGTAGTCCTCGAAGATCCTAACGCTGCACTGCTTTGTTCAATCAGCAGACGTTCCAGGTAAAGATAGACATATTAAAGCATGGGGGAGCTCTTCATTCCACATGTACTCCTCCTAGGTCCAACCAGAGGAGAGGCGTCCTTAGTACTAGTATCCCTCTTAGAATTAATAGAATGCTTTAGCTTTGTTTTATGAATACTAGCAAGATGCTTCCTTAATCTTTTATGCACTTGCACTGCCACTCCACAGTATCCTCAGCAACGGGGTCAGGTGGCGAATCATCAATGGCAGAGGCGGTAGAAATAGACCTCTCAGGAGTGGTGGTAGAAGCTACAACAACATCAATGTTACCAGGAGGACATTCAGAAGGGGGTGGGACCACAAGAGAAGTCTGCAACTTAACAGAGGCATCATGGGGCAAGTGCTTATCCGCAGTACTCTTTGGATGAAGATCAACAATAGGCTCATAAGCAATAGAAGGGGAACACATAACATCCATGGAATCATCATCGATCATAGAGTCAGCATGGGGAATACTAGATTGGTTAACAATGTTACGTGAGCACAGAGGAAAAGCAGGAGAGGTATCAGATAGAGGAAGTGACTATTTAATCTTCCACATGGGGACAGATGGGCATTGAGCATCCACATGACCAAAACTATAGCACTTAGTACATCTGGGGAGCACCCATTCATATATAACATCCAGCTCCACATGTTGTTCACCTTCTATATCCAAACAAACAGTATGAGGCAGAGAACGAGTCGCATCAATTTCTACGAAGCACCTAGCAGATGCAAGTCTTTCCCCCTTAGCCGCAGCTCTGTCCATATATAAAGGTCTACCAATAACACTCGCTGCCATACTGATGTACTTTTGGACCGTAGTTTTAGGAGCAAGGACGGAAACCATACCCAAACAGGGACTGAAGACAGAAGATCACGTCCCAATATCAGTGCTCCACTTTCACAGGACAATTAAGAGTCCATCAAATAACCAGGGGCCCTCCTGCAGGATTCTATTACAGTCATCGTCTAAAGAGAATTTAAAAAGAAGAATCCATTTTCACGAGAGAAGACCTCAAGCTCCCCAGCGGCCTTCCACAGACGTATAACACAAGCTTTCAAGTGTGAAAAGTACGGTTTTCTTCCCAGTACATATCCCATAAGGGTATTTTCCCAGTGGCCCACATTGGCAGTAATCTCATCCTTAGTAATACTTGCCACCAAACATCCCCAGAGTCAATCCTAGGGGCTATGTAGTCCAAACTACAATCTTCGTCTTTACTTTTGCCCATAACGCAAACATCCGCCCAACGCTTCTGCATTGTACCGGCATTAAATTTTGGAATGAAGGGAGCACTGATACGAGAATTTTTGGAACTACCCACAGAGGTAGGCCTACCACCCGCATTCACCGCCTTGGAATAGTTATTATCTGTAACTGGCACACACTGCTTCTGTGTCTGGCCTGTATGATCAGACACTCCAGACCGCCTTATTTCAGGAAGTTGATCTCTTATTGTAGTGCTCAGATTTCCTTGTACATTCCCCCCTAACATAGCTGTAACCTTGTCAACATATGAACTCCTCAATGGACTTTGCAAGCCCAGGCTAACATTTGATGCATTAGTCTTCTGCACATACATCCTAGTACTAATATTTCCCCTCACCACAGCAAGGTGTTTGTAGAGTCCCAGCAAAGGCAGACCACAAGAGTTTCCCTAACTCCAATTACACTACCCTTATTCATCACAGAAAGTGCATTGAAATTATTAGAGAGTGGAATTGTTACCTTCTTACGACCGTGGCCTTCAACTGCATGGTGGCCGCTTGAACTAAAAATGAGATACCCTCCATTCTCATTGATGGTAAAATCGACGCTCATACCCACAGCTTCCGCATTCAAAACTCGTCCCTTATCTTTGTTACCCTCCAAGCCCCTTGAAGCTGAGCCCCTTCCCGTGACTCCGGCGAGCTCGCCACTACTCCTACCAGCATCGACGTTTGATCTTGCCTTATGACGGTGAACCCGAGGTTTACCTCCACTGCCGTGATTGTCCTGTCGAGGTCCTCCCGTAGCTCTGCTCTTCACCGCCTTTGCCATAATGCCATCCATGGATAGCGCTCCAAATCCAGCTCCGGCGATGATCACACCGCCTTCGATCATCGATGCAACTCCGGTGGCATCTCCAAGCAACCCGATGAACTCCCTTCACAGCTAACTTCCGCTTTGCTAAAACCTCTGATGACCCTAATCTCCGATGAACTTCCTCCGACTCCACCCCTGTATAATGGTGAGATCCATCGTTGCCTTCTGAGCACGGAACCTTCCCCCTTCGACAGGACCCGCCTAGCGAAACCCCCTTTATCCCGACCTCCTCCTACCTCCTCCATCGCATTCACCAAGGCTAAGAAACCCCCGGCGGAGGGCTTGCTTTGTACACGTCTCTCATCTCCTATCGACGTCGGAGCAACCCCGGCGATCGTCAATCCCCCAACCCCGATCAGATCCCCTATCGTCGATCTCTTATCGACAGGACCAGATCCCCCAACTCCGATGTCTGCACCACCGTTAGGCCTCAACCCTAAGTCGATCCGCTGATCCTGATCCCACCGGAGAGAACCCTCAGCACCCCGCTGCCCTCCGGCATCCCGCTGCCGCTGCTCTTCCTCGTTCGACTCTGCTACCAAAGGCAAATCTAAATCACCACCCTCGAACTGTGGTATGGCGACCTCCATCTGCACGTCGGAGGGACCGACCTCATCGTCGAGAGGGCGCCCCACCGAAAATAATCCAAGTGCCCTAGTTTGCACTGCCGCCTGGGAATCGCCATCTCAGACTAAAGCACACATCTCGCATTTTATGGTCAGCCTCTTTAGCCACCATATAATCAATATATATGTAATTATTAACATGAGATTGTGTACCTAACTAAATACATGCTGATGTTTATTTTAGAAAGATCTATGGATAATTCCACCCATACAAATCAAAACTCCAAGTATCAGCATGATTCGAACTCTGTAAAAAAAATTCTTATTTAGGCAGGTATGTATCATCGTTGATGGAGCTTTGGCAAACTTCATCCATAGTTAGGCCTAAGTCTCTAAATATGAGACCAAACCCCCCTATATATGCCCAAAACATCTTAATCATGGGGCCAAAGCCCATTAGCAAGTCGAAATCTCCTTCATTGTTCTAGGCATGTTTTCACTTTGGGCTCATCCAGCTATTCATACATAACAATTACCCCAAAACTTTGCCACTCACTATGGATGGGCATTAAATTAAGATGTCACATTATGTTGGGAAGCGGAAGTTCACTTGGACTTGGCTTCTAAAGGGCTAATCCCCTTGTACCCAAAAAAAATTGGGTACCATAAGCTTATGGTATATTATGTAGATACCCAAGAAAAAGAAAGAGATCAATAAAAGACATATTGGCATTAAAAGGAAATGATGGATACTCAACAGTGGTTGCTCCAAGCACATGACGGGAGATCCCTCTTTGCTCTTCGAAGTGATTAGCATCAAGGATGGTGCAATAGTCACTTTTGGAGGTAATCAAAAGGGAACCATAATAGGAGTAGGTAAAGTCGGTAATCCTTCCAAACTACTCATTACAAATGTTTATTTAGTTAGTGGTATATAACCTTATCTCCAATAGTCAACTTTGTGACAAAGGTTACAAGGTTAACTTTGGAGAGGGTATGTGTGAAATTGTTGATTTTGATTCACATGTTTTATTTGCCAGCATTAGGCGTAAAAATATTTATTATTTGAGCTTGTCTAAAACCGTAGAACATTGTTTAGTTGTTAACACAAATGAACAACTATTATAGCATCGCCATTTTTGGTCGTGTTCATTTTAAGCACTTATATAAGTTAGCTAAGCATGATCTAGTAAAAGGTTTTCCTAGTAAAAGGTTTTCCGAAAATTGCATTTAGTAAGAAAAAATTTTGTGATTCATGTCAAAGAGGTAAACTTAGTAAATCATCTTTTAAACTTAAAGAAGGCATAACTTCTAAGAGGACCCTAGAATTACTTCATCTAAATTTATTTGGGCAAACTAGAACCGCCTCTTTAGGTAATGCTCGTTATAGATTAGTTGTCGTTGACGACTTCTCTAGATTTACTTGTGTTTCATTTTTAACCAATAAGAATGAAGCTTTTGAAGAGTTTACCATATTTGCTAAGAAGATTCAAAATTTCTTAGGATCCACTATTATCACTATTCGTAGTGATCATTAAGGAGAATTTGAGAATGTGTCGTTCACAAAGTTTTGTGATGACAACGGGATTACTCATAATTTCTCTTTTCCTCGCACACCACCACAAAATGGTGTTGTTAAAGAGAAAGAATAGGACCCTAATTGAGTGCTCGTACCATGCTCCATGATAGTCTTCTTGGACTACAATTTTGGGCGGAGGCGGTGCACACGACATGTTGTGTGCTCAATAGGATCCTAGTGAGACCCCGAACGAACAAAACGTGCTTTGAGTTATTTTCTGACAAGAAATCACAAGTTAAATATTTTCGTGTTTTTGGTTCAAAATGTTTTATCAATAACACCTTTGGTAACTTAGATAAATTTGAGCCAAGATCCGATGAAGGAATTTTTGTTGGATATTCCTCACGTAGCAAAGCCTACCTTATATACAACAAAACCTCTTCAACGATCGAGGAATCACTACACGTATCATTTTATGAAGCTTTTGATTTTCCTCTTGTGGTTGATGATAGTGTAGATGTTTTATGTGATTCCCTTAGTAATATTAAAATCAATGATTCTATTATTGAGACTAAAAATACTAATGAAGTTGTTGAAGATGTTCCAAGTGATGCAGGGATCCCCAAAGCTTACCCAACCGTTCATAACCACCCCCATGACCAAATTATTGGAGATATTGGTGTGGGTGTTCGAACGAGGTCAAGAATTGATGAATTCTCTCACTGCACATTTGTCTCTACCTTTGAGCCAAAAAACATCCAAGAAGCATGTGAAGATAGCTCTTGGATAATTGCAATGGAAGAAGAACTCATGCAATTTGAGAGAAATGAAGTTTGGAAGCTCGTTCCTCTTCCAAGTGGTCACCAAGTGATTGGGACCAAGTGGATCGTCAAGAACAATACCGATGAGAACGAGGTCATCACAAGTAACAAAGAAAGGTTAGTAGCTCAAGGCTATCGGCAAGAAGAAGGTATTGATTCCGAAGAATCTTTTGCCCCCGTAGCTAGATTAGAAGTTATTAGATTGCTTTTATCTTTTGCATCCCATAAGAATTTTAAGTTATTTCAAATGGATGTTAAAAGTGCATTTTAAATGGAATTGTTAATGAAGAAGTTTATGTTTCTCAACCACCCGGTTTCATACATGAAAAATTTTCAAACCATGTTTTCAAACTTAAGAAAGCATTATATGGGTTGAGACAAGCTCCCAGAGCTTGGTATGATCGACTTAAAACCTTTCTTTTGGATTTGGGTTTCAAAATGGGTGAGGTTGATTCAACTCTTTTTATTAAAGATTATGAAAATGACATCCTTTTAATTCAAGTTTATATAGACGATATTATATTTGGTTCTACTAACTTTAATCTTTGCCAAGAATTTTCTAAGTCTACGAAGGATGAATTCGAAATGAGCCATATGGGTGAGCTCAACTACTTCCTTGGACTTCAAATTCGGCAAATGAAGGATGTGACTTTCATACATCAAACCAAGTACATATGGGAGCTTAT
This sequence comes from Scilla litardierei, assembly GCA_030789695.1. Lineage (NCBI taxonomy): Eukaryota > Viridiplantae > Streptophyta > Magnoliopsida > Asparagales > Asparagaceae > Scilla > Scilla litardierei. Next base: position 253,419,773 of record CM061141.1, read on the forward strand.
CAATCGATTTGGGATGGAATCTTCGTCAAGTAAACGGACTCCCATGAGTACGACAACCCATCTACACATGGATGAGAATGAAAAAGATGTAGACGTTCGTCTATATCAAGGTATGATCGATAGCTTACTTTAGCTAACTACTAGTAGGCCTGATATAATGTTTTCCGTATGTCTTTGTGCTAATTATCAAGTTAGACCTAAAAGTCACACCTGATTGCGGTTAAACGAATTTTTCGTTATCTCAATCATTCACTAGATTATATGTTACTTTAACCTAAGTATAGCACATACGAGTTAATCTCATATAGTGATGCCGACTTTGCCGGATGTAAATCCGACAGGAAGAGTACTAGTTGCACTTGTCATTTTCTAGGAAATTCCCTAGTTTCTTGGTTTTTCAAGAAACAGAACTCGGTATCATTGTCCACGACTGAAGCGGAATATATTGTCGTGGGTCTTTCATGTGCACAAGTTCTTTGGATGAGACACACTCTTAAGGACTATGGTGTCAATTGTGATATTTGCCTATCATGGCTGATAACCAAAGTGCAATTTGTCTCTCCAAGAATTGGGTACATCACACCCGTACCAAACACATAGATGTGAGACACCATTTTATTAATGATCATGTAGCTAAGAAGGAAATCATCTTAGAGTACATTGAAACCGAAAACAAATCACCAACATCTTGACGTCCCCTAGATTTGGCACTATAGGCAAAGGAATCGGGGATACCAGATTTAAATATTTATAACCGCAAGCGCACGGTGTTGTAATGTGTCTTGGGGGTCAAACTCAGGGAGCCGTGTATTGTGCTTGTGTCAAGCAGGAACCAGTTCACCCGATGGGTGAGCGTGCCCGAACGATCGGTGGGTTGTCACAGAGTATGAATGTGAAGGATGTAATATGCAAAAAGGGAACCTATGACTCTGGTTTCCACCCTATCGTGTGCCCTCTCCATTACGACCGACGGTTAGGACTTCGATTGGATTTTAGGGTTTAGAGGTGAGACGTTACCTCTAAGAGTGATATCTGCGTCCCATGGGCCAGATATTCTGGTCGATGCCCATGATGATATGCTAGGACTACCCGGGTTTGGTCGGTGAATATTTCCATGTCCATTAACACCGACCGACTCTGGGAGCACTAAGCTCGCAACGGTTACTCCCAACATCTCATCCTGCCGTTCCCATGCGCTAGGATTCAATGTCTACGCTAGCGGCGTGAGCTGTGGCTAGGGAGTCAAACGCCAGTTTTATTCCCCTTGGCCCGACGGTCAGAGGCCGTCTTTCTCCCGCCAATGACAATGAAACACCCCGCGTAACCATCTAAATTCCTAAACCCTATCGAAATCTTATTCCTATGGTCATTCTAGGGAGAACCCACGAAGGGGTTTCCACCAGAATCCCAGATTAGGGAACTACTCACAATTCATGGCAAAAACACAATCTAAACAATATTCAACGGTAGAAATCATGATTAGGCAATAGAAAACAATTGCTACCAATGATATTAATACTATATTAAAGTTTCAAGACAATCGGAACACTTACAAAACAAGAGGAAATTCCAGCCGTCAAAACCCAAAAAAGACAGAAAATTAACAGGGTCCCCTTTCAAAAAACCTAGGTCAACTATATATAGGAATCGCGGCCACTCGATCGGTTGAAGCATCAATCGATCGGGTGAGCTGACAGCCGATTTGGCTTCGATCTTCAGACACTTCATCCGGTCTCTTGGTCCGAGCGGTTGGTGTCACCAGGTCGTCATTTGGAAAATTTCAGCTTCAGATGAACCGATCAGGTGAGATGTCACCTGATCGGTTGGAATTAACCCCAAAAAAGACATAGAGCTTTGTCGATCTCACCCGATCAGGAAACCGATCGGGTGAGCTGCTCTTCTCTTCAGTTCCTGTCCGGGTCGGATACGTGTGCACCAACCGATCGGTTGGCTCTGTCCAACCGATCGGTTGGGGACTCAAACTTGGTTTTATTCTCTGTTTGGCCCCCGGGGTCGCGCGTGACACCTCCCGTTGCTCCGGGGACTCATGATATCTTCTTTGTATGTCCCCAATACTGGAAACTCCTGCATTTGCACAAAAACATGGAGAAAGTGAAAAGATACAAAAATCACAAACGAACGGATATGAAACAACAGAAAACGACGGAAAATCACGAAGAAGACGTGTGTGAATATATAAAATATAAACGCACGTCAAAATCCCCCAAGCTGAACCCTTCCTCGTCCTCGAGGAAGACGAGTGAGAGTAGGAGCTCGGAGGGAAAAAATAGAGAGAGAGAAACAGAAAAAGAAAACAAAATCCTAAATCGCCCGTCAGAGCCACAAAATCAAACACACCACACTAAGCAAGCATGCAATAAAACACATCACTAAACTAAGGAATGTGAGTCCATACAAGTGTCTTGGGCCCACGCGGTGAAGCGCGAGTGAGTGTGGTCGTGTGCTAGCAAACGGTATTACTATCTACAATGTGCAATAAAGCTCCATATACACATACCCAAGTAAAGACCCAAATATCGATTCAATACGAATATAGCGGCGAATAGTAGCTCAAGCATGCATGAGAACAGTATAAGAATAGAAGCGTATCATGCGTCGGGGACTCCACAGCTAGGGACTAGGAAATCACCACACTATCGCCTAGATAATCGCTAGAAAGTTCATATGCCAAGTGTTTTCAAAAACGATGGAGGTTGAGAAGGTGTGGAGTAGAACACTCAGTGCAAACTCTCGCCTTCCCTTTATTCTCAGTAGATAGGAAAAATATTCACACTGGAATTTTTTTTTGGGTTTTGGGTATTTGTATTTTTTTTATTTTTGGCTATACATATTTTTTCTTTTCTTTTTGGGTTTTTCTTTTCTCCCTTTTTTCTGGATTTCTGGATTTTTGGGCTATACATTTGTGTACTCTCCCAAGTGGGAGAACGGTACACGACGAGGGGAGTTGCACCAAGTAAACTAAAAAGAAATCGGAATCTAAACACTTGGGCAAAGGAGATATTTCTCGCAGATCAGAGCATTAGTTAAATGGGTTATCCTAATCATAGTTGTGGAATCCCGACACATGCGAATTGAAGTACGATATATATATATATATATATATATATATATATATATATATATATATATATATGTCACGCCCCGCTTCACACAAACGGTGGAAGCGAGAGCGTTACAAAGGTCCGCATGAACTGGAGCGGTGAAGCTCGAGTTCATTACGCGTCTGTGATAACGACTTGCAGGGTTCTTGCTTGCTTTCCAGAACAATAAAAACATTATTAAATTACATGCCACAATCCAGAAGTTCGCAGAAATAAAAATTACAAGACAAGGCCTCAGCAGGGCCAAAGAAATACAACGGCGACATACATCAATAAAAGATACAAGTAGCAAATCCAGAGGGGAACAGCAATAGTCCGAGCTCTAGTCCTCCGCGGGGAGTGACTCAGCGTCAACGGCAAATTCCTGACTTTCCAAGTCAGGTGTCTCGAACAGATCTTCCTGGTACGCAGGCTCGGGATCTGACATACATTCCAAAAACACGAATGTATGTCAGCAAGGGTCTGCAAGAAAAGGTTAGCCGACCCAAGGCAAGGTGTAATAATAACGAAATATGAAATTTTGCGCAAGATGTCTACAACATGGTTATAACAAATTTAAAGAAAGTAAAGTACTTTTAAGCATGGCAGTTCTACGAAATTTAAAACGACTTAGAAATTCTAATGTATTTAAAACAAGTGGGCAGTTTTAAAGTACGACTAAATTTGTGACAATCATTTCCATTTTCATGCAATGTTTATCTAACATGCTTAGGGTTCTCCCCTTTAAGACGTGATGAGTAAGTCATTCTTCTCGCGGGGGTATAATCGCGATTGATACTAACCCACGTATAGGTGGTGTTCTTAAAGACATGACCATTTCATACGCTTAGCGACCGCTCAACCCTAACCCCACCCGAAAATGTGCTGAACACGGGCCAGCCTAATCATGAATGCACGTGTTCACAAAATCGAGATGTTTGCCTTGAAGCAAACGATTTTTACGAATTCAAGTTGTTCAAGTGTTCCGTCAATGTCCATAGTACTAAGCAATTCAAGAGTGCATTCTAAACAGGTGTGTGTATGGCATGAAGTGACACGTATTGAGATTTAACGTATTCTAAGGCAAGGGAAAACAACTTTTAAATGAAGCAACAATTTAAAAGATTAACAGTTCAAAGTAGCACACTTGCCTGACTGGGATGATTTTGGGTGTCCAAGCAATTTATGGAAAAATACACGACGTATCTGCGTTATTAAACATACAATATCAGACTAGTCAAACACAACCGATCAAACTAACAACCTATAATTTAACAACCTAGGTTTAACTTGCTAGTTAATAAACCAAACCCAATAACACAATTTTAAACCCAATACCCATTTTAAAAAGCTATTCCTAAACCCATTAACATCAGCCCAACCCAATAGCAATAAGAGTAACCCAATAAGAATTATTAAATCCTAAACCAAATAACATATTACCCAATAAGCCAATATCTCTTCTTCTTATCTATTTCCTTTCATTTACTGTTTCCCTTTATTTCTTTTCTTTTAACCTCTCAGCTTCTTACCCTCTCTCTAATACTCCTTGCAGATGAGCTCACGGCAACAAGGAGGGGCAGCAAGATCGGCGGCCCGGGGCAAGTGAGGCGACAGCTAGGGCAAAAATAGGGCGGCGGCGGCGGCGTGTGCTAGCGGCAGCGGCCTGGGGTCACGACGGCCTGGGGGAGAGGCTCCTGCGCGTGCGACGGCGGCTAGGGCAGGGGAGGCGAGGCGACCTGAGGTGGAGGGGGTGCGGCGGCTCACGGCAAGGAGCGGCGGCTAGGGCAGATGCGGCGTGGCCTACAGCAAGGGGAGGGGCGGGAGAGAGAAGATGGTTTTGGGATGTATTTGGATTTGTATATGTTTTGGTCTGAAAAGATTTCAGATCTCTCTTCTTCTCCGCTCAATTTCTGTTTCCAGTTTTTGATTTTGGACGTGGATTTTTGTGGCTGATTGATTGATTTGGAATTTCTGATTTGGGGTGATTTGGCGTGGATTTGTGGCTGAGGGGTTTCCAATCGAATGGAATTGCAGGGGAGGGTTCGGCTGATGTTCTTGCGGTTGAGCGTTGTGTTTGCTGGTGTTGAAATACAAACAATGAAGGGGGAAGACAAATTGAAGATGGGAGCTGGATGTGGGGGAGAGGGATTGATGGTGTTAGTTGGATCTCACCGATTCATTCGGTGGGATTCAATAGGTTAGGTAAGTTAATCAACCAATTAATTAGTTAGGGTAAATAATTAGGGTTAAAATTTGGCTAATCACACCATGGTAAAAATAAAAATTCGAGACGCGCTCGCGTCGACGCGTAGAAATAGGACTCGCGCACGAAAACATCGGATAATCAAAACAAAGTACGGCACCCAACGAAATCAAGACGCCTAGAAATACTGGTCGTTACACTCTACCCACCTTAAGAAAAATTCCGTCCTCGGAATTCTTATCAACTAAGAGTAGAGAACAAATATGGATAACGTTCTCGCATCTCATCTTCACATTCCCAGGTGGACTCTCCAGGCGAGTCACGACGCCACATCACCTTGACTAGACTAACAGTCCTGTTCCTGAGGATTCTCTGGCATCGATCAAGCATTCCCACCGGTTGCTGCTCATACGTCAGATCTGGCCGGACTGTAATCTCTGAGTAGTCTACAGCGTGAGAAGGGTCGCTGATATAACGACGGAGCTGAGACACATGGAATTCGTTTTGAACTCCTTCTAAGGATGGCGGTAGTGCTAAGCGATAAGCTACCTCTCCAACTCGCTCTAGCACATCGAAGGGTCCAATGTATCTCGGACTAAGCTTGCCTCGCTTCCCGAAGCGGATCACTCCTCGATTCGGGGAGATCTTCAGGAATACATGATCTCCCGGCTGAAACTCCAGAGGACGCCGTTTAGCATCTGCCCAATGCTTATAACGGTCCTGAGCGATCTGAAGCTTGTCTCTGATATCTCGCACAACATCAACTGCTTCGACTATCATCTCTGGCCCCAAAAGCTCTCTATCACCAATGTCATCCCAACTCAGTGGCGATCGACATTTCCTCCCGTAGAGAGCAGCAAATGGTGCCATGCCAATGCTCGCCTGATAGCTATTGTTATAGGAGAACTCCACCAGATGCAGATGATCCTCCCACGAGCCTTTGAGATCCAGCATGCAGGCTCTCAACATATCCTCCAATATCTGAATAGTGCGTTCCGACTGTCCATCAGTCTGCGGGTGATACGCAGTACTGAATTTCAGACTGGTACCCAGGTTGGTCTGCAGACTCTTCCAGAACTGAGAGGTGAATCTCGTATCTCGGTCAGATACAATGCTCACGGGAACTCCATGCGTTCGTACGATCTCCTACACGACATGTTACACATCACAACCTATACTAGAAAGAATCATAAAGGTATGAGTTAGATCACTACCTCCATATACTTCCTCGCCAGTATCTCCGTGGATTGGCCTACTCGAAATGGTATGAAGTGCGCAGAATTGGTCAATCGATCAACGATGACCCAGATTGCGTCATTCTGCCTGGTGCTCCGAGGTAAGCCAATCACGAAGTCCATCGTAATGTGCTGCCACTTCCACTCCGGGATTGGCAAAGGTTGAAGCAGTCCAGCAGTGCGATGATGCTCTGCCTTCACTTGCTGGCACACAATACATTTGGCAACGCTCCGTGCCACGCTCCTCTTCATTCCGTGCCACCAGAAATTCTGACGAAGATCCTTGTACATCTTCGTACCTCCAGGATGAATAGAATAAGGAGAACTGTGAGCCTCATTCATCAACTCCTCTCTGATATCTCCTGCAGGCACGCAGATCCTGCTACCATATCTCAAAGATCCATCCGCGTGAATCAGAAAGTCTGTCCGAAGTCCTGCTTCGACTTGCTCTCTGATTTTCTTCAACTTAGCATCTCCACCTTGAGCGGTCTTGATTCGATCCACAATCGTCGATTGAATCTGCATGTTCATCAATGACGATGTGACTCCTGGTAGTACAGCTTCAACATCCATCCTTCGCAGATCCTGTTGCAATCTCCATTGAGCTGTGAGAATCATCACTTCGGACAGTCGACTCAAGGCATCCGGTACAACATTCACCTTCCCTGGATGATACTGAAGATCGATTTCGTAGTCTGCCATCAATTCCAACCATCTGCGCTGTCTCATATTCAGCTCCTTCTGAGTGAATATATATTTCAAACTTTTGTGATCAGTGAAAATTTTCACTTTTTCACTCAGTAAGAAATGCCTCCAAATCTTCAAAGCAAAGATGACGGCAGCCAACTCTAAGTCGTGAGTCGGATAATTCTTCTCGTGGATCTTCAACTGTCGAGAAGCATAAGCAACTACATGACCGTGCTGATGCAGAACACATCCAAGTCCCTTGCCCGATGCGTCGCAGAAAATCTCGAAGCCTCCGCTTCTATCCGGAATAGCTAAAACTGGTGCAGAGGTCAGTCTCTCCCTCAAGGTAGAAAGAGCTTGCTCACAAGAGTCTGACAAACTGAACTTAACATCCTTCCTCGTCAATCTCGTCATCGGCTCAGCTATTCTCGAGAAGTCCTTGATGAATCTGCGATAGTACCCCGCCAATCCAAGGAAACTTCTACTATCAGACGCTGATCGAGGGGTAGGCCATTCACTGACTGCCTTGACCTTCTCCGGATCCACTGATATACCAGCTCCTGATACCACATGCCCAAGGAATGCAATTCTGTCCAACCAGAATTCGCATTTGCTGAACTTGGCATACAGTCTATGATAACGGAGCGTCTCCAATACCATCTTTAAGTGCTCTGCATGCTCCTCCTCGCTCCTCGAGTACACCAGGATATCATCTATGAAGATCACCACGAACTTATCCAGGAAATCATAGAAGATAAGATTCATGAGATTCATGAACACTGCAGGGGCGTTGGTTACACCGAAAGGCATAACCACAAATTCGTAATGCCCGTACTTGGTCCGAAAGGCTGTCTTGGACACATCTTCCTTCTTGACTTTCACCTGATGGTATCCGCTCCGGAGATCCAACTTCGAGAATACTCTCGATCCACCAAGATGGTCAAAGATGTCGTCAATACGGGGCAACTGGTACTTGTTCTTCACTGTGACCTTATTCAGCTCCCGATAGTCAATGCAAATCCTCCTCAACCCGTCCTTCTTCTTCACCAACAAAACAGGTGCTCCCCAGGGAGAAACACTAGGATGAATGAAACCCTTCTCCAATAGTTCATCCAACTGTTTCCTCAGCTCTTCTAGCTCTGCAGGAGCCATACGGTAAGGCACCTTCGAAATCGGTTGAGCTCCTGGCATAAGATCAATGCCGAACTCCAACGCTCGATCAGGCGGCAGTCCAGAAATGTCTTCTGGGAAGACGTCTTCAAAATCTCGCACTACTGCAGGTTTCTCTGGCTCAACTATCAAAGATGCAACAATCGGTCCACTCGGCTGGGCACGGAATCTGACTGGTCCAAACGAACGACCTCCACTAACGAACTCGAACACCGGGTGATCAGGAATTTCAAATACCATCTTCTTCCTGTGACAGTCAATCGTGGCATAGAAAGCTCCTAACCAATCAATGCCGAGAACAGCATCAAAGTTGGGTAGATCATGGACAATAAAGTTAGCATATAACTCATGTCCACTAATCACTAACGGACAGGGTCTACATCCCAGAGCGACTTTCACTACACCATTCCCAGTGGTGATGTTCCAACACTTGGGAAGAGTGAAGGTGGGAATTGAATGTTCACATACAAACTTCCGGGATATGATGCACATGGAAGCCCCCGAATCAAATAGGGTCAGGGCTGGGTGAGAGGAAACTAAGATGACACCTAAGATATAATATAACTAAGTTAAGCATGGTGATCTAATCAAGCATGAATGTATAAAATCGACGACTAGGTCTAGAAGTTACCTGCGATCACGTCATCCTCAGCTTCTGCCTCTACAGCAGTCATGGTAAACACCCGGCGCTTCGGCTGATTGGCCTGCTGAAAGGCCCGATTCTGTGGAACCAGAGGTGGTCCACGCTGTCCAGGTGTAGGTCCCATCTGCTGAGCGGATCTGGGAGCTCCAGGGGGTGCGGGTCGAGTGCTGAGGGGGCAGTCTCTAGCAGTATGAGCGGGCGATCCACAGACTAAGCACTGATTCAACATCCTCCTGCAGTCTTTCTTCATATGTCCCAGCTTGCCACAGTAGTTGCAAGTCATCTGAACTCGGCTGGGCCCAGGTGCAGCTGGCCTCTTAAATTGGGTAGTGTGAACAGGACGAACCATAGGCCTAGGTGCTCTCCTCTGTGGCTCCATCGGGCGCTTGCCCGTTCCAGCTGAAGGTTCCTCGGGTAGTCTCTCCACAATCTCATGCTCACGAGCACAATCCAGAACGTCCTGAAGTGTCGTCGGTCTCGCCGAGCTCATCGAGGCTTGGACCTTGCGATTCAGGCCCTTGCGAAACTGAAACGCACGGTCTTCAGGGTCTTCAACCATGTGAGGTGCAAAACGGCTAAGCATAGCAAACTCAGCCTCATACTCGTCCACGGTCATATCTCCTTGGACCAGGTTAGCGAAACGTTGATGAAGCTCTCTTTTGGCTGCTTTGGGAAAATACTTAGCATCAAACCTTTCCCTAAACATGCCCCAAGAGATCGGTCTGACCAGACGCTTCTCCTCCAATTGCCACCAGCTCCTGGCGTTGTCGGTCAACTGTAGTTTCGCTACATCAACCCATCCAGCCTGGGGAATACGTGCAGCACTCAGCTTATCTTCAGTCGCTTGAACCCATTCATCAGCTCCTAGAGGCCCTTCTCTTCCAGAGAAGCTCTTGGGCTGCAACTCCTGGAACTGTTTAACTCCTGGTTCTGCCTTAGGGGGCGGTGGTTCAACTGGTGCATCCTTCTGTCCCTGCTGGATCAGTTGCTGCTGAACCTCAAGCATCTCCTTCATGACCCCAAGGATCCGGTGGATGCCATCGTCTCTAACTCCATCGGCACCGGCTCCACGTCGAGGGTTGCGTCTTCCTGCCATACTGAGACATGAAAACCTCAATCAACCTCCTATACATGGTTGTTCTAGATGCTTGGCTAATAATAACATTCTTATTGTTCTGAATTTTCGCAGATGCAAGACCTGCGTGGGCCACCACTAAAACCTGTCACGCCCCGCTTCCCACAAACGGTGGAAGCGAGAGCGTTACAAAGGTCCGCATGAACTGGAGCGGTGAAGCTCGAGTTCATTATGCGTCTGTGATAACGACTTACAGGGTTCTTGCTTGCTTTCCAGAACAATAAAAACATTATTAAATTACATGCCACAATCCAGAAGTTCACAGAAATAAAAATTACAAGACAAGGCCTCAGCAGGGCCAAAGAAATACAACAGCGACATACATCAATAAAAGATACAAGTAGCAAATCCAGAGGGGAACAGCAATAGTCCGAGCTTTAGTCCTCCACGGGGAGTGACTCAGCGTCAACGGCAAATTCCTGACTTTCCAAGTCAGGTGTCTCGAACAGATCTTCCTGGTACGCAGGCTCGGGATCTGACATACATTCCAAAAACACGAATGTATGTGAGCAAGGGTCTGCAAGAAAAGGTTAGCCGACCCAAGGCAAGGTGTAATAATAACGAAATATGAAATTTTGCGCAAGATGTCTACAACATGGTTATAACAAATTTAAAGAAAGTAAAGTACTTTTAAGCATGGCAGTTCTACGAAATTTAAAACGACTTAGCAATTCTAATGTATTTAAAACAAGTGGGCAGTTTTAAAGTACGACTAAATTTGTGACAATCATTTCCATTTTCATGCAATGTTTATCTAACATGCTTAGGGTTCTCGCCTTTAAGACGTGATGAGTAAGTCATTCTTCTCGCGGGGGTATAATCGCGATTGATACTAACCCACCGTATAGGTGGTGTTCTTAAAGACATGACCCTTTCATACGCTTAGCGACCGCTCAACCCTAACCCCACCCGAAAATGTGCTGAACACGGACCAGCCTAATCACGAATGCACGTGTTCACGAAATCGAGATGTTTGCCTTGAAGCAAACGATTTTTACGAATTCAAGTTGTTCAAAGTGTTCCGTCAATGTCCATAGTACTAAGCAATTCAAGAGTGCGTTCTAAACAGGTGTGTGTATGGCATGAAGTGACGCGTATTGAGATTTAACGTATTCTAAGGCAATGGAAAACAACTTTTAAATGAAGCAACAATTTAAAAGATTAACAGTTCAAAGTAGCACACTTGCCTGACTGGGATGATTTTGGGTGTCCAAGCAATTTATGGAAAAATACACGACGTATCTGCGTTATTAAACATACAATATCAGACTAGTCAAACACAACCGATCAAACTAACAACCTATAATTTAACAACCTAGGTTTAACTTGCTAGTTAATAAACCAAACCCAATAACACAATTTTAAACCCAATACCCATTTTAAAAAGCTATACCTAAACCCATTAACATCAGCCCAACCCAATAGCAATAAGAGTAACCCAATAAGAATTATTAAATCCTAAACCAAATAACATATTACCCAATAAGCCAATATCTCTTCTTCTTATCTATTTCCTTTCATTTACTGTTTCCCTTTATTTCTTTTCTTTTAACCTCTCAGCTTCTTACCCTCTCTCTAATACTCCTTGCAGATGAGCTCACGGCAACAAGGAGGGGCAGCAAGATCGGCGGCCCGGGGCAAGGGAGGCGACAGCTAGGGCAAAAATAAGGCGGCGGCGGCGTGTGCTAGCGGCAGCGGCCTGGGGTCACGACGGCCTGGGGGAGAGGCTCCTGCGCGTGCGACGGCGGCTAGGGCAGGGGAGGCGAGGCGACCTGAGGTGGAGGGGGTGCGGCGGCTCACGGCAAGGAGCGGCGGCTAGGGCAGATGCGGTGTGGCCTACAGCAAGGGGAGGGGCGGGAGAGAGAAGATGGTTTTGGGATGTATTTGGATTTGTATATGTTTTGGTCTGAAAAGATTTCAGATCTCTCTTCTTCTCCGCTCAATTTCTGTTTCCAGTTTTTGATTTTGGACGTGGATTTTTGTGGCTGATTGATTGATTTGGAATTTCTGATTTGGGGTGATTTGGCGTGGATTTGTGGCTGAGGGGTTTCCAATTGAATGGAATTGTAGGGGAGGGTTCGGCTGATGTTCTTGCGGTTGAGCGTTGTGTTTGCTGGTGTTGAAATACAAACAATGAAGGGGGGAAGACAAATTGAAGATGGGAGCTGGATGTGGGGGAGAGGGATTGATGGTGTTAGTTGGATCTCACCGATTCATTCGGTGGGATTCAATAGGTTAGGTAAGTTAATCAACCAATTAATTAGTTAGGGTAAATAATTAGGGTTAAAATTTGGCTAATCACACCATGGTAAAAATAAAAATCCGAGACGCGCTCGCGTCGACGCGTAGAAATAGGACTCGCGCACAAAAACATCGGATAATCAAAACAAAGTACAGCACCCAACGAAATCAAGACGCCTAGAAACACTGGTCGTTACAATATATATATATATGGTAAAATGCGCCTGAGCTCGTGCTCAGATGGGATTCCTGCGCTCGACCCCTCCTGACCGTCCGATCCGATCAGCGATCATGGTTATATCTGACCTTTTGGTGCAATTACCAAAACGCCCTTTAAGCTCTTTTCAACGCGCCTCTGTACTAAATTACCTTTAAGCCCTTTTGTACTAAAATACAATCGCCACCAATTCTTTTGCTCACTCCCGCGCAAAACGCAGAAGCTGGAGCAATCGCCACCAATTCTTTTGCTCACTCCCGCGCAAAACGCAGAAGCTGGAGTAGATCCCCAGTTTTGCACAAGGTCTTCGATTTCAACAGCCCATGCCTAAGATCGCCCCCAAATCCAGGCCATCACACTCTCGTTGATTCCCCTGCTACTCTCCTCCATCGAGGTAAGGATCGTCATCCCTAATTTGTTGGACATCTCATATTGCTCAACGCGCACAACGGGATAAATTTTTGAAGGGTTTTGCGCGGGGAGTAATTTCCAACCTTTGGACGATTAGTGCTGGAAATTCCTCTCCACGCACAACGGGCTAAATTTTTGTCCCGTTTTGTGCGGTGAGTAATTTCCAAACTAGCGAAGTGTTGCGATGGAAATTACTCTCCGCACACAACCCTTCAAACATCGCACCCGTTGTGCGCGTTGAGCAATATGAGATGTCCATCAAAACTTGCCGAAGCAGCTCATATAGCACAACAACATGGAGCGAATGGCGTACATAATATTGCCCACCGCGCAAAACGGTTGATATGTTTGATTTTTTGATGGATTTGATCCGGTCATCAAATATGATGGTAACAATTAGATCATATTGAAAAAGAATAGATATAATATGCAAGGTTTTAACATGATTAGTAATAGTAGTGTGGTTTCAACTAACATGCTGATGATGATATACTGATACTTGGATAGACATGTATAGCAGTCATGTTCCGTCAATATAACTGATATTTTTACTTGTTTCTAATGTAGAAAATGAAAATCGAAGAGAGTGAACCCTATGTGCATGATCAGGAGATGCCAAATGAGATTGAAGCTGAAAATGACAGTGCAAATAGCGTATATCAAGAGGATAGGCATAATGATAATGAAAAAGGCAGCCCACATGTTGGAATGACATTTCAAACAGAAGAAGATGCGTATCAATTTTATAATACATATGCAGTAATGAAAGGTTTTGCAACCCGAAAGGGATCTACGGGAAAGGGAAAAGATGGCAATACCACGAGGAGGAAGTATACATGCAACAAAGAAGGGTATAAAAGCTTAAAAGATAAGAGGGAGATAGGGAGAGACGTTAATCGAAGGAAAAACGAGAGAGAAGGCTGTATGGCTTGAATGACAGTTCATAAAATCACCGGAGGAGTATGGCGCATAAACTCCTTTAATGATGATCATAATCATGAGTTGATAAAAAGCCCAGCGAAGATCCAGATGCTACGGTCACATAAAAGATCGCAGATGGACGGAACATGTAGGAATTTAGTTGATCAGATGCGTGGCTGTGGAGTAGGACCTGCAAAGATTGCAAGGATTCTAAATGCCACGAGTAGTAGTAATGTCAATATTACTACGCAACAATGCATTGATCATGGGAGAGTAGAAAGAAAGAACAACATTGGGAAGGAATGCATTAGAGTAATAGAACAATTTATTATAAGGCAAGCTACAGACTCTCAGTTCTATTATGCTATTGAGCATGATGAAGAGAATGTATGCAGGAGTATATTTTGGGCTGATGGAAGGGCGAGGACATCATACAATTTGATGTCACTTATAAGACAAATAGATTCATGTTGCCTTTTGCACCTTTTACAGGTGCCAATCATCATAAACAGTCTATTTTATTTGGATGTGCTCTTCTTGCTGATGAGAAGGAAGAATCCTTTGTGTGGTTATTCGGACAGTGGTTAACATGTATGTGGGATAAAGCAACATGAGCTATCATCACCGATCAAGACCCGGCAATATGCAATGCAATCAAAAGAGTTTTTCCAAATACAAAACACAGGTATTGCATATGGCATATCAGTCTGCACGAAGATGAGCATCTACGTTCATTGCGGCCTTCTTATAACCCTGAATTTGAAGAAGACTATGCAAACTGGTGTAAGAACAGTCAAAATGTTGAAGAAGCTGAGAATTGTTGGTGCATCTTAATGGAGAAGTACCAAACAGAATTTCAGGAGCCATTGACAGAAAAACAAAAAAATGAAATGAAAGCCTGGAAGTGGTTGCATACGATGCATGAGAAAGCACAGCATTGGATTAAGGCGTACCTACTGTATACTTTCTTTGCGGGTATGAATGTTAATACGATAGAGATTGGTGTAAAAATATATGATCAAAATAAACTCAGCACATGGTATTCATTTCTTGTTTTGTGTGTAGGCATGGCGTCCAGCCAAAGGAGTGAAAGCATGAACGCGTATTTTGATGGATACGTAAACTGTATGACTCCATTATACGAGTTCATTGATCAATATGATAAAGCTGTAAAATTTCAGCGAGACAAAGAGAAGAGAGAAGATACATTTTGTATGCGGAACAAACCAGAATTTAGCAGCATGCATGAGTTAGAGGTTCATGCCGCAAAGGTATATACTAGAAACATATTTTCCATTTTTCAAAATCGTTTCAAAAATACTTTATACTATCGGCACGAAAGGGTGAGCACGGATGGGAATACGAGCACGTATAGAATAACTATGCGGATTGATGGAAAGAGCTACGTGCATAATGTTCAATGCAATATATCTAAGGGAATGTTCAGGTGTACGTGTGCAAGGGCTGTGACTGAAGGTTTGCTATGCACGCAAATTTTATATATGATGAAGCAAAAGTATGATATGCAAGCCATCCCTGAGAGATATATTTTACCCAGGTGGACTCTAAATGCAAGACATAGCATCATGAGTCTTGGGGCCTCGTCGACTAGCACAGTACACAGAGTGCGTCTAACTCAAATTACTCCACTTCAAGCCTGGAGACTTCGTTCATCATTCGATAAAGTCGTGGAGGCGGTAACAAGAGATCCCCTTCTGTTTGATGTTGTCTTTGGGTGGGCAAACAGTTTTTTGGACCAGCATAATATGACTAATAAAGCGCAAACTGCTTCTGAAGAGCCAAGATCACAGGTGGGGTCCAGTGCACCTATCAAACAAGAAGTGGGAGTAAATGATGTCATTATGCATGATCCTGCAAAAGCTAGAACTAAAGGCCGACCACGAGTGGCGTCAAGGATTCCGTCTGGAATACAAGTCTCACAAGAACAAAGTCAAACAAGAACAAGGACATGCAGTGTTTGTGCAGAAAAGGGTCATGACATGAGAACTTGTCGTATGAGCACAGTTGGTAGAAATAAGGTATATATGAGCACAGCTGGTTACTATTTTATATACTAGTATAAATTATTGTAACATCATTGCTCCATAATCTCTGTAGGAAAAATCTTCGCCCGATGACTTAACAAGGCTGTGATATGAAGGCCGACATTTATATATCCTAAAGGCAACAATTTTGTATCAGCTTGGAAGAAATATACTACATGCATCTGTCACGGACATATCAGTGTAAATGGGTTGTCAGTAAATTGGTTCTCTTTAAAAATGGTCATCTGAAAACGACAGCCTCCTATATTTTTAGTCCAAAATGCAGCCATCGTGGAGTTGAATTAATAGGGCTGGGGGTCCAAATTGAACATTAAAACACTAAGTCTTGGTTATAAGCCTATGAGAATGATGCCTATCATTCGAGACCTATTTCCGATGCTGCGGATCTCATATCTTATAATTTCTCTGTTGCTGCAGAACCTGACAATTGTCAAGAAAATTAATGGGATTAAGGAGTAAGAAGCAGAAGCAGAAGAGCTGAAGAGAATGAAGATTCAAGAGAATGAGGCATGTACCTGTCCGCGATGAGTAATGGTGAGTAATTGTATACAGTTTAGCTCCGCGCGCACAACGTTTACAACTTTTACCAGTTGTGCGCGCTGAGCAAAACTTGGTAATTTTACAGGCTTCCTAATAAGTGCACACAACGTTCAATAATGTTACGGATGTGCGCGCTGAGTAATATGGGTAATTGTAAACAGTTAAGCCTCACGCGCACAACGGTTAATAACTTTGACGGTTATGCTCGTTGAGTAAATGTTGGTAATCGTAGACAGTTGTGCTCAGCTCGCACAACGTTCAATGTTGTTGCCGTTGGTGCGAGCTGAGTAATTGTGGGTACTTCAAGTTAGCATCACGCAATTTTGTAATGTGATGCAATTGCACCAAATTTAATGACATTGTATTAAGATCTGTATTCCAACATGCTACAACATTTATGCATTCAAATGTACATAACACAACAAAGTAGAAACTACATCTAAACATTTTGCAACATCACAGTTTTTGCCCGACTAAGCAATTAAAGCACTAGACTATACTAGGGATACAGGGATTCCCACCATGAAAAAAATTTAAAGTTTGTTGCCATTTATGAGCTGCTCCATCAGCTGCATCAGCGTCACTTGCTTCTTTGTATCTTGGCCATCCGTCCCCTGTCTGCGTTGAAGAAGAATCAGTGATGAACACATAACAAAGCATAATTAAGTAAAAATATTGTACGGGTAGACTGTACTTTTAGTATCGGGGCACTGTACTTTTAGTCTTTTTTTGGAAAAAAATAAAACCAATGTTCATGATGAGACCTTGATTTATCTTTTTTTAACTCAAAAAAGCAAAAAAAGTACAGTGCACTGCATGGTTTGTGGTGCACTTAGCATTACCCATATGCATAAGATGTATTATTTGACACTTTGAATTGATTGTTTTTGTATCTCAATGATTGAGTGCACCTCAGTCTTGCATTACACTCTACCTGTTGCATGTGTCGATCCATTGTTGTACACCTTGCCTGTTGCACGTGCACGCTTTCACCTGTTCATAAGTATAGTTGTTACTGCCTTTACTACAGTAGATGTATATGCCATGACATACACTCTGACTGCTGACATGCACCATTTCCAAACTTTATGTAAGGACTAGTTGTGACATGGAATTTCTTAACAATTATGCAACGGTGATACGAATAATAAATTTACCCTTTCACATGTAAACGTGGATGGGAAAAAAAATGGTTGTGTGCTGTGAGCAATTGTGAGTTGAGTGGGCGTGTGCGGAGAACAATTATAGGGTTTGAGTCGTTTTGTGCGATGAGCAATAACCCCATGCCTTTTCGGCGCCGTACACGGGTTCAACATTGTCCCCCGTGATTCGTTCTCGATTATAAACACGGATCGAGGCCGACTGATAGGTAATTTCCTTTAATAGGGCACGGCATTCGAAGCATCAAATTTGGATTAAGGCCGCCAAAACCTTTCGCCTATCTCAACCGTTGTTTTTGCCAAAATTTCGACACGTGTCGATCATCTTGTCCATTCGTTCGCGTAATAAAAGAAATTGGAGGTGAGGCCAATGGCTTTTGCGCTCCGAGGAAATCTCATCATCTTATTATTTCTTCCAGAAACAAAAATGGCGGGAGGAGCATACAGAGAGGTTACTTCAGCGATGGAGCGGGCCAATGAAGAAGGCCGTAAGAGGAAGAGGGTAGAGGAGGAAAAGGAGGAAGAGGAGGAATGGGAGGAATCGGAGGAATCGGGGAACCTCTTGCTGGACTTGGGGGAGGCTGGATGCTCCTCAAGTCAAGCTGCGCGGTCTTTGAAGGCGGATCCTTATGATCCTCGAGTTGGGGGCGCATCGTCCTCCAGCACGCCACACGACGGGTGGCCATACGAGGACATTGATCCTTCGGTCCCTTCCGACGGCCCCATACCTCCAGAGTTCGGCCACCTTCTGCAGTCGAACCGCATTGGGTCTGGCCATCATGGGGAGATTCACGGGGAGACCTATCAGCCACCGTACATCGTGGGGACGGCCGAGTCGGCCCTCCTGGACTTTGGGACGGGGGCTCGTCTGGCGGAGAATATCACTCTGCCAAGGGATGTTGATTTCCTGAATGGGGTCGACCTTGAGACGATGGCCAACTTCTTCGTTCGCAGTGGCCTTCAGGTTCGTTGCCAATGTGCATTCCGAATTTTGCTTCCCCTTCTGGTTTTGCTGATTGTCGCCATCTGCAGGTGACCATTTTCGGGGCAGGTCTGTGCCGCAGGGCCCGCGAACTGATCGAGGGGCAGCGCCGGGTGGCGGATGCCGAGAACGAGGCTTCTGAGCTCAGAGCTCAGGTGAAGAAGATGGAGGAAGATTTGGGGAAGATAATGGCCGCCAAGGGCAAGTCGGATTGGGCGGCCTCGGAGGCGACATCCAGCCTCGCCGCCTTGTCAAGCGCCAAGAAGCAGTTGGAAGATCAGTGGGGTAGAGAGCGTTCTCAACTCCGAGCTGATCTTGAGGCATCGAGGAAGGAGGTTGCTGACCTTCAGGCCAAGCTTCTCGAGAAGGAGCAAGAGGTTGACGCTTTCAAAGCTCGGGCCACCGCCAAGATGGAAAGGGTGGCGAGAGCGATAAAGGACCTCTTTACAGCCGACGGTGTGTCGTCTTCCTAAATTTTGCGAATCGTTACTTTTGTAAGACTGCTGCTCGCGAGCGAGTCATATGTAATTTTTTCAGAATTTAATGAAGGGAATTTTTGCAACAGACGCCGAGTGAGAGCGTTCACTTCCTCCCCCTGATTCCAGGTCGACACCCGGGAACCTTGTTGGACGGCCGACACGGCCCCGTCACCGAGGACGAGACTGGCGGGAGAATGACCTTCCGTATATGATCGTGATGAGTAATTGTGTGTACTGTGTAATTGTATACAGTTTAGCTCCGAGCGTACAACGGATTGTTAAATAACACCGTTGTGCGCGACGAGCAAAACTCGGTAATTGTAGAAAGCGTTGCTTAGCGCGAACAACTTTCATTTCTGTTGCAAGTTGTACACGCTGAGCAATTATGTGGGATGATTAATTAGTGTCCAGGGGTAAATGGAAGCTGGTATAAACAAAAGTAGCACTTCTACTAAATAAAAGTCAATAGACGATTTCTCGTGAATATACAGAATAATCTTGTACCTCGGGTATTTATGGTATGTATTACACAGATGTTGTTCCCAAATAAAGATCCACTGACGTGCTCAGCGATGAGCATAATCGTTGGCCTCGATCAAAATTTCTAAACGCGCACAACGTTCACGCCGTTTGCCAGTTGTGCGCGCTGTGTAAATCTTAGTATATTACTTTCACTAATTTTTCCCATTAAATTTCATTGTTGGAATTTGATTTAAGCAAGCATCAATGTATATATCACCAATCACAAGTTTGTAATGGGCTGCAAATGTATCACATTAAATGACATTGTATTAAGGTCTGTGTAATGGGCTGCAAATGTATCACATTAAATGACATTATATTGAGGTCTGAATTCCAACATACTACAACATTTATGCATTCCAATGAACATAACACACCATCTCCGCCGTTCTCTTGTTCGCTGCATCTTCTGCTTTATACTTCTTTGACTCAAGGAACATCCTTTCAATCTCCTCCTGGGTCTACCTGGCACTTATCGTTAGTGATAGTGATCTTATTTTTTTGCACACATACTTTCCTCTGCAGAGGCATTCAAGATACCGTCGGCATCTATCTCAAGGCAAACAATGACACTTCGAAAACCCTTGGGAGCAGGAGGGATACCAGCAAGTACAAACTCCCCTAGGAAAAGATAGAATAAAAAAGTAAATATAATTAGACTTAGATAGATATAAGATAGAACAGTTGTTATCATCAAGCAGTTATGTATGCAATGAATCTGAACGGAACTTACGAAGGGTCAGAGAATATTTGCAAGTTGGCATGGACGAGAATAAAGCTGTAATGGTTGCAAGAACATCTTTGCCTTCATGTGAGTTTTGTAATGAAGATGAACAGATCATGCGAAGAGGAGCAAAAGAACATCTTCGCCGCCATATAAAGGTGATGTATTCAATTTCTACATCACGGCACTTGCTGCTAGTATATTGGCCATCTTTGTGTGCTGTAGACGACGCACACATGAACAACAACAAAATTACAAATTTGAAGAAAAAACATTGTATTAGAAGAATCAGAGAGAATCAGATAAAGGAACTATATTCACCTGGGGTAGTGGTTGATGAGGTCTGGTGGGTATGGAAACCATATACAGACGAGTTGGACTGACCAAGTACGATGATGGAAACACCGTAGAGTAACAGTTCGTGCTCGTGAATATATGGCAGATGGATACCAGCCAGACGTTGTTCCAAATAGTATCTGACTGCGGTGGTGCGCGAAGAGAAAAATTGCTTGAAGGTATACCTTTTTATACTCAACGCGCACAACGGCAAAAAAACATCTGGTTTCGATTAGGAAAGTGCAAAATCTAAATACACCGATACTCTTGCGGTGCTTGTCCAAGTTTTTCCAAAAAAAACATACAGCATCATCTCAGAAGACAATAACTGTAACAAATCACAGTATAGTAAATATTTTTGCTTAGTGGACACAAAGGTCACTACTTTTGCACGTATGGTGGGCTGATTAACTTTGAGCAATGGAATACAGTTTTGCTCATACGACAAGTTCTCATGCCGTGACCGTGTCTCCTGTGGATATTGCAGTTATGAGCAGCTCCAATAGAGATTCTTCACATTTTTGCACTGGTATGAAATGCAATAATGGCACTCGTAAGAAATTCTTCTGAGCATGGATACAAATGAGGATGCACAGTTTCAGAGAAGATTGCGCAGTTTGAGAGCCGATACCTTGGTGGCACCTTCAGGCTGATGGCAATGTGAAGCATTCGAAAACATCGTGTGCTTCTTCTGAAGGAGCCAACACCATCGTTGATGATATCTGAAGTAGCAGACTCCATCTTTGATGCCCATATAAATGTGACGAATTCAATTTCAGCATCACGGCAATTGCCGCAAGTTTATTGGATGGCCATCTTTGTGTGTCGTAGATGAAGCATTCATTAGTAAGAACAAAAATTTAGCATGTAAAAGAAAATATATTGTATAGGTATAACCATATAGAACACTATCATCGAGAGGAGTAGTGGTTGACGATGTCTATAGGGAAGTGAATCACTTTATATAGACGAATTGGACTGGGTATGGTCCGCATGGATGAGGCTGAGACTACAGTTAGGTTACTGTGGGCTACAGAAATTGACGCTAACAAAATTGATTGCCTCTAAGAAAATTGCTCAAAGCGCAAAACGGGTAAAAATATGGCAGTTGTGCGAGTTGAGCAAATTATTTATGTTTATACAATATTACTCATAAATCCATTTATAGCGATGTGAACACCTCAAATCAAACAGCGTGACCCATGAGTATCAACACTTAAATGTCTGTACACCTTATTCTGTACACCCATCCATTTATATCTTATTCTGTAAACAGTAAGATATGTGTTTCTTATCACTTAAATGTCTGTACACCCATCAGTCTAAATATTATTTAATTCTCCCCCAATTTTGTGTTTTCTTTATTATTGGGATTTTTTTATTGAACGTTGTGCGCGCTGAGGTAATTAATTATGGGAATTTTGTATTGAACGTTGTGCGCGCATAGTAATTATTCGTTACGACTGTTTTGCTCAACGCGCACATCTGGGTGTATTTTGATCCGATGTGCGCGCTGTATTATATATGCAAAATGTATACCTTTTTAAATACCCCGCACAACCCGCACTAAGACTCAAATTTAAACAAATCAAAGAAATGTGAATATTTTTGCTATCTTATTCTGTAAACTGTCGGATATGTGTTGTCTTATCACGTAAATGTCTATATACCCATCAGTCAACTGCTCCGCATTATATTTGCATCAATTTTGATTTTTGTATCTGGCATGTCAGTCTGAACATTAATTAATTCTCCCCCAATTTTGTGTTTTCTTTATTATTTGGATTTTTTATTCAACGTTGTGCACGCTGAAGATATTAATAATGGGAATTTAGTATTGAACGTTGTGCGCGCATGGTAATTATTCGTTACGACCGTTTTTCTCAACGCGCACAGCTGGGTGTATTTTGATCCGTTGTGCGCGCTGTATTATATATCCAAAATGTATACAATTTAAAAATCCCGCACGGTGCGCACTAAAACTCAAATTTTAACAAATCAAAGAAATGTGAATATTTTTGCAGTCTTATTCTGTAAACTATCAGATATGTGTTGTCATATCACTTAAATTTCCTTACACCCATCAATCAACTGCTGCCATTATATTTGCATCAATTTTGATTTTTTTTCTTGCATGTCAGTTTGAACAGTAATTAATCTCCCAAAATTTTGTGTTTCTTCTTTATTATTGGGATTTTTTATTGAATGTTGTGCGCGCTGAAGTTATTAATTATGGGGATTTTGTAATGAATGTTGTGCGCGCAGAGTAAGTATTCATTATGACCGTTATGCTGAACGTGGACAGCTGGGTGTATTTTGTTCCGTTGTGCGCACTGTATTATATATTCTAAATGTATACCTTTTTATATACCTCGCACTAAGGGACAAATTTAAACAAATCAAAGAAATGTATATCTTTTTGCTGTCTTATTCTGCAAACAGTCGGATATGTGTTGTCTTATCACTTAAATGTATTGAACGTTGTGCGCGCTGATGTAATAAATTATGGGAATTTTGTATTGAACGTTGTGCGCGCAGAGGAATTATTCGTTACGACCGTTTTGCTCAACGCGCACGGCTGGGTGTATTTTGATCCGTTGTGCGCGATGTATTATATTTTATAAATGTATACCTTTTTCTATACCCCGCACTAAGGATCAAATTTTAACAAATCAAAGAAATGTAGATATTTTTGCTGTCTTATTCTGTAAATGGTCTGATATGTGTTGTCTTATCACTTAAATGTCTTTACACCATCAATCAACTGTTGCGCATTAGATTTGCTTCAATGGTAATTTTTTTTAACTGTCCTGTCAGTCTGAACATTAATTAATTCTCCCCCAATTTTGTTTTCTTCTTTATTATTGGGATTTTTTTTTGAACGTTGTGCGCGCTGAAGTTATTAATTATGGGGATTTTGTATTGAACGTTGTGGGCGCAGAGTAATTATTCGTTACGTCCACTTTGCTCAACGCGCACAGTTGGGTGTATTTTGATCCGTTGTGCGCGCTGTATTATATATCCAAAATGTATATTTTTTAAACAAATCAAAGAAATGTAGATATTTTTGATGTCCTATTATGTAAACAGTAGGATCTGTGTTGTCTTATCACTTAAATGTCTTTACACCCATCAATCAACTGCTGCGCATCAAATTTGCTTCAATTTTGATTTTTTAAATAATGTCAGACTGAACATTATTTAATTCTCGCCCGATTTTGTGCTTCTTTTATATTTTGGGATTTTTTATTGAACGTTTTGCGCGCAGAACAATTATTCGTTACGACCGTTTTGCTCAACACGCCCAGGTGGGTGTAATTTGATCAGTGCTCGCAACCTTACCTTATGTTGCCCATATGACGGGATGATTAACTGTGGGTAATGGAGCATGTAATACAGTTTTGCTCAGCACGCACAACGGTCATGGCATCTGACTGTTGTGTGCGATGGTCTATTGTGTTTAATTGCATACAGTTTGGCTCTGCGAGCAAAAGGGTCACATCTACGTCCAGTTGTGTGATTTGAGTAATTGTTGATAACAAGTTACGGTTTTGCTCAGCGCGCACAGCGGTCAAACAAATCGATATGAACGTTGTGCATGCTAGTAACTGTATGCACACGTAAATAGTTTATCACAACATATAGCATGAGCCTGTTGTGTGCCCTGGGGAATTTATAGTTCGGTGAACAGTGTTTGATCAGTAATATCTATGTCGGACATTGATTCAAGTAAGCATTAATGTATATATCACATTATATCAATTTTGTATTGTCCTGTAATTGTATCAAATTAAATGACATAGTATTAAGGCCTGAATTCTAACAAACTACAGCATTATGCTTTATAATGTACATAATGCATAAATGTAATTTATAGTTCGGTAAACAATTTTTCTCAGTAATTTCAGTGTCGGACGTATATATCACCTATATCCTTTTTGTATTGTCCTGCAATTGTATCAAATAAAATGACATTGTATTAGGGTCTGAATTCCAAAATACTACAACATATATGCATTATTCTGTACATTACACAACAAAGTTGTAACTACAGCTAAACATTTTGCAACTTCACAGTTTGGAACTGGTATGAAATTCAATCACGGGAATATCCTAATGGTACATTGAATCCCACTACGCAAAACTGTTCAGATAGTCATGCTGAACAGCACAAGCAAGATGGCATTTATGATCAGCTCCAATAGCACACACCATCATCACTAGCATCCAGATCGTCCATAACGGTATAAGTAGCCACTACTTTAACGAAGTTGGCTGATCTGGATTCTTCAGCGCATGCCACTGTATGCGTTGAAGAAGCATCAATTATGAACGATAAAAAGCATATTTAAGTAAAAAAAATATGGTATAAAGACATGTAACTTTACGTTTAGGCACTGATATAAAAATATATCACGGTTGCTTCTTCTCTGAAGAATCTGCTGCTGTAGTAGAACATATGAAGGCGCAAATAACATCTTCCAGTACACGTCAATTGTCGATAGTATATTGTTCATCTTTGTGTGTTGAAGACGAAGCAGTGATGAACAACGGGAAATATTTAGCATTGTGAAGAAAAAATAGTGTATGAAGTAGAAACAGATAGAATCAGTTAGAATACTATCATTAAGAAGTGCAGTGGTTGACAAGGTCTGGTGGGAAGAGAGGCTATTTATAGACGAATTGGACTGGCCCATTGATGAGGACGATAGACTACAGTAGAGTAACTGTGCGTGATATTGTATTGGACATAAAGACGAGTGAATCTATAACATATTGTTACCAGCCAGATGATGTTCCCAAGAAGGTTTGGCCTTTACGGTGCGCGTTGAGCAAACTTGATGGCCAATAACAAAATTGCTCAACGCGCACAACGGGGAAAATAATGGCTGTTGTGCAAGTTGAGCAAATTATTTATGTTTGTACAATATTACTCATAATGGGACGTTACAAAATGGGACACCATCAAATCCAACAGCGTGGCAGATGAGTATCATTCACAAAGATATATGGTGTCTTATTCTGTAAACAATACGATATGTGTTGTCTTTTCACTTATATGTATACTAGAAATTTCCCGTGCAAATTGTGCACGGAGCAAAAATAATTGCCCATGAACACGATAGCGGTTAACACGCGAAACTGGGAAGGAGAGGAAAGTGTGGGTGTGCGTGTCATCAGCGTCGGGTGTGCGTGTCGTAAATACGGATGCCAAAAGGACAGAACCTAAATACAAAAGGGGAAGGAGTATGTATCTACACCCATCTATTTGCTTCAATGTGGATATAGTAAGACTTAAGTGCTAATGCTACCAATTTCAAAAAAGAAAAGCTTTTGTATTCTCCCAACTAATTTCTCTACAATGCT
This sequence comes from Scilla litardierei, assembly GCA_030789695.1. Lineage (NCBI taxonomy): Eukaryota > Viridiplantae > Streptophyta > Magnoliopsida > Asparagales > Asparagaceae > Scilla > Scilla litardierei. Next base: position 253,445,916 of record CM061141.1, read on the forward strand.
TTTGTGTATTCCCAACATATTTTCTCAATCCAAGATATTCCCCCCCAAAACTTGACATGACACTGCCACATAGGACAAATTCAAAAGCTTTTCTCAATTGTAATATAGAATAGTTTGGCTCCGCGCGCAAAAAGGTCACAATTACGTGCAATTGTGTGAACTGAGTAATTGTGGATAATCAGATATGGGTATGCTCACAGCCCGCACATCGATCAAACACATTATGTGACCGTTGTGCGCGCTGAGTAATTGTGTGCAAACGTAAATGTTTTATCACAACGTATATAAGGACGGTCACAATTCATGCCCGTTGTGCTCGCTGGGTAAATCATATATCTAGTAAAAAGTTTTTACATAGGTAATTTCAATTTCAGACATTGATTCAAGTAAGCATCGATGTATATATCACATATATCAATTTCGTAATGTCATGCAATTGTATCAAATTAAATGACAGTGTATTAAGGTCTGAATTCTATCATACTACAACATTTATACGTTATAATGTACATACCACAACAAATTTGAAACTACATTTCATACATAATGACATAAAACACCAAAGAATATCTACCCACAAACACTCTTCTCCGTCGATGACCAAAAATACATTATAAGACAAGAGAGGCTTGTGCGCCAAAGGCCCGGCCACCTCAAAAACCTGGAGGCGGAGGCGGAGGAGGTGGTGGTGATGGTGGGGCAACAGTACGGATGTCTCTAGGAGAGGGCACCAGAGTCTCCATCTTCTCTTGTATGTTCGACATTATGAGCATCATAGTGTCGAAGTCGCTACGCAGAAGTGAGATCGCCAGATTGGTGTTGGAGAGATGGGTTTCAATTTCTCCTAATCTACGAGTAAAGTTCACCGGCTGATGGGAGGATGATGAAGCAGCAGATGCGGGGCTTACATTGCCTATGAGTATATCCTTAAGCTGACGTTGTTCATCTGTAAGTACAGAGACAGACGTAGTAAGCTCCTCGAGTTTGCTACGGAGGTTGTGCAGAACAGAGTCCTGATGGCGAGACATCCCAACCATAGAGAGGAGGCCGTTACGGTTGTCCTCGAGTGGGGCTTTTTCAGCCGGAGATGGAACTGATGAACCTGCATGTAAAGGAGGAAACCCAGGAGGAGGCAACATCACATTGTGTTCACCTTGAGTTGGACCAAGCGAAAGCGAATCACGCAGAATGGGTCTATTGGCTGGGAATGATGGGGGAAGGGGATCATCGTGTTCAGGTGACGGTGAATCATCATCACTAACTCCCCAAGAGTCAGAAGAAGTCGACTCACGAGATCGTTTTGGCGGCATGAAGAAACCCGAGTACGAAATGCGAGAGTGTTGAGATGAAGAAGAAAACGAAACGACAGACCAAAGGAAAGAGGAATGAAATTTTCCGTGAAACCCCTGGTCTACTGATTCCACATATATATAACGATTGGTTATTTTAATCTCAGCCGCTGGATTACATATGGAAGTGGAACTGACTAAAACGATCTCATCAGACGGCTGGGGTAAAGCATCCGTTCGGATGGGCAAAAAAATCGTAATGAAGGGCTTACACGGAAACCGAGGTTCTACTTGACTCATTCTCCAGTTACCACACGTGAACATTGTTGAGAAGAAAGCAGAATCATTTACTGGCATCATTACGTACCTTCGAAATGAGATTGTACGAGGTGGCGGTTATACTTTCATCATTACGTGGCATACCGATTGCGTCTCGCAACCGATCTATAAATATCTATTGTTTGGTAGCCACTGCACGCTCAGGAGCGATGTGTATTCAAACGGAAAGTAAATGCCCATGAGGTGCACGTATATCGGTCCAGCCTAGAGCCGTCGATTGGCACCCGATCTATTACCTCGGGCTCCACCTTTACGATAGTAGTCCTCTCTATTGACAGGGATTCATGATTAACAGGCGGGAACTGATATAATGGAGCCGGTGCAAAGGCAGGAGCGATGTGTATTCAAACGGAAAGTAAATGCCCATGAGGTGCACGTATATCGGTCCAGCCTAGAGACGCCGATTGGCACCCGATTTATTACCTCGGGCTCCACCTTTACGGCAGTAGTCCTCTCTATTGACATGGATTCATGATTAACAGGCGGGAACTGATATAATGGAGCCGGTGCAAAGGCAGGAGTGATGTGTATTCAAACGGAAAGTAAATGTCCATGAGGTGCACGTATATCGGTCCAGCCTTGAGCCGCCGATTGGCACCCGATCTATTACCTCGGGCTCCACATTTATGGCAGTAGTCCTCTCTATTGACATGGATTCATGATTAACAGGCGGGAACTGATATAATGGAGCCGGTGCAAAGGCAGGAGCGATATGTATTCAAACGGAAAGTAAATGCCCATGAGGTGCACGTATATCGGTCCAGCCTTGAGCCGCCGATTGGCACCCGATCTATTACCTCGGGCTCCACCTTTACGGCAGTAGTCCTCTCTATTGACAGGGATTCATGATTAACAGGCGGGAACTGATATAATGGAGCCGGTGCAAAGGCGGGAGCGATGTGTATTCAAACGGAAAGTAAATGCCCATGAAGTGCACGTATATCGGTCCAGCCTTGAGCCGCCGATTGGCACCCGATCTATTACCTCGGGCTCCACCTTTACGGCAGTAGTCCTCTCTATTGACAGGGATTCATGATTAACAGGCGGGAACTGATATAATGGAGCCGGTGCAAAGGCAGGAGCGATGTGTATTCAAACAGAAAGTAAATGCCCATGAGGTGCACGTATATCAGTCCAGCCTTGAGCCACCGATTGGCATCCGATCTATTACCTCGGGCTCCACCTTTACGGTAGTAGTCCTCTCTATTGACAGGGATTCATGATTAACAGGCGGGAACTGAAATAATGGAGCCGGTGAAAAAGGCAGGAGCAATGTGTATTCAAACGGAAAGTAAATGCCCATGAGGTGCACGTATATCGGTCCAGCCTTGAGCCACCAATTGGCACCCGATCTATTACCTCGGGCTCCACCTTTACGGCAGTAGTCCTCTCTATTGACAGGGATTCATGATTAACAGGCGGGAACTGAAATAATGGAGCCGGTGCAAAGGCAGGAGCGATGTGTATTCAAACGGATAGTAAATGCCCATGAGGTGCACGTATATCGGTCCAGCCTTGAGCCGCCGATTGGCACCCGATCTATTACCTCGGGCTCCACCTTTACGGCAGTAGTCCTCTCTATTGACATGGATTCATGATTAACAGGCGGGAACTGAAATAATGGAGCCGGTGCAAAGGCAGGAGCGATGTGTATTCAAACGGATAGTAAATGCCCATGAGGTGCACATATATCGGTCCAGCCTTGAGCCGCCGATTGGCACCCGATCTATTACCTCAGGCTCCACCTTTACGGTAGCAGTCCTCTCTATTGACAGTGATTCATGATTAACAAGCGGGAACTGAAATAATGGAGCCGGTGCAAAGGCAGGAGCGATGTGTATTCAAACGGAAAGTAAATGCCCATGAGGTGCATGTATATCGGTCCAGCCTTGAGCCGCCGATTGGCACCCGATCTATTACCTCGGGCTCCACCTTTACGGCACTAGTCCTCTCTATTGACAGGGATTCATGATTAACAGGCGGGAACTGATATAATGGAGCCGGTGCAAAGGCAGGAGCGATGTGTATTCAAACGGAAAGTAAATACCCATGAGGTGCACGTATATCGGTCCATCCTTGAGCCGCCGATTGGCACCCGATCTATTATCTCGGGCTCCACCTTTACGGCAGTAGTCCTCTCTATTGACAGGGATTCATGATTAACAGGCGGGAACTGATATAATGGAGCCGGTGCAAAGGCAGGAGCGATGTGTATTCAAACGGTAGTGATCGTCAAGGTAATAGGTGCAGTCAAGAGAAAGGTCTTTCTCCTCTCTTCCAAGAGAGTCTTCAACACACAACACACTTCTCCTTCAAGTTCTACTTCAAGGCATATGGGATTGTAAGTGTTGCTTTCATAATTTCATAACTTTCGTTATTTTGTTTTTGTGCTAGGTTTGCGAGAGCGGTTTGCTTACTTCCAAGTTGTAGGAGTGAAGGACATCAATTGTATTCGATTTCACTTGTAGGGTTGCTACAAGTGGGTTTAAAGGCAACCTCAAGTTAGGGTTCTAACTTGAGTATCCAGAGGTATCCGGGTGGAAGGGACGTAGGATAACCGGGAACAAGGCGGGAAGTTACTTGGGTAATCCGAACCCTTGAAACATAATTGCGTTTGCATTTGTTTATTATTTGGGTTTAATTTTAATTCCGCACTATATTTGTTGATCATATATCATATATGTGTGAATTTTGTGATATGGTCTCCATGTATGCTATATGCTATATGTGTTGTGATTTGAAACGTTAAGTTTCCTTCGTGTATCTCAATGTTGATATTGGACTTTCGTTCCTCTTATCACCTAAGTTTATAATGTGGTTTTATGATTTTTTGGATTATATATATATTTAGACTCTTATTTGGCACGATTGTTGTTATTTTACTCCCGCCTTTTGGATAATGTCATAGGGGGATCGAAATAAACAAACAGAATCATAATGAATGTTCTAGGTATGGTCTAATAAACATACATACAAAAACTGGATGTAGGTTGCTACACTGTTTTTTTATACATCGGAGGTTGCTACATTGACTCTCCAAATTTGGATGGCCCTGTAGCAAACCGGCAAAATGATTCCAGTTTTGCAGGGCGGTTGATGGAGGGAAAACACCATATTTGGCGTGTTGTTGCAGTGTGGTTTGGAGATGATATAACCGGCCATCTTCCGCTTAGACTTGTATGGAGTCGTCGAATATAGCTTAATTCACGTAAACTAAATATGGGAAAAAATACCTAATTAAATGTCACATCATCTACCAACTAGATTCAATGGGGTTGGATAGTGGGGTGTTGAGACTCGAGAATATATTGTGGGGCCCGCTAAACAATATGTGTACCTTCGCGTTCGAATGTTGTTAACTGGGCAATTTGCAGTAGGTTTCGCGTCGTTCCGCTGTGCTGCGTTGAAAAATTCTATCTTTTTCCCTCTGTGGGTTCCACTTTCATGTGTTACTATTAATAAGACGAAAAGCGATGGTACGTAGAGATGGATGAGGTGGATGAGGTGAGAGGTTGGTGGGACCACAAACAAGAATTCGACCGGTCATCTACTCATCCACTCTGCCGAATTTGCTGGTACTTTGTTTGAGAAAAGTTTTTCACGTAAGCGCCATATCAGCGAATATTTGTATCCATTCTGACAAGTAAAACATTTTAGTCGTTTAATATATCTCCTCACACAACTGTATACAGTAATGCCATTTGTTCGCGATGAGGAAATTCGTATAATAAATCCAAATATTCGACCGCGCACAACTATCCCTCATTTACGCATATACTGCGCGTGACTAAATTATGTTTGCTCACCGCACACAACGGTTCAAATTTTGCCCCGTTTTGCGCGCTCAGTAATTAATCCTCCGTTTATTTATACTTGTAATAACAAACGGAAGAGCGAGAGAGTCAAGAATCAAGATGGCCACCCATAATGTCGGACCCGGCAAAAAATTTGAGTTGCCGCCAAACTCGGAGTATTAATGTAGCAGACCGTAAAAAAACCCCGCGAAGACCCCAGAAAACCCCGCCATGCATCCGGTCAAGTGAAGGATATTTATCCCGCCAAATTTGGGTATATATCACCATTCGCCTTGATTTGTGCCTTCACTGCAGATATGGCTGAGAAATCGTGTCAGTGGGACGAAGAAACTTTGCAAGGCCAGTCTTCAAAGGGAAGAAGAGACGGTGACGTAGATGTTAACCGTTCCCTTCATGACAGGGGGGATGTGCGGCCGTAGTTGCCTGAGACTCCTCTAAGGGATACGTGGCCATGGGGAGGTCTCGTTCCGGCAGGCTATGTCCCCCCGGCATACGAGGGGGCATTGCTGTTGAATCCGCCCACTGACGTTCCATCGGAAGGTACTAGGGGGAACCGTCACCGACCCTTCTTCCCCGTCTGGGACGGCGAGTCTGCATTGGTGGATAGGGGGGTGGCCAGTCGGCTGGTGGAGAACTCCATCCTTCCCATTGACCAAAGTGTCCTGGGTCAAATTGACATTGAAAGGCTCGCTAACTCAGTCGTTTATGGCAGTTACCAGGTTAAGTACTAATGTCGTCTCGTTGTGCTGTTGCCTTACTCTTACAGTCTTACTTATCCATGATTCCATGTAGACATCATTGGTCGGGGCGGAACTGCGTCGCCGAGTGGTGCAATTGTTGATTGCCGAGCGGAAAAAGGCGGTTTCCTTTGAATCTCAACTTAAGGATTTGAAGGAGCAGCTGATGAAAGAGAGAGACCGCAGATCTCAGTCGGAGTGGGAGGTTGCGAAAGCTAAAGATCGGGCGGCCTCTATGTCAGCGGTTCGGAAGAGCTCCGAAGAGCGATGGTACGTAGAGAAGAGCAGTCTCCTGGCTCGTATAGCCGAGTTGGAGAGAAACTCGCTTCCTCCAAACTCATTTGCAGATGTGAGGCATGAGGCTGAGGCGAGGAAGCGTCAGCGATCTGGTCGGGAGTCCGGTGGAGGATCGGCCCAAACGTAGGACGGTTTGGCTACCAACGCGCCCTCCAGCGAGGCGTCTGTGTGAATCGTGGCCATCTTAGTACACCAAATGGTTTTCATATTTTGAGAGGTGAACATGTGATGGTTTATGCGTTAGTAATGAACCCCGAACATTCAATTGGCAATGAACACCGTCTAGTGCAGTCTTTTACCTCTTGTTAGTTTAAATATCTGTTTGCCAACCATTAGCGATCTTCGTACACCGATTGCTTAATTTCGTGTGGATATTAAAACTATTAGCATACATCCATCACATAAATGGACAAGGATGGTGTGAAATATCGAAGTTGCCCGGGAATATACTTAGTGCACGTGAACTGCGTTGGAATTGAGCTTAGCATCACAGTGTACCAGATATACAATTTTTTTCTCATTGCTCACACCGGTCCCACCTTTTACCTGATGTGTATGGATGAATCTGATTTTTCAGTGTGTTTCATTGGAGTCATTTTCTGCAGCATTCACATAGCCTCTACATGCATCGAGATTGTTACGTATAGAGTTTTCCTTTAAACGAACTTGGGATATTGGACTTATGCCATAAATTCAAGTAGACCATCGTCAAGGAGAGAAAGATTCAAGAATACGCAGAGGTGGAAATCACTTCATGCAACATAAATAACACATTTAATGCAGTATACGGTCTTCAACATCAATAACATACCAAAGCACATAATTATGAGTCCAACTCTTAGCATTCTCCTTTATGTCCGTTGTGCGCGGTGAGCAAATTTTTAATGCTGTAACATAAATTGCTTAAAGCGCACAACGGGCAAAATTATGCCAGTCGTGCGAATTTAGCAACTGTATCCCATAACATAAATGTTCAACGCGCACAACAAGCAAAGACATGATGGCGCGTTAAGTTCCCGTTGTGCAGAAATCCCATAAATTTTGTACAAAAATCCCAAAAAATTCAGTATATTCTTTCATTATAAACTCAGACGCTACATTTGCACAAAATTATAAATTCAATCATCTGATGATACGGTAAGTACAGTGGGAGATTTGCCTACATCTTTACAGAATAATGTCTCGAATTGTCGCATCCTCTCTTCAAGGCCTTCCACCCATCCTTTGGCCGCAGGCAGGCGGTTAGCCTTCCAATGCCTTATTACCGATGGGACCGGGCTTCTATCTTTAAGTTGAATCTTTACAAAGTGATTATTATTTACAAAACCTATGGTGAAGGGACCACGTTTCGTACCTTGGTCTGGTCCTGATCTTAACGGAAAAAATGAAAGACATTGTTGCATTGACAACAGATGTATTACACAGTTATAACGACTTGAGATTATATGTCCAACTTCAGGGAATGTCATCCAATATTACATCGGGGGGTGGTCACCCATATAGTTAATTGACACTACCTGTTCTTGTGCACTTTCCTCACCCATCACCTTTGAGTACACATCATAGTGGTCACGCAGCTCTTGAAGCAACTCTCTTCTGACCACCTTCCACTGGTCCCCTCCCATCCCTAGATGTGAAGATATAGCCCAGTAACCACAGTTCCCATCTGCCTTCACATCTGTGACGTTCGATATATATTTGGCGATTGCAGCGGGGAATTGATCAAGATAAGGTATGCCTCCTTGAACGGCTCTAGCGTCCTTTGCTTCATAATTTGCTGCTGCAAATGAAGCTGTAGCAGAAACCACATTCATACTGCCAGATGTCGCGGCTTTAACAGTTGGTTTCTTTCTAGCAAGTTGAGGAGGAATTGGTGGGGCAGACGTATTTTTGATCCTTTGGGACCGTCTCGGCTGGACACGACCGACGCTTTCTTGTTTCGATGAGACTTCAGTTGGAATTTGAGCAGAGCAACTAGCCGCATCGGCTAAGACATGATCAAAATGAGCAGGATGAATGGGGGTGGCTGTATCTTCATTTGTCAAATTATTATCCCTTTCTCTTCTTCCATTGAACAGACATTAACTTGCGGCTCTGTAATCAGATTTGTCGCCGGGGTAGCAAGCTCCTTCAACTTAATTAACAACTCCTGCTTCATCGGCCCATCAAGTTGAGCATAGAGCTTGTGTATGCGCTCTAATTCAGCATGTATAAGCCCATCTTCTTCGGACATCAATTCTGTCTTAGCCTCCATGTCTAGCTGCTTCCAATGAGAATTTACGGCATCTAAGGGAATGAGGCGATTTTCCCTTGTGAATTCGCCAATCTCATTGGCACATGGTACACCATAAATCATTCTAGCTAGACAATCACCTGTGCATTGGTCCGTTCCCATAGGGTCAGATTTATCAGCTTCCACAGACATTATCTTCAACGCCGCAGCGGCTGTATATCCTATCAGCTCCTTGAATAAGAACCCATGCACATTATGTTGCAACATGATCTTAGATTTCTCGAATGATGCCTTGATCTCGATATGTTGCCCCTCTAATGATTCATGTATGGTTGGCCAAGAAGCGGATAAACTGAAGGCCGATGAACCCAATGCCTTTTAAGCTTAGAATGTTCTGTCTGGGCTCTTTTGGTCTGCGCTCTTTTGGTACTGACATTTCCAAAGTGGAGATTGCCATCTGTCCATACAGAAATAAACTTCTCCTTGTACTTGTCCAACCAAGATGTCTTCACATAGCTCACGACCCTTGTGTAATCTTTGTACTCGGTCTCCAATGCCTTCAGTTTAGCAACATACTCCTCCTCCTTGCGTGCCCCCACCAATAAATTCCAGCTAGAGATGAAACCTAACCATTTTTCTTGATCTTCAAAAGAGGGCTGGCAATTTTTGGCAATAGTTTTGGATATGTGCATTCTACATATTTGGTGCACCGCAAGGGGAAATTCATGGCCAATGGCATTCATAAGTGCTGGCTCCAGGGCTGACAAAATTACACGTGGCATCTTGTATCCATGCAGCAAAGAGCTCAACTTCCCCAAGGCCCACAAGTAGTTCTCCTCACATACGGCCTCCGTGTAACAAAATGCAGCTACGAACTGAATATCTGTGGACGTCACCCCATACATCTCCATCAATGGTGGCCTGTTGCGGTTGGTCTTCAACGCGTAGTCCATAACCAGAATCTCTGAAAATTTTCGTAATAACTCAACCGACTGCGTATGTGCCCAAAATATAGTCCTCACTGCAGTTGTCACTTCGTCCACTTCATGATACACAATGTAATTATGCTGTGTTAGTAGATTAAGGAATAGCTGCATTTCTGCTCTCCAGGCCATTTCCCATGCCTTCATCCTCTGTCTGGCTTTATAAATAGTGTTGATTGTGGTAGATGTTGCATTATCCTTTTCCTTCAGGTATTTCAAGATTTCCCTTGGCCTAAGCAATCTATTTGACAAGTCTCTCACCGTGGCCATCTCCCCACCTCCGAACCTCCTCTCATCTGGATGTCGCTCGATGTACATTGCGGGTTTATGGTTGTGATTGCCACGTACAACTGTCAAAATCCACTTATCTGTTGCCACATCATTAGCCCTCAAGTAGAAGGGACATGAACACTTCTTGCTTCGAGTTGATTTTTTGGCCGATATATCCGGCCTGTGTGGCCGATATGTCCCACTTCTTTCACAACAAAAATAATAAGTTGGGACCCTATTGCCCTTTGTACTCATATTTGATGATTTTGTAACAACCAAATCCCCGGTTTTCACACCGACCCATTTTACCCATTTACCAAGCTCTTCTATGCTGGGGAAAATTTTATTTGTTGTGAACTGATTTGTATAATCTTCATTAACCTCTGAGCCTTCAACAATACGCTGAATTAAGTACCAGATACCAATATAGTCACTAAATGTTTTGCTTTATTTTCTAGTAAATTAGTCAGTTAACAAAGCAAAATAATTTCAAACCTTTACTTCTTTGTCCGCTTCATCCCAGATCCCCTCAATGTGTACCGAGTCCATCTCAATTTTCGTAATTTCTACGCAATCATGTACCAAATGTACATTGCAGCAATCAATTTCTGAAATTATTAATAAATACCAAATTAATTAGCATCAATTAATGGCTTACCAACTTTACGATGCAATGCGTCCGCAGTCGACTATTTTAGGGCACCCCAACCCAATGACACAAATCTTTTGCTCTGCCTTAAGGACCTTCGTTTGATATAAGCAATAACTCTTATAGTCTATATAGATCAGCGAATTAGAATAATTTCTGTTGATCAAACCCTATCTCGTTAGCTTTTCCCGCCTTAGGTCACAAAACTGATCGTATATGGAAGCTGTTATGATGCCTTTGTATATACGGATGCGTAAAAATATTGGTTCATAGTGTAAATTACTCATCGCGAACACTGGGAGGGCAAAAATGTAAAAGTTCTCCTCTGTGAACCGTCTAGCTGGTTGCCCACCGCACACAACCGCGCAAAACTCAGAATTGCTCATCGCACACCACCACGCAAAACTGGGAATTGCTCACCGCCCACAACCACGCAAAACACGGAATTGCTCAGCGCACACAATCACGCAAAACTCGGAATTGCTCACCTCTCACAACCAATCAAAACACGGAATTGCTCAGCGCACACAACCACGCAAAACTTGGAATTGCTCAGCGCACACAACCACTCAAACCCCGTAATTGCTCACCGCACACAACCGTTTTGGTCAAGTCCACGTGCACATGTGGACAAGTTATTTGCTAGTAATATTTCAAACTAGACTTGTTTACTCAACCAACACAACGGGTAAATTATTGTAGACCCGATATGACCCGGTAGGACCCGAAATTGTCCCGTGATACCTTCTGCTCGCAGCGAATTGACAGACAATTACACAAATTGCTCACGGCGGAATTTCAAACGGCAAGTATTTTCAAAGATCGCTCCAGTCGCCCAGACCGAAATCCAAAAGATTTGATTTTTATTTAAATGCTCGAAGGATACATCACTTAGTCAACTGGTGAGATCAAACAAAGAGCTGAATCGAGAGAAATTGATTTAGGGGTTTTTGACCTAAATTTATCAACATCGACTCTTTGGTACGTCTATACTTTTAAGTACAGTTTATCTGCCTTTCTTATTTTGATTTTACATGCATTCATCCACGGTTGAGGTTGATGAAGTCGGTACAAAAATCCAAGGTAATATTGATTTATCTTCTCGGCAATAATGCATTAAATCATTAAGGATCAGGTTATGAATTGTTTGATACAGGATACTATGGATTTTACAACCGACTTTACCACCAATCAACTGTTCAAGGATAGAAAAGAGCTGTTTCAGTGGATACAAAACGTCGGGTTAAGTCATGGGCATGTGATTGTTACACGTTCGGGGAGATTAAGTAAAACGGCCAAAGGGCATCATGCTGTGTACTTTGCGTGTGAAAGAAGCGGTGAGTATCGGGGACATCGAAAGCTAAAAAAGACCAACCAGCCTGTTAAAATCAAGAAGTGTTCATGTCCTTTCTCATTGCGTGGTTATATGGTGGGCGTGGGCGTTGAGGAGTGGAAGTTAACAGTCGTTTGTGGTAGGCACAACCATGAAGCAGCTAAATATGTCGATGGCCATTCCGATGACGGGACGTTACAGGGAATGGAGATGGAAACAGTGCGTGACTTGGCAAATAGCAAGGTTCGGCCAGCTGAAATTTTGAAAGTACTGAAGGCAAATAAAAACTTCAGTGCAACCTCAATCAAAGCAATTTATAATGCACGAAACCGGTTACAACGGGGGAAGAAGGTTGGTATTGTAAAACAGTTGAAGGAGTTAGCATCAGCTGATAAAATTGTGGGTGCTGAGAATGTGAAGGCTGTGAATAATGAGGGGGAGGATCTGAAGGTGGGGGAGGCGTTTTGGGAGAATGCAGTGCCTGCTGAGTTGCAGGAGGAGGATCATACTAGGAAGATGGGTGGGGAGGATGATAAGGTGGATCGTAATGAGGCGGAGCAGACTGCTGAGGAGGAGGATGATGATGATGAGAATGCAGTGGCTAAGGCCTTTGAGAAGGAGCATGAGGTTCTACGTCTTCAAATTTCTACCCTGGTAGCGGAGATTGCTAAGCAGCATGCTGAGATAACGGATACGTCTACATTGACGTGTAAGCCGGGTAAGGGAAGAAGTAGACCGTTGTGGAAACGTACAATAAAGAAGCCGAAACAATCAATTTCACGTGATGATAGTGACGAGGACTTGGCTGCCGACATAATAATACCATATTGGAACGCTTTTCCTGAGTGTCTACGACCCCTTATAGTGCATGTCGTAGATGTGAAAGCAGACGGAAAATGTGGGTATAGGGCTGTGGCAGCTCAGTTGGGACTGGGTGAGGACGAATGGAGGCAGGTGAAATATGACTTGCGAGAAGAGATGTAGAACCACGACGGCTTGTACCGGCAACTTATGGGTGCCGTGGAATTTAAAAAGAATGTAGTGGCACTGGGCCATTTGTTAGACCGTCCAAAAGCTAAATGATGGATGCAGATGCCAGAAATGGCACATGTCATTGCCTCATGCTACGACTGTGTAGTACATATTCTTGCACCTCATCAGTGTGTGACATATTTTCCTTTAAGAACTCCTCCATTACCCCTATCATCCAGACGCCACATAACGTTGGGTCATGTGAACAATAATCACTTCGTTATTGTTAAACTTGCCCCATATGGTCCTGTCCCTCTGACTTCAAGTATGTGGCTAAGATACCGTTCCGATGTGTCAGCCGGATGGCCGGCTGCTTATGAGGATAGGATGCATTAATTCCAGTCAATAGTATTTGGTCACGATATTGCAACCGTTGACGTTATTGAAATATTGTAGGATAAAACGTTGTATCATTTTACTATGGATTGTTTATTTCATATTGACAGATTGGTAGCATGAAATATTATCATGTCTGCCTAAATGTGCAAATGTTATCATCTGTATGCCGTGCTGTGGTGTATCGTATCTATAAGTTATGCTCAACGATAGACCTACTAATCAAGTTTGCCTCTTACTAACTTTTTGGTGAACGGGTACTAACTAATATATACTGGATTTTGAATGCTTAATAACACACGCAATCTATCCAGATTTTCTTAAGGGTGTTAATTAATACAACTATTGATAGTTATCACGTTGGTATTATATTATTTTATACGTATCAATAATGTTGTTAACATCGGCATAAGAATATGAGTAATCCAATAGAATAAATATTAAAAACAAAATTCAGAACTCATCAACGTGCACCACGGTCAAAATCGTTCTCAGCGTCGCGATTAATAACGATTACCGTTACTAATGTCAATCCTGACAATCCATGTAAGATTACTCAGCGCGCAAAACGGTTCAAATCGTGTTAAAATATAACCGTTGTGCGCGCTGAGTAAAATAAGCCAACTAAACCACCGAATTTACTCGAAGCGCATAACAGGTAAAATTTTTTACCCGTTTTGACCCGTTAGGACCCTCTTTCATCCCTTGATAAATTCTGCTCACCGCTCACAGCCATAACCTTCCACATATTGCTCAAGGCGGAATATCAAACGGCAAGTTTTTCGTAGATTGCTCAAGGCGCACAGACGGAAATTCCAAAGATTTGATTTTTATTACTGGGCTCGACATTTACATCACAGTGGCAACTGTTGCGTTCAAACAAATCGATGAAGCGATATCAATCGATTTAGGGGTTTTCAACCTAAATTTGTCGAAATCGCGATTTGGTAAGTATACAATGTTAAGTACATTTTATTTGATATTCTTATTACAATTACAATGTGTAGAAATAGAAGGAGAAATTTTTGGTTTTTACTTGCCTGCAGATACAGTTGAGATTGATGGAGATGCTAAAAAATTCCGAGGTAATATTGATTTTTCTTTACGTCAATAATGTAACTAATGTTTGGTTCCCGGTCCAATTAGTTGTATAAATTGTTTAATACAGGTGTATATGGATTATACAGCCGAATTTACAACGATTCAACGTTTTAAAAGTAGAGACGAGCTCTTTCAGTGGATAAAGCGCGTCGGACGACAACATGGGCATGTGATTGTTACCAGTGTGTCGATTATGAGTAAATCGTCCAATAGGACTCCCGCTGCCTACTATGCATGTGCAAGAAGCGGGAACTACAGGGGACACCGACCAGTACGAAAGAGCAACCGGCCAGTTAGAACCAACAAGTGTGCATGCCCGTTCAAATTCCGTGGTAATGAGGTGGGCGATGGCGGTGAGTGGAGTTTAACGGTCGTTGATGGCAGGCACAACCATCAAGCTGCTAATTATGTCGCGGGCCATTCCGACGACGGGATGTTGCAGGGAAAAGAGGTGGAAGCATTGCGAGACTTGGAAAATAGAAAGGTGCCGCCGTCAGCAATTTTGAAAGGCCTGAAGGAAACTAAATCCTTCAATGAAACACCAATCAAATCAATTTATAATGCACGTTCCCGATTAATAAGGGGGCAGAGTGTGGGTATGGTAAACAAGTTGAAGGAGTTAGCATCACCGTGTAGAATTGTGGGTGATGAGCTTGTGGTGCATGTGGATAATGTTGAGGAGGAGCAGAAGGGAGATGAGGAGAAGGTGGATGAGGCTGAGGAGGCGACTGCATTGGCTACTTATTGGCAGGATGATGAGGTGGATCGTAATGCGATGGAGCATGCTACTGAGAAGTTGGCTCTTAGTGGGCAGGAGCAGAATGCTGCGTAGGAGGATGAGGTTAATGCAGCGGATGAGAATGTGGAGCCGAGGGTGCATGATGTTTATGGGGATGATGAGGCTGAGAATGCAGTGGCTGCTGAGTTGACTGTAGATGATTATGTTATTGGTGAGATGGTGGAGACGGAGGAGACGGTTGCCCTTAACGTGGAGGTGCAGAATGCTGAGGAGGTACTGGTGGAGGATAATGCAGCGGCTGAGACTGTGGAGCCGAAGGTGTATGAGGAGAAGGCGAACGAGGAGGAGGATGATAAGGAAGTGGCTACTGATTTGATTGCTGAGGAGCATACTGGGAAGTTGGTGGATACGACGGGGACGGTGGAACGTAATGTGGCTGACCAGACTGCTGAGATGGATGAGGGGGAAATTATTATTATGCCAGCGTCTTGTAGATGCCAGACATGGGACGTAAGCAGACTGATAAAAGTGCAGGAGAGGAAAATTGGATGCAGATGCCAGACATGGGACATGTCATTGCCTCATGCTACAACTGTGTAGTACATTTGATTACAGGTGATATGTGTGTGATATTTTTTCCATTGAGAAGTCCTCCAGTAAACCGAGCCTCCAGACTCCACATAACGTTGGGTCATGTGAACAGAAATCACTTTGTTATCCTTCAACTTGAACCAACAGGTGACGTCCCTCCGACTTCAGTTGTGTGGACAAGATCGCATGACACTGTGGCCGATGGATGGCCGGCTGGTTATGAGCAGAGGATGCAGTCATTCGTTGATAGGGTAAAAGGTACGGATATTGCTACCGCTGATCATTTTTAGTATCTGTAAGATAAAACATTTATCAATGTAATAAGTTTTTTTTGGTATAAAAATGGACCACTTTGGCGGATGAAATTTTATCATGGCTTCCGAAATGTGCAAATGTCATCATCGGTATGGATTGATGTTGTGTATCATACCAATTACACCGAGCGCAACACTGCAGTAATATTGCCCGTTTTGCGCTTTGAGTAATTATGTCTTTACCTACCAAATTGCTCAACGCGCAGAACTGGCAATATTAGTGCCGGTTTTGCGCTCTGGGTATTTTTAATAACATCAACCTTTGTTCCAAATTGTTATGTGATGAGAATGTGTCATTGTTAGTGTGTCCAATACTCCAAGTGAGAGTAGGGTTATTGTCTCATATATGTTATTGTTTGACAAAATTGCTTACCACAAACTCCCATTGATAAGTTTTGCCCGTTGAGCGCCTTTATTAGCCAATTTGTTAGTGGTTACTACAATTGCTCACCATTCACCACGATCAGAACAAATAATTTTGACCAGTTGTGCGCGGTAAGCAATTTTGTTAGTGCGAAAAAAAACTCCTACTCGTCCGCTCAATAAAATTTGCTGAAATATCCACAGTTATTGTTGCTCGAACCGTGCAAATTTTTAATGGTTAACAGAAATGCTCACAGCGCACAACGGCGATATATTGGAACCTTTGGTCTTACTAAGAGACCCCTCGAGTCTGCAGAGCAGTGTTGGTGAACATACAGAGCAGGGATCGTTAATATACATCGGATTTATTAGCCAATTTGTTAGTGGTTACTACAATTGCTCACCATTCACCGCGATCCGAACAAATAATTTTGGCCGGTTGTGCGCGGTGAGCAATTTTGTTAGTGTGAAAAAAAAACTCATACTCGTCCACTCAATAAAATTTGCTGATATATCCACAGTTATTGCTGCTCGCACCATGCAAATTTTTAATGGTTAACAGAAATGCTCACAGCGCACAACGACGATATATTGGAACCTTTGGTCTTACTAAGAGTCTAAGAGACCCCTCGAGTCTGCAGAGCAGTGTTGGTGAACATACAGAGCAGGGATCGTTAATATACATCGGATTGCTACCAACCGGATGTTCTGCTTTATAATGATTAATGCATGCCTAAGTTTTGCGCGTTGGGATAAACTGTAGCCACTAAAAAAATAGCCCAACACGCACAACGGGCACAATTATGCCCTTACGCTCGGGCAAAATTACGAGCACAACGGGAAAACAACGCGCACAACGGGCAAAAATTACGCGAACAACGGGCAAAACAACGCGCACAACGGGCAAAAAGGAAAGCCGGTGGTTCGCTTTTTGAGCATATAAAAGGTAGTTTATCAACAATTGTTAAACACGCACACACCTAGTAGCCTTATGCCCGGTGTGCAAGTTGAGCAAAGTTGCGACGATAGTGCATTTGCTCAACGCGCCCCGCACGGACTAATTTTGCCCGTTGTGCGCTTTGAGCATATTTGTTGGATGCTGTAATTTTTGTTCCAACGGTCAATCATTCACACTCCTATTTTCATCATACTAAAATTGTGATTCCGCAATCTACCAACAGTCAAACTTCACTTAGAAACTTTACCTAATTGTGATTAAGACCGATACTTATTCATTCTGAAGACATTTTATATAAAATCTGATACCTAGTCAATCTGATTCAGAAACTGCATGCAAACCTTTAGATTAATGCTGATACATATTCAAACGGTGACCATTCCAAAATGGCCAACCCATTCTAACATACTGAAGTACGTACAGATACAGATCCAAGCAGATACATATCCCTTTACTCTTACAAACTGATACATTTGAGTGTCTTCGCAGATGTTTGCAATGAAGTGGCGCGTGATCTGCGTGTTTCCCCCTTCAACTTCCACGAGTTCATCGGTTGCCCATCTTCGTTGCGTTTATTAACGTCCTTGGATAGTTGGATATGAGTGTCGCGTCATTGTAACCTGCAGTCAAGTATGTAGCCGTGTCAAACACAACGCCTGGAACCCCGATTCCCCTGTGGCGATGTACGACACGGGCAATGCGCTCCACATCTACGTTGCAGTTGCCGAATTTCTGCCCTGATCTGCTCAAGATGATTGTCATATCAGATGTGTGCAATGACGTGGCACTTTGTCCGTAGTAGGAGACCCCGTGAATTCGAAAGTCGGCAGACCGTTTCGCTTATTACCGTCATTGTTGTCGTCGTTGTAACCTGAACAAGATGATTGTTATACCAGATGTGTGCAATTTTCCTCTCCTGCACTTTTATCAGTAATAAAATAGTTCACGCCTGTACAAGACGCTGGGAGAGGAAAATTGGATGGCATAATAATAATTGGATGCAGATGCCAGACATGGGACATGTCATTGCCTCATGCTACAACTGTTTAGTACATTTGATTACAGGTGATATGTGTGTGACATTTTTTCCATTGAGAAGTCCTCCAGTAAACCGAGCCTCCAGACTCCACATAACATTGGGTCATGTGAACAGAAATCACTTTGTTATCCTTCAACTTGAACCAACAGGTGACGTCCCTCCGACTTCAGTTGTGTGGACAAGATCGCATGACACTGTGGCCGATGGATGTCCGGCTGGTTATGAGCAGATGATGCAGTCATTCGTTGATAGGGTAAAAGGTACGGATATTGCTACCGCTGATCATTTTTAGTATCTGTAAGATAAAACGTTTATCAATGTAATAAGTTTTTTTTGGTATAAAAATGGACCACTTTGGCGGATGAAATTTTATCATGGCTTCTGAAATGTGCAAATGTCATCATCGGTATGGATTGATGTTGTGTATCATACCAATTACACCGAGCGCAACACTGCAGTAATATTGCCCGTTTTTCGCTTTGAGTAATTATGTCTTTACCTACCAAATTGCTCAACGCGCAGAACTGGCAATATTAGTGCCTTTTTTGCGCTCTGGGTATTTTTAATAACATCAACCTTTGTTCCAAATTGTTATGCGATGAGAATGTGTCATTGTTAGTGTGTCCAATACTCCAAGTGAGAGTAGGGTTATTGTATCATATATGTTATTGTCTGACAAAATTGCTTACCACAAACTCCCATTGATAAGTTTTGCCCGTTGAGCGCCTTTATTAGCCAATTTGTTAGTGGTTACTACAATTGCTCACCATTCACCACGATCAGAACAAATAATTTTGACCAGTTGTGCGTGGTGAGCAATTTTGTTAGCGCGAAAAAAAACTCCTACTCGTCCACTCAATAAAATTTGCTGATATATCCACAGTTATTGTTGCTCGAACCGTGCAAATTTTTAATGGTTAACAGAAATGCTCACAGCGCACAACGACGATATATTGGAACCTTTGGTCTTACTAAGAGACCCCTCGAGTCTGCAGAGCAGTGTTGGTGAACATACAGAGCAGGGATCGTTAATATACAGCGGATTTATTAGCCAATTTGTTAGTGGTTACTACAATTGCTCACCATTCACCACGATCAGAACAAATAATTTTGGCCGGTTGTGCGCGGTGACCAATTTTGTTAGTGCGAAAAAAAATTCCTACTCGTCCACTCAATAAAATTTGCTGATATATCCACAGTTATTGCTGCTCGCACCGTGCAAAATTTTAATGGTTAACAGAAATGCTCACAGTGCACAACGGTGATATATTGGAACCTTTGGTCTTACTAAGAGTCTAAGAGACCCCTCGAGTCTGCAGAGCAGTGTTGGTGAACATACAGAGCAGGGATCGTTAATATACAGCGGATTGCTACCAACCGGATGTTCTGCTCTATAATGATTAATGCCTGCCTAAGTTTTGCGCGTTGGGATAAACTGTAGCCACTAAAAAAATAGCCCAACACGCACAACGGGCAAAATTATGCCCTTAGGCTCGGGCAAAATTACGAGCACAACGGGAAAACAACGCGCACAACTGGCAAAAATTACGCGCACAACGGGCAAAACAACGCGCACAACAGGCAAAAAGGAAAGCCGGTGGTTCGCTTTTTGAGCATATAAAAGGTAGTTTATCAACAATTATTAAACGCGCACACACCTAGTAGCCTTATGCCCGGTGTGCAAGTTGAGCAAAGTTGCGACGATAGTGCATTTGCTCAACGCGCTCCGCACGGACTAATTTTGCCCGTTGTGCGCTTTGAGCATATTTGTTGGATGCTGTAATTTTTGTTCCAACGGTCAATCATTCACACTCCTATTTTCATCATACTAAAATTGTGATTCCGCAATCTACCAACAGTCAAACTTCACTTAGAAACTTTACCTAATTGTGATTAAGACCGATACTTATTCATTCTGAAGACATTTTATATAAAATCTGATACCTAGTCAATCTGATTCAGAAACTGCATGCAAACCTTTAGATTAACGCTGATACATATTCAAATGGTGACCATTCCAAAATGGCCAACCCATTCTAACATACTGAAGTACGTACAGATACAGATCCAAACAGATACATATCCCTTTACTCTTACAAACTGATACATTTGAGTGTCTTCGCAGATGTTTGCAATGAAGTGGCGCGTGATCTGCGTGTTTCCCCCTTCAACTTCCGTGAGTTCATCGGGCGCCCATCTTCGTTGCGTTTATTAACATCCTTGGATAGTTGGATATGAGTGTCGCGTCATTGTAACCTGCAGTCAAGTATGTAGCCGTGTCAAACACAACGCCTGGAACCCCGATTCCCCTGTGGCGATGTACGACACAGGCAATGTGCTCCACATCTACGTTGCAGTTGCCGAATTTCTGCCCTGATCTGCTCAAGATGATTGTCATACCAGATGTGTGCAATGCCATGGCACTTTGTCCGTAGTAGGAGACCCCGTGAATTCGAAAGTCGGCAGACCATTTCGCTTATTACCGTCATTGATGTCGTCGTTGTAACCTGAAGTCAGGACAAAAGACACCGATTGGAACTCCGTTACCGGAGACGATGTAAAACAACACAGGGTTGCATAAGAAGTTGTGTTTGGGAGTGTAAGAGATCAGAAAGGATAGGATGGAGTGTCTGTGCGTCAAAGATGATGTATAGTGAAACGATGAAGGGTTTGATGGAGGAGATGGAGTGTATAAAAAGGAGATGGAGATGGATATGGAGTGTATAGCAAGACACGCAAAAAAAATACATAGACATAATTTATAATAGGAGGGAATAACAATCTTACATGGTACAACACCCAGCAGCTTTCCTGAAACATGTGAGACATCATAGCCAATATCACCCCAAAAGAATATGGTATGATCATCGTACACATTTTTCATAGTGTTGTTTGGGACAAATTTTCTCAACGCAGTTGCAACACCCCCCAGCATTGTCGGGGATGCTTGATTATAAATAGACGATAGCCCTTCGTTGCATAAGTTTCCAACATGAACCATTTACCTTTACGTGAAAAGAGTACTGGATGAATGCTATCGTCCATATCTATATCAAGCATGCACGAACAGCTGAAGGACTTATTGTTTCCATACGGAGGTTGTGTGGGCAAATAAAGAAGATGATAGAAGAAAGTAGACGAAGTTTAGAGAAGATGAGTGCTCGTTGTCCGCCATTTATAGGGGAATTTGGACCAATCATAATGAAGCGTATAAAAAGTCCGTGATCCTACAGTAATGCAATAGATCTTGGGATTCAACATTTAGAGCATCTCCAAATGGGCTCCCTAAATTATTTTAGAATGTGGAAAAAAATAGGTTAATTACTCTCCGCGCAAAACCATGAAACCCTACGGTTTTTCGCCTTGATCACATAATAGGAAAATTACACTCAACAATACTACTCTTCACTAAGATTTTTTAATACATTATATTCGCCGCGCACACCGGGCTAAATAATACAGAAGCGAGTAACTATCATAATTGCTCACCGCACAGAATGTTTAGAAAACGAGAATTGCTCAATGCGCAAAATGCAGAACGCATGACAGCGAATTGTATTGATGAGAAGAAGTAGAGTTAATGTGTGGCTACATTGAAGACCCCGTCAAGCTACAGAGGGGTTCTCGTGAATATACAAAAGACTGCCCATCTACATCGGATTGATGTCAGACATATGAAGAGACTTTAATTGCGATGGGAGAGAATTGATGTAGCTGGAGTGATTTGAAAGCTCTCAGGGAGACCTTTGACCCGAAAAATGACACAAATGTCCTCAAAAGCAAGAGCAACTGTGACCCAGTGGAGAACTTTGTGGCAGTTCACCCTCACTGGGACAAAATTGGTTGTGTGTGGTGAGAAATTCTGAGGTTTGAGTGGTTTTGTGCTCTGAGCAATTCTGATTTTTGAGTGGTTGTGTGCGGTGAGCACTTCTGAGTTTGAGTGGTTCTGTGCGATGAGCAATTTTGAGTTTTGAGTGGATTTGTGCGCTGAGCAATTCTGAGTTTTGAGTGGTTGTGTGCAGTGTGCTTATTCTGAGTTTGAGTGGTTGTGTGCGGTGTGTAATTCTGAGGTATGAGTGGTTTTGTAGCCGCTTACTTAATTGCTCAACGCTAAGACATAATTGCTCAAAGCAAAGAAAGAAAAGCCTTACCATGAAGTTTGAAAGGGGGCGAGACGCCCCCGTATTCGATCTCTCCTCACAAACCCAGGGTGTTAGGGACGATTTGCCTCTAGACACTTCTCCCCTCTCAAAAGAAACCTCCCGTTGGCCTGATCGTTGGATAGGCCTTCCGTTGATACCGGACCTCTCTTTCCCGACGAATTCTTCCTTTCACAGGCGGATCGCCGACGAGTTATTCGTCTTACACATAGAGCGGCCAGCCTTCCACTCCCTGACTTTCCTTGGAGAACTAACGCCAAGGGACTTAGGGCGGACCGCTCCTCCCCTCCAGCGCCTACTCCGTGACTACCTCCACCTCCGGTGGAGGCATCGCCGCCCGCGGGGTGTGTAGGATCCTGCCAAAAACAGAGTTAGGATCGATAATTAAAGTTGAGACTTACGCTTGCGTATGCGGAACGGTAGTCTCGGAACTTTGCCTTCGGATTCGCCACGACGGATCGAGTCTTCTCACGAACGGAGTAAGGCTACTAATCCACAATCTAAATCTCTATTTTAGATTAAGAACTTGGATAGAGGAAGAGAAAGGATTTCTGCAGAGCTTCGCTAGAATGAAGTTGCATGCATGAATGCCATGCAAAAGGTGTCAAAAATGGCTTAACCTTGGGTCTTATTTATAGCCCCCAAGGTAGTTATTTTAGGGTAAGTTGTTCCTTTGGAACAACTTAATTAAGGTGTACCATGATACATGGCACATTATAAGCTTAAGTTGTACCATATGCATGGTACAACATAAGCTTAAGATATTCCCCCTTTATTAGCCATATGTCGCATGCACTTATGCATATATAAAGCGACTTTCCTACTCATCCAGAGATCCTCTCCGCAAGGGAACAGATTCCCTTTGCACACGACTTCGTGTACGCGACGTTCGAGGTCCGTATTCCCTCGTACATCTCCCACAAGGGTGTACAAACGTCTTCCATATCCAACATCTCCCACTCACACTTGAGGGGATTGTAAGAGAACGTCTTTCCCTTAGTTCGTTCATCTATCATACCGAGAAATAGACCGTGCGACCGTCATGCGCGTAGAGTCTGTTGTTATGCACTTGTTAGAGATACACAACGACCTCGAAGGTGCAAAGTTGAGTAGTTCAACGCATGCTTTACCCTAGATTATTTCTTCACATTTCTTGTACTTTATATTCAACAATTGAATCCCATCTGGATTACAATTGGCTGGCCAGATTTGAATTATTAAAGTCCAAATGCGAATAAGAAATCAATCTTCCTCATCTTGCGAACCTTCTGATCTTGACTTGATTCGCTTTTCTAACGTGCCCGGCCGAGCCGAATTATCATAGCCCATTAGCAACACGCTAAGATAGCGATCATCTTGTCAAATCTAAAGGAACCAATTGGAGTCCTTGAGGGTAAGAGTTAAGAACCGTATGGCCTTTGAGTCTCACATAATAGCAAACACTATTGCTACTAACTCAGTGGTCGAAATGCATACGTGGTATGAACACATATTACAACATCACTCCTTTCCCAGGGAGAGTATGTCTTAATGATGTTGTACGGATGAAAAAAGATCAGACACCACAGTGCCTATCCTTTTGAGTCCCCTTACTACTCGTGAATTATTCACAGACTCTCATCCTGCATAAGACAGATAGGATTTAAAATCCTACGAGATCTCTTTCAAATATCCTTGTGATACAGATCTCAGATCTTTTGTAAGCATCCATATGATGCAGATCTTTCATTCGACTATCTTGTTTAAGTCACGACTCTAAATCATTTAATGATTTTGACTTTAAACTAGTCTCATCTATGTCTTATCCATCTGATAAGATAAGGCGGTTGCTCATGTGAGAGAGCCAACCTTAATCTGTCCGACATACACACAATAAAATAGCTGAGACTTAAACACAAATGTACATAAAATCATTTGTAAGAAACTTGTATGCAAATTAAACTTTGCTCTTCTATAGACATGGGAAATATTACATGATACAGCTCAGCACCTACGCATTCCCATAGATGATAAGTGTTTAAAAAACACATCTCTGGGGATCGCCTTAGTAAGGGGATCCGCTATCATCTCATGCGTGGATATGTATCCTATGTCTACTTCCTTCCGTTTGTCATAGTCCTTCGCAAACTTGAATCGAATGTCAATGTGTTTGGTCTTACAATGAAATTTAGGATCTTTGACGTAAGCAATCGAAGCTTGACTATCACTGTATATGGGAAC
Source organism: Scilla litardierei (assembly GCA_030789695.1). Lineage (NCBI taxonomy): Eukaryota > Viridiplantae > Streptophyta > Magnoliopsida > Asparagales > Asparagaceae > Scilla > Scilla litardierei. Next base: position 253,470,714 of record CM061141.1, read on the forward strand.
AGTGTGTAATTCTAGCCTGTAAGGATCAAATACACTAGAGGGGGGGTGAATAGTGTATATTAAAAAATGTTGCAAATAAGATGTTAGTAATATTTGCAAAGATGGCAATGAAAATAAAATGACAAGTGCGGAAAAATTAAATCAATCGCAAACACAGAGATTTATCATGGTTCGGATCCTTGTGATCCTACTCCAGTCCTCTACCCGTAGAGATTTTCAATCCACTATAACCACTTGCCCCGCAAGCGCAAACTTACAAAAATGGCGACACTCCCCGTGTCCCAAACTTTGTACAATCTCAAAAGAGATTCAACCCTGTTAAATAAGAAATAGAAAAAACACCTATAGCCTTGTTATGAAATTAGAATTAAATTCAAGGATGGTGTTAGAAGATGAACTTCAAGATATAAAAGATATGTTATGAAGAACAATACTTGAAGTTCTCTGGTTCATAAAAGAAGAGAGAGATCAATCGATATCTTCTTACAATTATGAACACAAACAACTTTCTAAAATGATGTTGAAAAGATCAAAATTGCTTCAAGGAAGAAAACTTCAATTTTCAAAAGATCTATGATTAAGAATCTTGAAGTTCTTCCGTTCTTATAAGAAGAGAGAAATCTATGGATTTCTTCTTGCAAATAAGAAAAGAGCAACTAAGGCAAGATTGCTTAGAATCAACAATTCTAGTAAGAAAGAGAGAAGAAAGTTGTGTGTAGAAAAGAGAGGGTCTACCCCTCTATTTATAGGATTTGTGGGCAGTTTTTCTGATGGAAAATGGGGGGAAAAGAAGTTTCCTACCGTTCACAAACGGTCTGGAAAGTTTCAGAAAAAACGGACGCAAAATTTCATTAGTCGACTAAAGAAAGTCTTAGTCGACTAAAAAATCAAACTTGGAATTTTTGACTGAAATTTTAACGGTAACTTTCTGACGTTGACTGAAGACTACTCAGAAATTTTCAGGTCAAAATTCGAAGAAAAAGTTTTTAGTCGACTAATGAATGTCTTAGTCGACCAGGACAAAAAAAACGTGAATTTTGACTTGTCTGAAAAAGGTTTGGTAGGATATGTTATTAGAAACCTAGGACTTAGATGGATTTCATATTCAAGGCTCTGAAATCTATAAATATAAAAAATACATCAGTCCGTAGATTTCCGTAGATATGTATGTTGAGCTTCATGTGAGTATTTGAGATGCCTTTGTGCAGGGATTCCTTATCAAGTGATTATTGTCCAAGCGTGGATATATTAGGAAACTGCACATCTGCATAGATAGAGTGAGTAGCAATAATAATAGTTGTCACATCAAAATCATATGGAATAGAATAGGAAAGTGAACATGGGATTATGAAATCCCAACATTCTCCCCCCTTTTTGATGATGACAAATATTTATAAAAAAATGAAGTGTCATACTCAGTTATATGCAGATATCATATCATATGTGAGACTCAGTTATATGATGACCATATGCATAAAAAAAATGAAGTGATGATGACAAATATGTATGCTCCCCCTTAAAAATTGCCTAAATATTCTCCCCCTTTGTCATTGACAAAAAGATGGGGTAAAAAGCATGTTAGTCGATTAGAAAATCTGTTAGTCGACTAAGAGAATATAAAACACAAAACAGAACAGACAACGGAACAAAAGTGTCACATAACATAACCAAACATATTTTACTAACAGAACATATGTAGGAAGGATACATAGGGACTAGCAAACATATATGCCCACATACCTAGAACTAAGGCCCTACGGCCGATTACAAAACACATCTAAAAACCATTATGCAAACAGCAAAGGATCATCAACACATCGGCATACGACCTAGTATCCGACAGCATCAAAACAAAATACATTAAACAACACAACTGAGGAGTAAACAACGGCAACTGTCGCCACAATCTAACGGCCGGAAGGGGAGCCATAGTCCTGAGAATTGCGACGCGATTTACGACGGGGTGTTTCCTCTGGAGCAACTACATTCAGAGCCTCAAGTGCAGAAACAAGCTTGCTCTGATTGAGTTGTACTTGGTCGATAACGTGAGCCTGTTCAGTCAAGGCTGACCGAAATTCCCTAAATCCAGTAGTGACCGTATCGTGAAGAGACCGAACATCCTCGCGAAGACCGTGGAGTGCAGACTGGGTAGTTTAGCGAAGTAGATGATGTCCGTGGGGTCTTTAAGGGACATGATCTAGGATTGGTGCGGCACTCTGGAAAACACTTGTGGACACATTGTTTCTTAACAAAGCGACGGAAACCACGGGATGAACTCGGCATAGAGGAGGGGACATAAGTGGTTTGGGTCGGAGTATAGTCGGGATCGGCTGAAGTGGGGTCTTCTACGGGGTCGTCTTCGGGATCGTCATCGGCATCATCATCATCACTATTGGCCGCATCGGATTCCTCAGGGTCCGGAAGATCCAAATGCATATTGTGCAAAGTGATGATGTTGATATTATAAGGATTGGAGACAGCAATTTCTCCATCGAGAGGGACACAAAACATCTTTAGGACCAAGGTTATAAAGGAAGGATGATAGATATGAGATTGAACCGGTCGAAGAAGGGATTGCAAAATCACGAAACCCCAGTTAATAGGTAAACCGCCCATCACCGCATAAAGGCAATGCTCCAATTCGTTGGAAAGATAGTTAAAGGAGCCGCCTTTCGGCATAATATTGGAGACTATAACCTTTAGAATGATGCGTGCAGGGGGGTGGAAATGAACAGCAGAAAGTTTATGGACCCAAGGGGTTGCGATTTTTGCTAGGATACGGGGATCGGTCATTGTAAAATTGAGAGAACCTGAGAAATGGGGAGGAAGATCAATCAACTCACAGATCCGACGAAGAGTGAGACAAATTGGAAGGTTCTTGACACGGGAAAGAATCTGAGTATCACGACCAACCACGCATGGCTCGAGATTGGCGTAGAATTTGCGGACGAGAAGGGGGTAGTAGGGTTCCTTGTTCTCGAGTGCCCAGATCTTCTCGAGGCCGGCTGCGGATAGGATAGAGAGAATATTGAAGGAAGCAAGAGCATTGTAATCGATGAAGCGCTCAGGATGGAACTTGGCATTGGCGGAGGCGTTGAAGCGATTTTCGGCCGCGGCATCACAGAATTGAGGAAGAGCCATCGGAGAAGAAGATGAGGATGAAGAGAGGGTTCGGTTGGGATAAAAGAAATGAAGGGAAAATTCCGAAAATAAATAGGCAATAGTGGGAGTAGTTATCCAAGTGAATGGGTGCCATGATCAGTTCGTGAGCAGTTTGAGAAACTGAATGGGTGAGTTAGAACTGAAAAGTTTTCAAAAAATATGTGAAGAGGCGGGAGGAAGACGAAACTAAAACGCGAAAAGACGGAAGTTAGATCGGAAACGGTTTAAAAAACTGAGTTAGTCGGCTAAGAGTTTGGTTAGTCGACTAAGGCAACCGAAATAAAATCTAATGCGCAACCGTTCGGATATTTAAAAAAAATAAAAAAAAATTTGAAAACAATTAATAATAAGAGATGAAAGGACGGTAGTGGGTAGGCTAAATTAAGAGAGGTCGGTCAAAGCATTGAATGGAGTTGTTGAAAGACACTTTCCAAGAAGAAAAAAAAACAATTTAAAAAAAAATACAAACTCCAAGATGGAATACATGTGGGTTCCCATTCCAAGGGGAGATGAATTTCGGATCTCTAGGCAAAGAGGTGGCCGAATGAAAACATGACACATGGCCTAGAGTGCGTTGGAAAAGAAAATTGTAAAAGCCAATTTCCAAGATGAGTGTGAGATTCTAGGCTTCATGATGACAAGGTATTAATCCAAGAGAAGAGAGAAGTGCAGGATTCTTGAAATTTGTGTGTCCAAAACGTTTATGCCAAAGTAATGTTTCATCAGAAGTAATCATTAAACAATGATTGAGAGTAGTAATAGACATGCATAAGATATAAATGTTATTCTTACGCTTACCACGGAATAAAACGGATGACATATCAGAATTGTAAATGATGCAATCATTTTGTTCAAAAACTACTTTGAAATTTTTATCGCATAATTGACTAATGGAAAGTAAGTTGTGTTTCAAACCGTCAACCAGGTGAACATTCTCAATGATAGGCTGATTTGCATTACCAACTGTTCCAGTGCCTATGATTTTGCCCTTTTTGTTGTCACCAAAGGTAACTGTGCCTCCATCTTTATATATAATGTTAGAAAGCAAGTTGATATTTCCCGTCATATGTTTTGAACATCCACTGTCCAAAATCCATCTTTCCTTTTTAGGTACCTGAAAGATAAAACATTAAACATTGGTACCCTTTGTATGAGGGTCCATGAGATTAGATCTTTGAAAGCCAAACCCAAGTGGAATTTGGCTTTTTAATATAATCATTGGAATGAACAATAGAATGCATGTAAGTAGAAATATAATTATTCCTATCTTTTAAACAAGAATCCTTAGGAACCCATATACTAATTGTAGTAGGTTTCCTAGGAATTGTTTTTGAAATATTAGTAATATTTCTTTGTGTAGAAGAAGTAGAAGTGTTTACTTTCTTCGTGTAAATGAATGCGTGATTCTTCTTTTGTGGTTTAACAAAAGTTGTTTTTACACAAGAGGAAGAAGAGTTATAAGTATTGGGTGTATCCTTATTAGAATATCCCAATCCTTGTCTATGATTTGCTGGATATTGAATTCTAAGCAAATCATCGAGATTAGTCTTTCCTTTGTTAAATTTATCAACATTGGAAGACATCTTATCGTATTTCATCTTTAGTGATGAAATATTTTTATCCATTTCGGATATTTGTGTATGCAATTCAACATTCTTAGTTTTGAGAATTTCATTCTCTTTACTAAGATCCAAAACTTGAGAAGATGTATTCTCAATATGTATGGAATTTGGTGTAGTGTTCTTAGAAGAAGATAATTCATGATATTTAATAAGGAGATTATCATTATTCTGTTTCAAAGATTTATGTTGATTATTCAACTTTTTGAAACGAGAATAAAGATCTTTTAATGCTTCTAATAATTCTTCATTATTAAAGGAACTTACCTCTTCTTCTTCATCTTGTGCCATAAAACACATATTAGCATTTTCATTATTGTCATCTTCTTCATCTGAAGATTCATCCCAAGTTGCTGCAAATGCTTTCTTCATCTTATCAAACCTCCTTTCTCTTCTGGATTGATCGTTGTTGGAAGTTTTGAACTTTGCTTTGAGAAGTGGACAATCTTTCTTCATATGTCCTGGCTTATTACAATTAAAGCAAAGAGAAGAATCAGTATTTTTAAACTTATTATTATACTTACCTTTTTGAAAGAACTTTCTGAAGTTCTTTGCAAAGAATGCCATGTCATCATCTGAATCTTCATTATCTGATGTTGTGTTGAAGGCGAGTACTTTCTTCTTCTGATTTGATTCTTCTTTCGCATCTTGCAATGTAACTTCATGTGCCATTAGGTTACCAATTAGATCTTCCATTGATAAGGTGGAAAGATCATTGGCTTCCTCAATAGCAGTGATCTTTGGACGCCATTCTGGGGAGAGTACTTTAAGAATCTTGCGTACCTGATCAAGAGAAGAATAAACTTTTCCAAGAGCATTAAGAGAATTAATAATGTTAGTGAACCTGGTGTTCATTTCTCCAATCGTCTCTTTGTCTTGCATCTTGAACAACTAATACTTATGAACCAAAGAGGCAATCTTGGTTTCCTTCACTTTATTGGTTCCTTCATGAGTTACCTCGAGTATATGCCAAATCTCTTTAGCACTTTTAGCCTGAGATACTCGATTAAACTCATGTTTATCCATGGCACAGAATAAAGCATTCATGGCCTTTGAGTTGTTGGTCTTTGCAGTTTTGTCGTTGGTGGTCCAATCAGCAACAGGTGTTTCTGGCTTTGTGTATCCAGTCTCTACGATGTCCCAAATCTCATAATTCATACTTTGGAGATGAATCTCCATTCGTATTTTCCAATATGAGTAATTTGAACCATCAAATAGAGGAGGACGAGTTTGAGAGTGCCCTTCAGGATGCTGATTGTAGTTGTGTGGAACGGCGTTCATGTTTGATGTTGAGGAACTTGCTGCCATCTTAGCCTTGCTCTGATACCAAATGTAATTCTAGCCTGTAAGGATCAAATACACTAGAGGGGGGGTGAATAGTGTATATTAAAAAATGTTGCAAATAAGATGTTAGTAATATTTGTAAAGATGGCAATGAAAATAAAATGACAAGTGCGGAAAAATTAAATCAATCGCAAACACAGAGATTTATCATGGTTCGGATCCTTGTGATCCTACTCCAGTCCTCTACCCCGTAGAGATTTTCAATCCACTATAACCACTTGCCCCGCAAGCGCAAACTTACAAAAATGGCGACACTCCCCATGTCCCAAACTTTGTACAATCTCAAAAGAGATTCAACCCTGTTAAATAAGAAATAGAAAAAACACCTATAGCCTTGTTATGAAATTAGAATTAAATTCAAGGATGGTGTTAGAAGATGAACTTCAAGATATAAAAGATATGTTATGAAGAACAATACTTGAAGTTCTCTGGTTCATAAAAGAAGAGAGAGATCAATCGATATCTTCTTACAATTATGAACACAAACAACTTTCTAAAATGATGTTGAAAAGATCAAAATTGCTTCAAGGAAGAAAACTTCAATTTCCAAAAGATCTATGATTAAGAATCTTGACGTTCTTCTGTTCTTATAAGAAGAGAGAAATCTATGGATTTCTTCTTGCAAATAAGAAAAGAGCAACTAAGGCAAGATTGCTTAGAATCAACAATTCTAGTAAGAAAGAGAGAAGAAAGTTGTGTGTAGAAAAGAGAGGGTCTACCCCTCTATTTATAGGATTTGTGGGCAGTTTTTCTGAGGGAAAGTGGGGGGAAAAGAAGTTTCCTATCGTTCACAAACGGTCTGGAAAGTTTCAGAAAAAACGGACGCAAAATTTCATTAGTCGACTAAAGAAAGTCTTAGTCGACTAAAAAATCAAACTTGGAATTTTTGACTGAAATTTTAACGGTAACTTTCTGACGTTGACTGAAGACTACTCAGAAATTTTCAGGTCAAAATTCGAAGAAAAAGTTTTTAGTCGACTAATGAATGTCTTAGTCGACCAGGACAAAAAAACGTGAATTTTGACTTGTCTGAAAAAGGTTTGGTAGGATATGTTATTAGAAACCTAGGACTTAGATGGATTTCATATTCAAGGCTCTGAAATCTATAAATATAAAAAATACATCAGTCCGTAGATTTCCGTAGATATGTATGTTGAGCTTCATGTGAGTATTTGAGATGCCTTTGTGCAGGGATTCCTTATCAAGTGATTATTGTCCAAGCGTGGATATATTAGGAAACTGCACATCTGCATAGATAGAGTGAGTAGCAATAATAATAGTTGTCACATCAAAATCATATGGAATAGAATAGGAAAGTGAACATGGGATTATGAAATCCCAACACAGTGCTCGAGTCAGAAGCATTCGTCAACCTGTCTAAGAATTTCCTAAGCCAAACAGCTTCTTGGACCGCCATGCTGAATGCTACGAATTCGGCTTCCATGGTTGATAAGGCGATGCAGGTTTGCTTCTTGCTGCTCCAGGATATTGCACCATTCCCGAGCAAGTAAACAAAGCCTGAGGTAGATCTTCGCTCGTCGAGATCACCCGCCCAATCAGCATCAATATAGCCTTCGAGTCTCAAGGTATTGCCTTGATAGCATAACGCATAGTCCGCAGTCCCTTTGAGGTATCTTAATATCCTCTTAACCGCTTTCCAGTGTGCTTGTCCTGGGTTGGATTGGTAATGGCTTACCATACCAACAGCATAGCAAATGTCCGGTCTGGTACACATCATGGCGTACATCAGACTCCCGACAGCACTGGAGTATGGAACTTTTTCCATAGCTTTCTTTTCTTTTGGATCTTTGGGACACATCTCCAAACATAGACCCTCGCCTTTGCTTATTGGAGTATCAATTGGCTTGCAGTCCTGCATATTAAACCGTTCTAAAACTTTCTTTATATATGTCTCTTGAGAGAGAGAAAGAAATTTCTTGGAACAATTCCTTGAGATCTTAACCCCAAGGATATATGCAGCTTCACCCATGTCTTTCATCTCAAAGACGGATGAAAGCCAAGCTTTGATATCCAAGATAAGACGCTTATCATTTCCGGCTATAAGTATGTCATCTACATAAAGAGACATAATTACATACTTGTTTTTAATCCTCTTAATATATACGCAGTTGTCTTCGTCGAGCATGGAGAAACCATACGACAAAACGACTTCTTGAAAGCGCATATACCACTGCCTTGAGGATTGTTTAAGACCATATATGGATTTACGAAGTTTACAAACCTTATGTTTGTTTTCTTCTTGTACGAACCCGTTTGGTTGTTCCATGTAGATCTCCTCATCTAGTTCTCCGTTAAGAAAAGCAGTCTTTACATCCATCTGATGTAATTCGAGGTCCAAACAAGCAACCATTGCCAGAATTAAGCGAATGGAGGTAAAACGCACGACAGGAGAGAAAGTCTCTTCGTAGTCTATTCCTTCCTGTTGCGTGAAACCTTTCGCAACAAGGCGAGCTTTATATTTCTCGATGGAGCCATCAGCCTTATGCTTGATTTTGAGAACCCACTTGTTCCCAATGGCTCTACGTCCCTTAGGTAAATCAACCAAGTCCCAGACTTGGTTTGTTTTCATGGATTGAAGTTCTTCTTCCATTGCCGCTATCCATTTATCTTTAGCAGGGCATGTGACGGCCTGTTTGAAATTTGCAGGTTCGTCATCATCTTGTAGTAATGTCATGAATGTTTGAGGAAATTCATCCTCAAATCTCAGAGGTGTTAACCTCGTTCGATTACTACGTCTTGTTTGAGTTTGATCACTCCCGCTTGGAATGACATCACTCCCACTTGGAATAACATCACTCCCACTCGTAATAGGATTGGTATCGTTCGTATCATTCATTGGTGAAATTTGAAACGTATTTTCTTCTTCACCAAGAATTCTCCCACTCGAACGTTCCGATCCTTCTTGATCCCAAGTCTCAAACAAGGATAAGTCTTGACTTATCTCACCCTGTCTTGGAAACTCATTTTCCAAGAAGACAACATCCCTCGATTCGAATTCTATAAGACCCCCATTGTCCTCTTGACCGACGAAAGCATATCCTTTGGAGTTTTCAGCGTATCGGATGAAGATACATTTCCTCCCACGTGGCCCTAGTTTGCCATATTTGTGAGAGGATAAATGTGCGTAAGAGGCACAACCCCAAGGTTTTAGAATGCTTAAGTCTGGAGTTCTATTGTTCCACAACTCATAAGGAGTAGAACTTACCGACTTCGAGGGTACACGGTTTAAGATGAACGCTGCCGTCAATAATGCATCACCCCAAAAGGTGATAGGAAAATTTGCCTGAGACTTCATTGATCGGACCATTTCCATCAATGTCCTATTTCTTCTTTCCGCAACACCGTTTTGTTGTGGAGTATAAGGCATAGTTATTTGATGAACTATGCCTTTTTCATCACAGAGTTCCTTAAAACTCGTTGATTGATATTCTCCACCCCGATCGGTTCGCAAGACCTTTATCTTGCGATCTAGTTGATTTTCCACTAAACTCATATAGTTTTTGAAGCAAGTTAAAGCTTCATGTTTGTGGGAAATCAAATAGATGTGACCGAAACGAGTGAAATCATCAATGAAGGTGATGAAATAGGACTTCCCGCGTCTTGTCTTAACATTCATTGGACCGCAAATGTCCGAATGGATAAGCTGTAATGGAACTTCGGCCCTTGTGCCAGTTCCAAACGGCTTGCGACAAGTTTTCCTTACAAGACAATGTTCGCAAGTTGACATTTCAACTTTTGAAACATTAGATAGCAAGCCACTTTTGGCAAGTCTATCCATTCTAGTTGGTCCAATATGACCAAGTCTTGCATGCCAACAAATGATCTCAGATTCAGAGTTAGAAGCATTTGTCAAATGAAAACTTTCATTAATGGAAGAAGAATCATCATACATTGTGTTTAAAACAATTAATCCATTACAAACATTACCAGAACCAATCAAAGAATTATTACAAACAAGGTCAACATATTGTTTATAGAACCTCCACTCATAATCTAAAGACATTAACATGACCATGGAAACGATATTCCTTCTAATATCAAAGCAAAGAGGACGTCGTGCAATAATAAAGTCCGGCCGTTGTCGAGAACTAGCTTGCATGTTCCGACGCCTTTGACTTCAACACGAGTGTTGTTGCCGACGTATATCCACTTTGTTCCTTGAGTTATCTTTCGATACTCTACGAAGAACCTTCTGTCCTTCGCTACGTGGTCTGTGGCCCCTGAATCAATCAACCAAAAATAGTTAGATTCAGCAAGAAACATGGAACTAGAAACACATATGTAACTAGCCCTACAAGTTACCTTATCACTTCCATCCGTACACTTACGGGCGAAGTGACCGTACTTGTTGCACTTAAAGCACTTGATCTTCTTCAAGTTTTTCTTCTTTGAGTGCACATTCTTTTGCCACTTTTTGTTCTTAGTCTTCTTTGAGGTTTCCGGTTCTTGCTTTCCTTCGTTCACAAACCTTAAGCGTTTATTCTTCCGCTTATTTCCTCCATGTGAGGAACTAGCGGCCACGTGCACTTCTGCACTTGGTTTTGCGGCTTGAATCCGCTCTTCCTCGAGTTCGAGGTGTTTCGATACATCGCTTAAAGTTTTAATGCACTCATTATGAGTGAGGTGCATTTTCATGTTATCCCAGCTATCTGGGAGTGAACGAATGACTGCTTGGATTTGCTGTTCATCAGACAGCGTAACACACGCATCCTTCAATTCAGATATGAGATTCGCCATGTGGCGGAGATGCTTTTTCATAGAATGATCTCGCCGCATCTTGTACGAATCAAATTGAATATTTAAGGAGCGGAGTTTGGTAACCGAAGTTCCACCAAACTTTATATCTAGCTCAGACCATATGTCTTTGGCTAGGTCGAATTCCCGAAATAGACGCATTATGTCATTGTCCATTGCGGACAGTAACGTAATACGTGCTATTTTGTTCTTTCGAGTCCAAGTATCATAAGCTTCCCGGTCCCTCTTGTGTTGGGCCGTATTGCCCAACTCAGGTTCTTCCATTATGTTTTGGAGTGTTTCGAGCACATCTTGCTCCTCCAAAACATATTGGATTTTTATTGACCAAAGTTTATAATTGTCGCCGTTGAGCTTTTCACCTTTGTTAAGCTCTGCGACAATGTTGTTAGAAGCAGTAGACATATTCGATTCAAAAAACTGCAAAGAGAATGAAAAACACGATCAAAATTCTATGCATAAAGTTTCGATTCTTTAAACACTTGATAAGTTCCTTGGATGCGTTGAAATGTTACTCTAGAATCGAGAAGTTCACTACGTTCCCAACTACCATCTAGAAGTAACTTTCAAAGTATCCCTCTTACTTATCTCAAGTAAAAAGAAATCAGAAATAATACCCGTATGGTATTAGCAGCGGAAAAATACTTTGAAAAACATATCTTTCAAAATGGAATAGGTGAGAATTTGCGCAAAGAATTTTAGCGCAACAATTGCCAAGCCACGAGACCTGTTCTACACACCCATGGGTTAGATAACCATGGCCGGATCGTGGTAGGACTTGGAATTCTAAATTGCGCTATCCCGATTAAGGACGGGACATAACCTATTTGAAAAACATCTTTTTCAAAAAAAAAAATTTGAAAGCACGTTGGCTAATCTCCGTAGAGTAGAGCACAACATCACAAGTACATTGGCTAATCTCCGTAGAGTAGAGCACAATGACATGGCTAATCTCGCATGAAGTAGAGCACTATGGCTAATCTTCAAAGAGTAGAGCCCAAAAAACTTCATTAAAACGTTAGTCCCGTATGAACTAGTCGGCACTGTGGTTAGCCCCGTATGGGCTAATCGGCACATTCGAGTTTGGCCAAGGCCTTTTGTCACCCCGTATGGGTCAGTAGGCAAGTTTGTAATCGACCCAGACCTTCTGTCGGATTGGTCGACCAAAAACACCAAATTGGTCGACCAATTTTTTTTGGTCTGCAACATCTTCCCGGCCAGGGCCTTTGCCCTGGCCGGGGCTTGGCCAAGGGGCCGGCCAGGGCCTCTGCCCTGGCCGGCCAGGAGCCCTGGCCCCTCGGCCAGGGCCTCTGCCCTGGCCCCTCGGCCAGGGCCTCTGCCCTGGCCGAGGCCGGCCATGGCCGGCCATGCCCTGGCCGAGGCCAGGGCATTGGCCCTGGCCGAGGCCAGGGCGCCGGCCCTGGCCTCTGCCAGGGCCGGTCAGGCCGGCCTGGCCTTGGCCGGCCACTGCCGGCCTGGCCATGGCCGGCCATGGCTTGGCCATGGCCGGTCATGGCCAAGGCCATTTTGGGCATTGGCCGGCCATGGTCCCTTTGGCCATGGCCGGCCACCCCCTTGAATGGGGTTGCCGCACACATTCCTCCCCCTTGATGGGGTGGTCGCCGGTGGTTATTGGCCGTAGCCAACCCTCTCCGCAAGTGGAGGGGGGTGCATGGCCTTCATAGCCCATTTGGCCATGGTGCACATGCACCAAATTTCAACTTACCCGATGGAAATAACTACCATCATCTTCCTCGATGAAGCACCCGTTCGTCAATGAAGCACCCGTTCGTCGAGAAATTAGTTATTTCCTAATGGCCGTGTGCCAAAAATGAATAACATACTACGTGAACGGTCGGTTCTTCCCGTCACGGAGAGTTCCTACCATATCCGTAATGATAGGAGACCCTAACGTGAAAAGAACAACCGCTGCGTTCTCTCCGTCACGAAGCGTTCCTACCATATCCGTAATGGTAGGAGACCCATTCGTGAAAAAGACAACGACTCGTTCATAGTTTCGACGGGACGACGGTTTGACCGGGGTGAACCCATATGGCTCCGATACCAATGTAGGATCATGCCAAAAACAGAGTTAGGATCGATAATTAAAGTTGAGACTTACGCTTGCGTATGCGGAACGGTAGTCTCGGAACTTTGCCTTCGGATTCGCCACGACGGATCGAGTCTTCTCACGAACGGAGTAAGGCTACTAATCCACAATCTAAATCTCTATTTTAGATTAAGAACTTGGATAGAGGAAGAGAAAGGATTTCTGCAGAGCTTCGCTAGAATGAAGTTGCATGCATGAATGCCATGCAAAAGGTGTCAAAAATGGCTTACCCTTGGGTCTTATTTATAGCCCCCAAGGTAGTTATTTTAGGGTAAGTTGTTCCTTTGGAACAACTTAATTAAGGTGTACCATGATACATGGCACATTATAAGCTTAAGTTGTACCATATGCATGGTACAACATAAGCTTAAGATATTCCCCCTTTATTAGCCATATGTCGCATGCACTTATGCATATATAAAGTGACTTTCCTACTCATCCAGAGATCCTCTCCGCAAGGGAACAGATTCCCTTTGCACACGACTTCGTGTACACGACGTTCGAGGTCCGTATTCCCTCGTACATCCCCCACAAGGGTGTACAAACGTCTTCCATATACAACAGGGTGTCGGTCCAAATCACCGGTGAAGGCATCGCCATGCCAATCACCCCACTGGGCACCACCATTCCCAAACAACGGGTCCCTCCGCCATCCAACGGCCTGCCTTCCACTCATCGACCTCCCGTCGCACATCCTGAAGTGGAACGAAACCCCAGCCCGCCATCCAACGGCATGCCTTCCACTCCTTGACCCCCCGTCGCACATCTTGGTGCAGGTTATAGTAAATTGGAACGAACCCCCCGACCGCCATCCAAAGGCCTGCCTTCCACTCCTCGACCTCCCGTCGCACATCATGATGCAGTTTACAGTAAAGTGGAACGGCACCCCAACCCTCCATCCAACGGCCTGCTTTCAACCACTGGCGTCTTTATCGACGTATTGTAAAGAACGCGAAAATGTCCCTCCAAGCAAGTTGTTAAATTCCGTCTATGATAAAATTAACTTGTTTACATGCAAACTTTTAGATTATCTCTGATACATAATCAATCTGAAGACATTTTAGATTAAATCGGCTACATATTCAATCGACTTCGTAAACTGATTGAAAATTTTTAGATTATATCTCATACATATTCCAATTGATGCCATTTTCAAAATGACCCAGCCATTGAACTATATGGATGTACATAATGATACAGAACAAAACATATTCATTACCCCATGCTCTTTACAAACTGATACATATGATTGTCTTCGTAAGATGTTTGCAATGAAGGGGCTTTTTACCGGATAAATTGTCGGCGTGATCTGTGTGCTTCACCCTACAACGACACCTGCAATGACGACACTCCTATCCTGCCTACGGTTGCCGAAAGCCGGCAACGATGTTAACTAACGCAACGAAGCGACCATCTTCGTTGAGTTTATGGACGTGTTTGCCAACTTTCTGCCACCGTAGCCCTTATAGGAGTGTCGTCGTTGCAGGCGTCGTTGTACCCGGCTGTCAAGTATGACGACGGTTCAAAGACACCGAAAAGAACTCCGATTCCCAAGAGGCGATGAACACCAACACATGGTTCGTTATAAATAGAATGAGATTTTCATTTTCGAGATCGGAAAGGACAGTAGGAGGTGTTTGTGTGTCTTAGAATATCTATAGTACAAAGATGAAGGGGATGGAGGAGAAGATAGTGTAAAGAGGAGATGGCCGTTCCACGTGCATGCGTGAAAAAAGTACTGGTTGAATTCTATCGTCCATTTCTATCTCAAGCATCAGGCCCGAACAGTAGAAGACCATCTCATCTTTACACCCCATATCCATCTCCATCTCGTCTATTTCTACCTCATGCATCATGCTCGAACATAAGAAGACCTTATTGTTTCCAGACGGAGGTTGTGTGGGCAAAAAGAAGAAGATGATATAGGAGAGTAGAGGAGGTTGTGAGAAGATGAGGGCTCCTTGTCCGCCATTTTATAGGGGAATTGGACCAATCAAAATAAAACTCAACGGTTTTTCACCTTGATCAACAATGATGCCAATTGGAAAATTACTCCCACCAATACTAATCTCTACTAATCCTTTTTAATACATTTTATTCGACGCGCACACCGTGCTAAATAATACAGAAGGGAGTAACAAACTATCAGAATTGCTCACCGCGCAAAACGCATGGAAAACTGGAATTGCTCAAGGCGCAAAACGCACAACGTATGGCAGCGAATTGTATTGGTTTATAAGGATGCGACCGAAGTAGAGTTAATGTGTGGCTCCATCGAAGACCCCGTCATGCTACAGGAGGGGTTTTCGTGAATATACAAAAGTCTGCTCGTCAATCTACAGCTGATTGATACCAGACAAGTGCATTTCTCAAGAATGTTTGACCGGCCGGTGGGATGTGAGCTGGAAAAATTAATAGCCGCTGACATAATTGCACAAAGCTAAGAACATACGAATTTATGGCCGTTGTGCACGATGAGCAAATTTTTAATGGTTTAAATAATTGCTCATAGCGAACAACAAGAAACGACAGGTGTAGACGCTTTGAGTCGTTGTGCGCTTTAACATGTGTTCGCTTTGAGCATCTAAGGTATTTTATAGACAATTGTTTAACGCGCACAACTAATCTGAAGACATATTCAATCGAATTCAACTATATTGATGTACATACTGATACAGATCCAAACTGATTCATTAGCCTATGCTCTTACAAACTGATACATATGATTAAGCCTGGATGGCGGCCCTTGGACACATAGGTTGGCGGTGCATGGCTACCGTACCTCCGAGGCACAAGCACTCCCTCCTGTTGTTTTCGATCTCTTGGCTCGATTCCAAATTGAAGAAGATAATGACGAAGAATCTAGAGAGAATATGAAAAAAGGTGAAATTCATGTTACCATCGATCCAGAGGTTCTAGACTGCTTCGTTGGATGCGAGCCCTTGCGGTGTACATCGACCACGTTTACAGTTACCGTGCTCAGCGTATTTGTCATGCAATCTGAAGGCATCTACTGATCCCAGTATTCTAGCGCTGAAGCCTCCGGGTCTGGAAAATCAAACATTTCCTCCTGGTAACAAAACAGAATGCTTAATGCCATCATACATACATACGTAGTTTTGAATTATTCAGAGGAAATAATTAGAAAATTTGTACTTACTCCAATGACTAGATCCTCCAGGTTCGGGCAGCTATTCAGCAAGCATGACAGGATTGAAAACGTGGTTGTTGTGCAGGGTATCCATCTGAGGATGAGTTCTTTCATCTTCGGCAAGAGACACCACAGAGTAACGGGCATGATATAGATATCAGATATGGACGATAGCATTCATTCAGCTGTTCGTCCATTTATAATCAGGCATGCCCGAAAAAGGGTTTCCAGATGTGAGGATTTCGCCTTCCACGAACAGCTGAAGGACTTACTGTTTCCATACGGAGGTTGCGTGGGAAAATAAAGAAGAAGATGATGGAAGAAAGTAGATGAAGTTGTGAGAAGATGAGTGCTCCTTGTCCGCCATTTTTATAGGGGAATTGGAGCAATCAAAATGAAGCGTATAATAAGTCCTTGATCCTACAGTAATGCAATGGATCTCGGGAATCAACAATTATTTACTCAACGTGCAAACCACGTAATACCAACGCGAAAATCACGCAATCCCAATTATTTTAGCATCTGGATCAAAATAGGTTAATTACTCTCCGCGCATAACAAGGAAACTCAACGATTTTTCGCCTTGATCAACATTGATGCTAATAGGAAAATTACTTCCAACAATCCTACTCTCCACTAAGATTTTTTAATACAATTTATTCGACACGCACCCCTGGCTAAATAGTACAGAAGAGAGTAACTATTATAATTGATCCTCGCACAAAACGCATGGAAAATGGGAATTGCTCAATGCGCACAACGCAGATATGTCAATGAGGATGTGACTACTGCAGTAGAGTTTAACTGTGTGGCTACATCGAAGACCCCATCGAGCAACAGAGGTGTGCTCGTGAATATACAAAATACTGCTCCTGAATCTACAGCTGATTGATACCAGACATATGATTTTCCCAAGAATGTATGACCAGTGGCAAGTGAGCTGGCAAAATTTATATTTTGGACGTTGTGCGCGGTCAGCAAATTTTTAATGGTTTAAAAAATTGCTCAAAGCGCACAACAAGTATCGCTAGGTGTTCACTTTGAGCCGGTGTGCGTGTTTAGCAAATTTGTTATGGCTAACATAATTGCGCAAAGCGCACAACATGCAGAATTATGCCAGTTGTGCGCGTTAAGCTATAGTTGCATCGATGACAAATTTGCTCAACGCCCACACGGGAATAAATTTGACCGTTTTGCGCTTTGAGCATATTTGTGAATTACAATAATTTTAATTCCACCGCGCACCAGCGCATTGAATCAATCACATTCCAAATTTCATCATACTTAAACACGCACAACCAGCAGAATTATGCCCGTTGTGCGCGTTTAGCTAAAGTGTAGATTAAATCTCATACATATTCTAGTTGATGTTATTTTGAAAATGACCCAGCCATTCAAATATATTGATGTACATACTGATACAGATCCAAACTGATTCATTAGCCTATGCTCTTACAAACTGAAACATGTGATTGTCGGTGTGATCTGAGTGCTTCCTCGTCAACTTCCGCGAGTTCATCGGGCGACCATCTTCGTTCTGTTTATTACCGTCGATGCCGATTTTCTGCCATCATCGGCTGGATATGAGTGTAGTCATAGCATGCGTCGGTGTAACCTGCAGTCATGTATGTAGCCGTTTCAAAGACACCGAGAGAAACTCCGATTCACATGAGGCGTCGAACAACATCAACATATCAAAATACTAAACACCGCTGGTCTTTGAACAACTTACAAGCTCAGATGCAGAACTGCATGCGGCGATGTGTTCTAGTAAGAGAATACTAAACACTGCATGCGGCCCCAACCTCGTCGCATCTCTTCGTTACAACCTCCTCAAGATCTGCTAAGGTGCACGTAGGTGGAGGATCTTCGTTGTAGACAATGAAGGCGGATCCTACGGAGAACACACTGGCATTTGATGCGTCCATCACCAGGTCAACATTCTTCCGGACGGTTCGACCGGCAGCTAGATCCACCTTTTCGAGGAAGCCCCTTTAAGGAGGCTCGAACTGATCGGTGAAGTAAAAGCTTAATCCAGAGAAGATCTTCACCGACTATAAGAGACCAATATAAGAGACCAATATGATATGTACACTACTGGACATGGGCCTCCGCACACGCATACACAAGGAAAAGTGTTCATAAGATGGCTTCCTCCGGTAATTATCCAAAGACTCAAATAGTTCAAAACATTTTCCAATTCAAATAGTTCAAAGGCGCGACATGCCGTCATTGACGTGTCATTACAGTCACTTTCCTGCTCGTTTTGTAATTTCTGTCGCTTTACTTTAGCATCATCAACATCATCTGTTCGGACGAGGAAATGGATGTGTGACTCTTCACATCATTTGATTTTCTGGAAATCTGAGACAACCATGCCTTTTGTGTTTCCGCACAGGTTCCAGGCTTCCAGCTTCTGCATTCTGAGACAATTATGATCTGCTTCATCCACAGTCAGATTTGGCCAATTTGCCTGCGAGCCAAGAGATCGAAAAGAACAGGAGGGAGTGCTTGTGCCTCAGAGAGACGGTACCCATGCACCGCCAACCTAATTGACCCATAGCAGCCAACCAGGGCGCAAAGGCCCGGGGGCCATTCTTCTCTTCGCAGACCAGGGAGAGAAGCATATTAGGGAGGCGACTGCATCAGCCTGTAGTCCTCCGATTTCATATGTTTCTCCAGGGCATTCACGGCATTCACGATCCATTTATCCTACAGTAATGCTAGGGATCTCGGGAATGAACATCTTATTTACTCAACGCGTAATCCCACCGAGAAAAACGAGTAATCCTAAGTATTTTAGGCTCAGCTGAAAAAGAGGCAATTTACTCTCCCCACACGACAAGGAAACTGAACCGTTTTGCGCCTTGAATTACTCTCTGTCAATGACTCGAAAAATTATTTATTTTCCAGCGCAACAAAAACAATCAAATTGTTTCTGTTGTGCGTGCGGGTTAATTGGTTCCACTATAAGCCCTTGTGTGTAATGTGGAGTCCTCAGATGTGAGACCGTGTGTGTACAGCGGATGGATATTGATTCACACTATGAATTTTAACCACCGCGCACGACACGCACAACGGCTAATTGATATCAGCCCTTTGTTGCGTTTATTAACGTCATAGCTTGGTAACGGCTATTTATTACAAATGTATTTTACAAATCACGTGACCAAATTTAATAATTTTAGTACCGATGGAAATATCTCTATTATACCTACTACATGAGACCAATATTGGATATTTTTCGAGCAAATTTAAAATATTTACAATATTACAAGAAATACTAAATACTTAAAAATTAAAAAAAATTAACATTGAAGAATAATAATATTTATAGTTTTCTTTCATGCAGAAATAATGTATTAGATTAACCCATTTTAATGATAAATATTTTTCATTAGTAAAGCTTAAACAAAGAGAAAATAGGATTTGAAGATGGTGGGTTGGAGTTGCACATCCTCAAAAATAGCATCTTTTAGAGATATTCCATTTTGAAGGGGGGTTTTTAGAGATTTGTGGTGGAGTTGCTATATGGAATTGGAGCAATCAAAATGAAGCGTATAATAAGTCCTTGATCCTACAGTAATGCAATGGATCTCGGGAATAAACAATTATTTACTCAACGCGCAAACCGCGTAATACCAACGCGAAAATCGCGTAATCCCAATTATTTTAGCATCTGGATCAAAATAGGTTAATTACTCTCCGCGCATAACAATGAAACTCAACGATTTTTCGACTTGATCAACATTGATGCTAATAGGAAACTTACTCCCAACAATACTACTCTCCACTAAGATTTTTTAATACATTTTATTCGACACGCACCCTGGGCTAAATAATACAGAAGAGAGAAACTATTATAATTGATCACCGCGCAAAACGCATGGAAAACGGGAATTGCTCAATGCGCGCAACGCAGATTGGTCAATGCGGATGTGACTGCTGCAGTACCATATTTACTGTGTGGCTACATCGAAGACCCCGTCAAGCTACAAAAGGGTGCTCGTGAATAAGAAAATACTGCTCCTGAATCTACAGCTGATTGATACCACACATATGATTTTCCCAAGAATTTATGACCGGTGGCAAGTAAGGTGGAAAAATTTATAGCCGTTACATTATTGCTCAACGTTCTGTACCAAAAAATTGCTCAAAGCGCACAACAAGTAACGCCAGGTGTTCATTTTGAGCCGGTGTGCGCGTTCAGCAAATTTGTAATGGTTAACATAATGGCGCAAAGCGCACAACATGCAGAATTATGCCGGTTGTGCGCGTTACGCAAAAGTTGCGTCAATGACAAATTTGCTCAACGCCCCCACGGGAATAAATTTGCCCGTTTTGCGCTTTGAGCATATTTGTGAGATGCTATAAGTTTACTCCCACTGCGCACCACTGCAGTGAATCAATCAAATTCCAAATTTCATCATACTTAATCTGAATCCCAACCAAGCCTACATCCAAACTTTTAGATTTAAGTCTTATTATACTTGTTCAATCTGAAAACATTGTAGATTAAACCGGATACTTATTCACTCTGACTCAGAAACTACATACAAACTTTAAAAATAAATCTGATACCTTTTCAATCTGAAGGCATATTCAATAGAATTCAGAAACTGCATGCAAAATTTTAGATTAAATCTCATACATATTCAAATTGATGACATTTTGAAAATTACCCAGCCATTCAAATATATTGATGTACATACAGACTGATACAGATCCAAACTGATTCATTAGCCTATGCTCTTACAAACTGATACATATGATTAAGCCTGGATGGCGGCCCTTGGTCACATAGGTTGGCGGTGCATGGCTACCGTCCCTCTGAGGCAACAGCACTCCCTCCTTTTGTTTTCGATCTCTTGGTTCGCATCCAAATTGAATAAGAAAATGAAGAACAATCGAGTGGGAATATGGTGAAATTACTGTAACCATTGATCCAGACGTTTTAGAATGCTTCGTTGGATGCGAGCCCTTGCGCCCGCCTATGTTCCAGGTTCAAAAATCCATGTTTTTTAACTTATTGAAACTTCAATAAGTTAAAAAAACATGGATTTTTGAACCTGGAACATAGGCGGGCGCAACGGATCGCATCCAACGAAGCATTCTAGACCGTCTGGATCAATGGTTACAGTAATTTCGATACTTCCTGGGCCCGAGGACGTTGTTCGTGCTTCAATCTTGAAGGGTATTCCGAAGGAGCGGATAAAGTTCGATGATCTTAGG
Source organism: Scilla litardierei (assembly GCA_030789695.1). Classification (NCBI taxonomy): domain Eukaryota; kingdom Viridiplantae; phylum Streptophyta; class Magnoliopsida; order Asparagales; family Asparagaceae; genus Scilla; species Scilla litardierei. Next base: position 253,492,105 of record CM061141.1, read on the forward strand.
AAGGATGAGATGATCCTCGATCGCTAAAAGAAAAAAAATGAACTGTGATCAATACCTTTCAACAAAAAAGAAGGACACACAGATTAATCGATTGCATAAGTGCAAGCAATCTCGATCAGACAGATGTAGATGGATCTAGGGTTAGGGTTTAGTTCAGAATTTGGGCGAAGCAAGGGAGATGAAAAAATTTAGTCATCAGTTAAAAGCTTGGGGGAGTCGTCCATAACAATCTATAACCATCTAGTTACCTCTGTCGACCATCGTCGTTACGTTTATTATAGTCGTTGCCGACAGTCGGCATCCGTGAAACATGATAGGAGTGTCGTCATTGCACGCGTCGTTGTAACCGGCTGTCAAGTATGTATCATACTTGACACAATGTGCTGGTTATGTCCCCCTGACCAGTACTTCTTGGGCGGCTGACCTGGGTGCCCAGTGTCGGGGACGGTCATATGGAAACCCTTTTTCGGGCGCCTGATTATAAATGGACGAACAACTGAATGAATGCTATCGTCCATATCTGATATCTATATCAAGCATGCACTAACAGCTGAAGGACTTACTGTTTCAATACGAAGGTTGTGTGGGCAAATAAAGAAGATGATGATGGAAGAAAGTAGATGAAGTTGTGAGAAGATGAGTGCTCCTTGTCTGCCATTTTTATAGGGGAATTGGAGCTATCAAAATGAAGCGTATAATAAGTCCATGATCCTACAATAATGCAATGGATCTAGGGAATCAACAATTATTTACTCAACGCGCAAACCACGGAATACCAACACGAAAATCACGTAATCCCAATTATTTTAGCATCTGGATCAAAATAGGTTAATTACTCTCCGCGCATAACAAGGAAACTCATCGATTTTTCGCCTTGATCAACATTGATGCTAATAGGAAAATTACTCCCAACAATACTACTCTCCACTAAGATTTTTTAATACATTTTATTCGACACGCACCCCGGGCTAAATAATACAGAAGAGAGAAACTACTATAATTGATCCTCGCGCAAAACGCATGGAAAATGGGAATTGCTCAATGCGCACAACGCAGATGGGTCAATGAGGATGTGACTGCTGCAGTACCATATTAACTGTGTGGCTATATCGAAGACCCTGTCAAGCTACAGAAGGGTGCTCGTGAATAACAAAATACTGCTCCTGAATCTACAGCTGATTGATACCAGACATATGATTTTTCCAAGAATTTATTACCGGTGGCAAGTAAGGTGGAAAAATTTATAGTCGTTACATAATTGCTCAACGTTCAGTACCAATAAATTTATGTCCGTTGTGCGCGGTGAGCAAATTTTTAATGGTTTAAAAAATTGCTCAAAGCGCACAATAAGTATCGACATGTGTTCATTTTGAGCCGGTGTGCGCGTTCAGCAAATTTGTAATGGTTAACATAATGGCGCAAAGCGCACAACATGCAGAATTATGCTGGTTGTGCGCGTTACGCAAAAGTTGCGTCGATGACAAATTTGCTCAAAGCCCCCACGGAAATAAATTTGCCCGTTTTGCGCTTTGAGCATATTTGTGAGATGCTATAATTTTACTCCCACTGCACGCCACCGCAGTTAATCAATCAAATTCCAAATTTCATCATACTTAAACTGTTAAACTCGCACAACCAGCAGAATTATGCCCGTTATGCGCATTTGGCTAAAGTCATGACAAATTTGCTCAACGCCCCACGAGAATAAATTTGACCGTTTTGCGCTTTGAGCATATTTGTGAGATGCTATAATTTTAATTCCACCTCACACCAGTGCAGTGAATCAATCACATTCCAAATTTCATCATACTTAAACGCGCACAACCAGCAGAATTAAGCCCGTTGTGCGCGTTTAGCTAAAGTTTAAATTAAGTCTCATACATATTCTAGTTGATGTTATTTTGAAAATGACCCAGCCATTCAAATATATTGATGTACATACTGATACAGATCCAAACTGATTCATTAGCCTATGCTCTTACAAACTGAAACATGTGATTGTCGGTGTGATCTGCGTGCTTCCCCGTCAACTTCCGTGAGTTCATCGGGCGACCATCTTCGTTCCGTTTATTACCGTCGTTGCCGATTTTTTTGCCATCATCGGCTGGATATGAGTGTAGACATAGCATGTGTCGGTGTAACCTGCAATCGGGTATGTAGCCGTTTCAAAGACACCGAGGAACTCCGATTCACATGAGGCGTCGAACAACACCAAATGGTTGCATAAAAAATAGAATGAGCTTTTTATCTTCGCGATCGGAAAGGACATGAGGGAGTGTTTGTGTGTCATAGACGAGGTATAGTGAAATGATGAAGGATTTAATGGTTTGGATGGAGTTTATAAAGAGGAGATGGATATGGAGTGTATAGTCGAGGAGTGGAAGGCGAAATGCTCACATATGGAAGGCATTCATCGGGCATGCATGTTTATAAATGGACGAGAGCCCTTCGTTGCGTTTATTACCACCATTGCGTAAGTTTCCAACATCAACCATTTAGCTTTACGTGAAAAGAGAACTGGTTGAATTCCATCGTCCATTTCTATCGTAAGCGTCAGGCATTAGGGCTCACTGTAGGATAACGGAGTATACTCATCAATTTGAATGGTCAATTTCACACTAAATGGACCGTGAATGCCCTGGAGAAGCGTATGAAATCGGAGGACTACAAGCTGATGCTGTCGCCTCCTGAATATGCTCCTATCCCAGGTCTGCGAAGAGATGAATGGCCCCCCTGGCCTTTGCGCCCTGGATGTCTGCCCTGGGTCACATAGGTTGGTGATGCATGGCTACCGTCCCTCTGAGGCACAAGCACTCCCTCCTGTTCTTTTCGATCTCTTGTCTCGCAGCCAAAATTGGAAATCTCCAAGAGGAAAGGGACAATTATGATCTGCTTCATCCACAGTCAGATTTGTCCAATTTGGCTACGAGCCAAGAGATCGAAAAGAACAGAAGGGAGTGCTTGTGCCTCAGAGAGACGGTAGCCATGCACCGCCAACCTAATTGACCCAAAGCAGCCAACCAGGGCGCAAAGGCCCGGGGGGCCATTCTTCTCTTCGCAGACCAGGGAGAGAAGCATATTCGGGACGCGACTGCATCAGCCTGTAGTCCTACGATTTCATACGCTTCTCCAGGGCATTCACGACATTCACGGTCCATTTATAGTGAAAAACGACCGATCAAATTGATGAGTATTAAGTCCGTTATCCTACAGTAATGCTAAGGATCTCGGGAATGAACATCTTATTTACTCAACGTGTAATCCCACCGAGAAAAACGAGTAATCCTAAGTATTTTAGGCTCAGCTGAAAAAGAGGCAATTTACTCTCCCCACACGACAAGGAAACTGAACCGTTTTGTGCCTTGAATTACTCTCCGTCAATGACTCGAAAAATTATTTATTTTCCAGCGCAACAAAAACAATCAAATTGTTTCTGTTGTGCGTGCGGGTTAATTGGTTCCACTATAAGCCCTTGTGTGTAATGTGGAGTCCTCGGATGTGAGACCGTGTGTGTACAGCGGATGGATATTGATTCACACTATGACTTTTAACCACCGCGCACGACGCGCACAACGGCTAATTGATATCAGCCCTTTGTTGCGTTTATTAACGTCATAGCTTGGTAACGGCTATTTATTACAAATGTAATTTACAAATCACGTGACCAAATTTAATAATTTTAGTACCGATGGAAATATCTCAATTATACCTACTACATGAGACCAATATTGGATATTTTTCGAGCAAATTTAAAATATTTACAATATTACAAGAAATACTAAATACTTAAAAATTAAAAAAAATTAACATTGAAGAATAATAATATTTATAGTTTTCTTTCATGCAGAAATAATGTATTAGATTAACCCATTTTAATGATAAATATTTTTCATTAGTAAAGCTTAAACAAAGAGAAAATAGGATTTGAAGATGGTGGGTTGGAGTTGCACATCCTCAAAAATAGCATCTTTTAGAGATATTCCATTTTGAAGGGGGGTTTTTAGAGATTTGTGGTGGAGTTGCTATATGGAATTGGAGCAATCAAAATGAAGCGTATAATAAGTCCTTGATCCTACAGTAATGCAATGGATCTCGGGAATCAACAATTATTTACTCAACGCGCAAACCGCGTAATACCAACGCGAAAATCGCGTAATCCCAATTATTTTAGCATCTGGATCAAAATAGGTTAATTACTCTCCGCGCATAACAATGAAACTCAACGATTTTTCGACTTGATCAACATTGATGCTAATAGGAAACTTACTCCCAACAATACTACTCTCCACTAAGATTTTTTAATACATTTTATTCGACACGCACCCCGGGCTAAATAATACAGAAGAGCGAAACTATTATAATTGATCACCGCGCAAAACACATGGAAAACGGGAATTGCTCAATGTGCGCAACGCAGATAGGTCAATGAGGATGTGATGCTGCAGTACCATATTTACTGTGTGGCTACATCGAAGACCCCGTCAAGCTACAGAAGGGTGCTCGTGAATATACAAAATTATGCCTGTTGTGCGCGGTGAGCAAATTTTTAATGGTTTAAAAAATTGCTCAAAGCGCACAACAAGTATCGCCAGGTGTTCACTTTGAGCCGGTGTGCGCGTTCAGCAAATTTGTTATGGCTAACATAATTGCGCAAAGCGCACACCATGCAGAATTATGCCCGTTGTGCGCGTTAAGCTCTATAGTTGCGTCGATGACAAATTTTCTCAACGCCCCCACGGGAATAAATTTGACCATTTTGCTCTTTGAGCATATTTGTGAATTGCTATAATTTTAATCCCAATGCGCACTACCGCAGTGAATCAATCAAATTCCTAATTTCATCATTCTTAATCTGAATCACAACCAAGCCTACATCCAAACTTTTAGATTTAAGTCTTCTTATACTTGTTCAATCTGAAAACATTGTAGATTAAACCGGATACTTATTCACTCTGACTCAGAAACTACATGCAAACTTTAAAAATAAATCTGATACCTTTTCAATCTGAAGACATATTCAATCGAATTCAGAAACTGCATGCAAAATTTTAGATTAAATCTCTTAAATATTCAAATTGATGACATTTTGAAAATGACCCAGCCATTCAAATATATTGATGTACATACTGATACAGATCCAAACTTATTCATTAGCCTATGCTCTTACAAACTGAGGGGTTCTCATGAATATACAAAAGACTGCTCGTAAATCTACAGCTGATTGATACCAGACATGTGCATTTCTCAAGAATGTTTGACCGGCCGGTGGGACGTGAGCTGGAAAAATTAATATCCGCTTACATAATTGCTCAACGCTCAGTACCTACTAATTTATGGCCGTTGTTCGCGTTGATCATATTTATAATGGTTACTTTAATTGCGCAAAGCGCACAACAAGCACAGCCAGAGCCAGGTGTTCACTTTGAGCATCTAAGGTATTTTATGAACAATTGTTTAACGCGCACAACCAGCAGAATTTACTCATTATGCGCATTAAACTGATGTTTCATCGACGACAAATTTTCTCAACATGACCACGGGAATAAATTTAATCATAACTAATCTGAATCCCAATCAAGCCTACATGCAAGCTTTTAGATTTAAGTCTTATTATACATGTTCAATTTGAAAACATTATAGATTAAACTGGATACTTATTCACTCTGACTCAGATACTACATGTAAACTTTAAAATTAAATCTGATACTTATTCAAGCTGAAGGCATATTCAATCGAATTCAACTATATTGATGTACATACTGATACAGACCCAAACTGATTCATTAGCCTATGCTCTTACAAACTGATACATATGATTGTCTACGTAGATGTTTGCAATGAAGGGCTCGCTGTAGGATAACGGACCGTGAACTCATCAATTTGAATGGTCAATTTCACTATAAATGGACCGTGAACGCCCTCAAAAATTTCACTTTGTGTTTGAGATTACCCTCAAAAATCACTCACACCGCAACATCTGTATATACTGTATATTCACGAGCTCAACAACTGTAGACTCACGGGTTCTTTCCATGACTCACAGTAAATCAACTGTAGTCTCATCCTCATCCATGGGCAGTCCAATTCGTCTATAATAAATGACGTCTCATTCTAAAATGTTGGTAACTGCTAATTTGATTGCAGCATTCAAAACCTCTCAATAAATACGCAAATAAAGCCTCGCTTTAATACGCAACATTCAAAGCATATTTAATACTCGTTTAATATTTGACAGTTTGAATTCATAACAGCCATTTTTTGAACTCTATTTATATCCCTCTTCTTTCCTCAAGAAAATACACGGAAAAATTGCTTCCTCCAAAAATTCTTCTTTGCTTCATCCCGTTCTCCTGGGTAGCTGTACTGTGCAAAATCCAAAGTCTCTACCCAAGTGTGGACGCGGCCAGGGGCTGCTGTGTTAACCTTCGGGAGCAACCGGCAATAGTGGTTACCACCGAGGTCGCGCCACGGCGGTTTCAATTACATCTGCTAAGTATTCTGCTTCTCGGATCTTCCTCGTATAGCCACGGTATTCTACGTATTTTTCTTACAATATGTTTGTTTCTTAGTTTAACCGGACAAATTCTAACCATTGCTTCGTTCTGCTTGATGTAGATATATACCATGGTAAAAGGAATATAAAATTGAAAGTTACTCCTGATATTTCAATGTGGACCATTTCCTTCATGATGTAGATGCCTGTAACGAGAATGGGATGGCGGTAGAAAATGACTCCAATGAAATCCGGCTAACTTCGCAACCAAAATGCACCTTCAAATCTTCCCAGAAGATCTTAGCGGTCAGCATACCTTCTAGGATAAAGAAGCATTTGCAACCAAAATGCACCTTCAAATCTTCCCAGAAGATCTCAGCGGTCAGCGGACCTTCTAAGATACATTAGCATTTTCTTCCTTTCTTGCGTCTGAAAGTAGGGATTTTCCAGGTATTCCATTTGGTAAGTATATACTTTTAAATACACTGTAGGTGAAATTCTTATTCAATTGGGTGGAAAATGATGTAGAAATTTGGTGATTTTACATGCATGCAGATAGCACGCTGAGGCAAGCTGAAATTTTGAAAGTCATGTAGGAAAATCCAACCTTCCATGCAAATAAATGTATAATGCACGTCACCGATTAAAAAGGGACAACAAGAATGTTGTCGCTTTGCATGTAAAACTTCCAATAGGATTCCTGCTGTTTACTTTGCATGTGAAAGAAGCGGGGTTTACAGGTGACACCGAAAGGAAAAAACGACCGACAGTCCAGTTAAAACCAAGAAGTGTCTATGTCTATTATCATTGTGTGGTAATGGTGTGCGTCGGCGTTAGCGGTGAGGAGTTGAGATTAACAGTCGTTGAGGGCAGGCACAACCATCAAGCTACTAATTATGTCGAGGGCCATTTCGATGAAGGGCAGTAGCAGGGAATGGAGATGGATCATTGAGAGATTTGGCAAATAGCACGCTGAGGCCGGCTGAGATTTTGAAAGTCATGTAGGAAAATCCAACCTTCCATGCAAATCAATTTATAATGCACGTCACCGAGTAAAAAGGGACAACAAGAATGTTGATATTGAAAAAAATTCGGTATAAAATTGATGTTAGGTTTTGTGCAAAATAATCACTTGTTGTAAGAAATTAAAAGATATGTTTACCCATATTGCTACCTTCGTATGGAAATTTCACCACACTTGTCACTTGTGCTTTTTAAGCCCCGCGGACGACGCACACGACGGGGGTAATTTTGCCCGTCGTGCGCGCGAATGGAAAATGCTCCACACTTGTACGTTTTAGCCCCGTGCACGACGCGCACGACTGGGGAGAATTTTGCCCGTCGTTCGCGCAGATGGAAATTGCTTCACACTAGGCGTTTTAACCCTCGTGCACGACGGGGCGTATTTTTGCCCGTCGTGCGCGCGGCTGGAAAATGCTCTACACTTGTGCGTTTTAACTTTTAAGCCCCGCCGGACAACGCGCACGACGGGGTTAATTTTGCCCGTCGTGCGCGCGGATGGAAATTGCTTCACACTTGTGCGTTTTAACCCCCGCGGACGACGGCGTTAATTTTTGCCCTTCGTGCGGTCGGATGGACATTGATGCACACTAGGCGTTTTTAACCCACACGCACGACGGGGTAAGTTTGGCCGTCGTTCGTGCGGATGGAAATTGCTTTACACATTGCGTTTTCCCCCTCGCGCATGACGGGGGTAATTTTGCCCGTCGTGCGCCCGGCTGTAAATTGCTCCACACTTGTGTGTTTGCCCACACACGACGCGCACGACGGGGTTAATTTTGCCTGTCGTGCGCGCGGATGGAAATTGCCGCACACTTGTGCGTTTTAACCCCCGCGGACGACGGGGTTAATTTTGTTCGTCGTGCTCTCGGATGGAAATTGCTCCACACTAGGCGTTTTAACCCCCGCGTACGACGGGGGTAATTTTGCCCGTCGTGCGTGCGGATGGAAATTGCTTAACACGTTGCGTTTTACCCCTCGCGTACGACGGGGGTAATTTTTGCCTGTCGTGCGCATGGTTGGTAAATGCTCCACACTTGTGCGTTTCCCGCGCACGACGCCCACGACGGGGGTAATTGCTTCACACTAGGCGTTTTAACCCCCGCGCACGACGGGGGTAATTTTGCCCGTCTTGCGCGCGGATGGAAATTGCTCGACACTTGTGCGTTTTAAGCCCCGCAAACGAAGCACACGACGAGGTTATTTTTACCCGTCGTGCGCGCTGAAGTGAATTGCTTCACACTAGGCGTTTTAACCCCCGCGCACGACGGGGTTAATTTTGCCCGTCGTGCGCTCGGAGGAAATTGCTGCACACTAGGCGTTTTAACCCACGCGCACGACGGGGATGGAAATTGCTTTACACGTTGTGTTTTACCCCTCGCGCACGACGGGGGTAATTTTTGCCTATCGTGAGCACGGTTGGTAAATGCTCCACACTTGTGTGTTTCCCGCGCACGACGCCCACGACGCCCACGACGCCCACGACGGGGGTAATTGCCTCACACTAGGCGTTTTAACCCCCGCGCACGACGGGGTTAATTTTGCCCGTCGTGCGCTCGGATGGAAATTGCTGCACACTTGGCGTTTTATCCAACGCGCACGACGGGGTAAGTCGCGCGCGCGGATGTAAATTGCTTTACAAATTGCGTTTTCTCCCTCGCGCACGACGGGGATAATTTTGCTCGTCGTGCGCACGGCTAGAAATTGCTTCACACTTGTGTGTTTGCCCGCACACGACGCACACGATGGGGTTAATTTTGCCCGTCGTGAGCGCGGATGGAAATTGTTGCACACTTGTGCGTTATAACCCCCACGGACGACGGGGTTAATTTTGCCCGTCGTGCGCCCGGATGGAAATTGCTCCACACTAAGCGTTTTAACCCACGCGCACGACTGGGGTAATTTTGCCCGTCGTGCGCCCGGATGGAAATTGCTCGACACGTTTTAAGCCCCGCGGACGACGTGCACGACGGGGTTATTTTTGCCCGTCGTGCGCGCGGATGTTAATTGCTTCACACTAGGTGTTTTAACCCCCACGGACGACGGGGTTAATTTTTCCCGTCGTGCGCTCGGATGGAAATTGCTTCACACTAGGCGTTTTAACCCCCGCGGACGACGGGGTTAATTTTCCCCGTCGTGCGCTCGGATGGAAATTGCTGCACACTAGGCGTTTTAACACACGCGCACGACGGGGTAAGTTTGCCCGTCGTGCGCGCAGATGGAAATTGCTTTACACATTACGTTTTCCCCCTCGCACACGACTGGGGTAATTTTGCCCGTCGTGCGCACGGCTAGAAATTGCTCCACACTTGTGTGTTTGCCCGCACACGACGCGCACGACGGGGTTAATTTTGCCCGTCATGCGCGCGGATGGAAATTGCTGCACACTTGTGCGTTTTAACCCCCGCGGACGACGGGGTTATTTTTGCCCGTCGTCCGCTCGGATGGAAATTGCTCCACACTAGGCGTTTTAACCGACGTGCACGACGGGGGTAATTTTGCCCGTCGTGCGCGCGGATGGAAATTGCACGACACTTTTTCCTTTTATGCCTCGCGGACGACGCGCACGACGGGGTTATTTTTGCCCGTCGTGCACGCGGATGTGAATTGCTTCACACTAGGCATTTTAACCCCCGGGCACGACGGGGTTAATTTTGCCCGTCGTGCGCTCGGATGGAAATTGTTGCACAATTGGCGTTTTAACCCTTGAGCACGAGGGGGATGGAAATTGCTTTACACGTTGCGGTTTACCCCTCGCGCACGACGGGGGTAATTTTTGCCTGTCGTGCGCACAGTTGGTAAACGCTCCACACTTGTGCGTTTCCCGCGCACGACGCCCACGACGGGGGTAATTGCTTCACACTAGGCGTTTTAACCCCCGCGCACGACGGGGTTAATTTTTCCCGTCGTCCGCTCGGATGGAAATTGCTGCACACTAGGCGTTTTAACCCACGCGCACGACGGGATAAGTTTGGCCGTCGTGTGCGCGGATGGAAATTGCTTTACACATTGCGTTTTCCCCCTCGCGCACGATGGGGTAATTTTTCCCTTCGTGCGCACGGCTGTAAATAGCTCCACACTTGTGCATTTGCCCGCACACGACGCGCACGACGGGGTTAATTTTGCCCGTCGCTGCACACTTGTGCGTTTTAACCCCCGCGGACGACGGGGTTAATTTTGCCCGTGGTGCGCTCGGATGGAAATTGCTCCACACTAGGCGTTTTAACCCACGCGCACGACGGGTTAAGTTTGGCCATCGTGTGCGCGGATGGAAATTGCTTTACACATTGCGTTTTCCCCCTCACGCACGATGGGGTAATTTTGCCCGTCGTGCGCACGGCTGTAAATTGCTCCACACTTGTGCATTTGTCCGCACACGACACGCACGACGGGGTTAATTTTGCCCGTCGCTGCACACTTGGCGTTTTAACCCCGCGGACGACGGGCTTAATTTTGCCCGTGGTGCGCTCGGATGGAAATTGCTCCACACTAGGTGTTTTAACCCACGTGCACGACGGGGGTAATTTTGCCCGTCGTGCGCGTGTCTGGAAATTGCTTCACACTTGTGCGTTTTAACCCCCGCGGACGACGGGGTTAATTTTTGCCCGTCGTGCGCTCGGATGGAAATTGCTGCACACTAGGTGTTTTAACCCACGCACACGACGGGGTAAGTTTGCCCATCGTGCGCGCGGATGGAAATTGCTTTACAGATTGTGTTTTCCCCCTCGCGCATGACGGGGTAATTTTGCCCGCACACGACGCGCACGACGGGGTTAATTTTACCAGTCGTGCGCACGGATGGAAATTGATGCACACTTGTGCGTTTTAACCCCCATGGACGACGGGGTTAATTTTGTCCGTCGTGCGCTCGGATGGAAATTGCTGCACACTAGGCGTTTTAACCCACGCTCACGACTGGGGTAATTTTGCCCGTCGTGCGCGCGGATGTGAATTGCTTCACACTAGGCGTTTTAACCCCCGCGGCCGACGGGTTTAATTTTGCCCGTCGTGCGCGCGGATGGAAATTGCTGCACACTAGGCATTTTAACCCACGCACACGACGGGGGTAATTTTGCCCGTCGTGCGCGCGGATGTCAATTGCTTCACACTAGGCGTTTTAACCCCCGCGGACGACGGGGTTAATTTTGCCCGTCGTGCGCGCAGATGGAAATTGCTGCACACTAGGCGTTTTAACCCACGCACACGACGGGGGTAATTTTGCCCGTCGTGCGCTCGGATGTGAATTGTTTCACACTAGGCGTTTAACCCCTGCGGACGACGGGGTTAATTTTGCCCGTCGTGCACTCAGATGGAAATTGCTGCACACTAGGCGTTTTAACCCCAACCCACGCACACGACGTGGTTAATATTGCCCGTCGTGCGCGCGGATGTGAATTGCTTCACACTAGGCGTTTTAACCCCCGCGGACGACGGGGTTAATTTTGCCCGTCGTGCGCGCGGATGGAAATTTTTGCACACTAGGTGTTTTAACCCACTCGCACGACGGGGGTAATTTTGCCCGTCGTGCATGCGGATGTGAATTGCTTCACACTAGGCGTTTTAACCAGGGCTGTTGACGAACAGAACGTTCGACGAACTACTCGTGAACAAGCTCGGTACATGTTCGTTTACGTTCGTTCGGAAAGTTTATTGAACAAGCTTGAACAGATTTTTAGAGCTCGGTAAGTAAACGAACAGAGCTTGAACATAACTATGTTTGTTCATTTAAGTTCATGAACAAGCTCGTTAAGTGCTCGTGAACAAACTCGCTAAGTGTTCATGAACAAGCTCGTTAAGTGTTCGTGAACAAGCTCGTTAAGTGATGTTTGTGAACAAGCTCGTTAAGTGTTCGTGAACAAGCTCGTTAAGTGATGTTTGTGAACAAGCTCGTTAAGTGTTCGTGAACAACCTCGTTAAGTGATGTTCGTGAATAAGCTCGTTAAGTATTCGTGAACAAGGGCTTGAGTGAATTAAAATTAAAATTAAACACTCACCTCCTCAAATTGAATTAAACACATCCACCTCTTCAACTTCCCAGCTTCCCACTCCTAGACTCCCAGGCTCCCAGCTCTCTTTTGGTCCATTGCCATTGTTCGTTCGTTTGTTTGCAAATCTGTTCATGAACAAGATTGATTGTATGTTCGTTAACACGTTCTCGAACATGTTCACGAACAAGCTCGATAAGTCTTGTTAATGAAAAGAATGTTCGTTCGGTAAGCTCGGTTTACGTTCTTTTATGTTCATTTACGTTCGTTCGGTAAGCTTAACAAACAAGCTTGAACATGTTTTTAGATCTCGGTTAGTAAACGAACAGAGCCTGAACATGGATTTTGTTCATGAACAAAACCAAACACACTGTTCAAGCTCGTTCGTCGACAGCCCTAGTTTTAACCCCCACGGACGACGGGGTTAATTTTTCCCGGCATGCGTGCGGATGGAAATTGCTGCACACTAGGCGTTTTAACCCACGCGCACGACGGGGGTAATTTTGCCCGTCGTACGCACGGATGTGAATTGCTTCACACTAGGTGTTTTAACTCCCGCAGACGACTGGGTTATTTTTACCCATCGTGCGCGCGTATGTGAATTGCTTCACACTAGGCGTTTTAACCCACGCGCACGACGGGGGTAATTTTGCCCGTCATGCACGCGGATGTGAATTGCTTCACACTAGGCGTTTTAACCCCCGCAGACGACGGGGTTAATTTTGCCCGTCGTGCGCGTGGATGAAAATTGCTCCACATTAGGCGGTTTAACCCCCGCTGACGACGGGGTTAATTTTGCCCGTCGTGCACGCGGATGGATATTGCTCGACACTTGTGCGTTTTAAGCCCCGCGGACAACGCCCACGACGGGGTTAATTTTGCCCGTCGTGCGCGCGGATGGAAATTTTTGCACACTAGGCGTTTTAACCCACTCGCACGACGGGGGTAAAATTGCCCGTCGTGCGCGCGGATGTGAATTGCTTCACACTAGGCGTTTCAACCCCCGCGGACGACGGGGTTAATTTTGCCCGTCGTGCGCGCGGATGGAAATTGCTGCACACTAGGCGTTTTAACCCACGCACACGACGGGGGTAATTTTGCCCGTCGTGAGCGCGGATATCAATTGCTTCACACTAGGCATTTTAACCCCCGCGGACGACGGGGTTAATTTTTCCCGTCGTGCGCGCAGATGGAAATTGCTGCACACTAGGCGTTTTAACCCACGCGCACGACGGGGGTAATTTTGTCCGTCGTGCACGCGGGTGGAAATTCCTTTACATGTTGCGCATTACCCCTCGCGCACGACGGGGGTAATTTGGCCCGTCGTGCGCGCGGATGTCAATTGCTTCACATTAGGCGGTTTAACCCCCGTGCACGACGGGGTAATTTTGCCTGTCGTGCGTGCGGATGGAAATTGCTCGACACTTGTGCGTTTTAAGCCCCGCGGACGACGCGCACGACGGGGTTATGTTTTCCCGTCGTGCGCGCGGATGTGTATTGCTTCACACTAGGCGTTTTAACCCTCGCGGACGACGGGGTTAATTTTGCCCGTCGTGCGCTCGGATGGAAATTGCTGCACACTAGGCGTTTTAACCCACGCGCACGACGGGGGTAATTTTACCCGCCGTGTGCGCGGATGTCAATTGCTTCACACTAGGCGTTTTAACCCCCGCGGACGACGGGGTTAATTTTGCCCGTCGTGCGCGCAGATGGAAATTGCTGCACACTAGGCGTTTTAACCCACGCGCACGACGGGGGTAATTTTGCCCGTCGTGCGCGCGGGTGGAAATTCCTTTACATGTTGTGCATTACCCCTCGCACACGATGGGGGTAATTTGGCCGTCGTGCGCGTGGATGTCAATTGCTTCACACTAGGCGGTTTAACCCCCGCGGACGACAGGGTTAATTTTGCCCGTCGTGCGCGCGGGTGGAAATTCCTTTACATGTTGCGCATTACACCTCGCGCACGACGGGGGTAATTTGGCCCGTCGTGCACGCGGATGTCAATTGCTTCACACTAGGCGTTTTAACCCCCGCGCACGACGGGGTTAATTTTGCCCGTCGTGCGCTCGGATAGAAATTGCTGCACACTAGGCGTTTTAACACACGTGCACGACGGGGGTAATTTTGCCCGTCGTGCGCGCGGATGTGAATTGCTTCACACTAGGCGTTTTAACCCCCGCGGATGACGGGGTTAATTTTGCCCGTCGTGCGCTCGGATGGAAATTGCTGCACACTAGGCGTTTTAACCCAACCCACGCGCACGACGGGGGTAATTTTGCCCATCTTGCGCTCGGATGTGAATTGCTTCACACTAGGCGTTTTAACCCCCGTGGACGACGGGGTTAATTTTGCCCGTCGTGCGCTCGAATGGAAATTGCTAAACACTAGGCGTTTTAACCCACGCGCACGACGGGGGTAATTTTGCCCGTCGTGCGCGCGGGTGGAAATTCCTTTACATGTTGTGCATTACCCCTCGCGCACGACGGCGGTAATTTGGCCCGTCGTGCGCGCGGATGTCAATTGCTTCACACTAGGCGGTTTAACCCCCGCGGACGACGGGGTTAATTTTGCCCGTCGTGCACGCGGGTGGAAATTGCTCGACACTTGTGCGTTTTAAGCTCCGCGGACGACGCGCACGACGGGGTTATTTTTGCCCGTCGTGCGTGTGGATGGAAATTTTTACACACTAGGCGTTTTAACCCACTCGCACGACGGTGGTAATTTTGCCCGTCGTGCGCGTGGATGTGAATTGCTTCACACTAGGCGTTTTAACCCCCGCGGACGACGGGGTTAATTTTACCCGTCGTGCGCGCAGATGGAAATTGTTGCACACTAGGCGTTTTAACCCACGCGCACGACGGGTGTAATTTTGCCCGTCGTGCGCGCGGATGTCAATTGCTTCACACTAGGCGTTTTAACCCCCGCGGACGACGGGGTTAATTTTGCCTGTCGTGCGCGCAGATGGAAATTGCTGCACACTAGACGTTTTAACCCACGCGCACGATGGGTGTAATTTTGCCGGTCGTGCGCGCGGGTGGAAATTCCTTTACATGTTGCGCATTACCCCTCACGCACGACGGGGATAATTTGGCCAGTCATGCACGCGGATGTCAATTACTTCACACTAGGCGGTTTAACCCCCGCAGACGACGGGGTAAATTTTGCCCATCGTGCGCGCAGATGGAAATTGCTGCACACTAGGCGTCTTAACCCACACGCACGACGGGGGTAATTGTGTCCGTCGTGCACGCGGGTGGAAATTTCTTTTACATGTTGCGCATTACCCCTCGTGCACGACGGGGGTAATTTGGCCCGTCGTGTGCGCGGATGGAAATTACTCCACACTTGTGCGTTTGCCCGCACACGACGCGCACGACGGGGGTTATTTTTTCCCGTCGTGCGCGCGGATGTGAATTGCTTCACACTAGGCGTTTTAACCCCCGCGCACGACGGGGTTAATTTTGCCCGTCGTGCGCTCGGATAGAAATTGCTCCACACTAGGCGTTTTAACCCACGCGCACGACGGGGGTAATTTTGCCCGTCGTGCGCGCGGATGGAAATTGCTACACACTAGGCGTTTTAACCCACGCACACGACGGGGGTAATTTTGCCCGTCGTGAGCGTGGATGTCAATTGCTTCACACTAGGCGTTTTAACCCCCGCGGACGACGGGGTTAATTTTGCCCGTCATGCGCGCAGATGGAAATTGCTGCCCACTAGGCGTTTTAACCCACGCGCACGACGGGGGTAATTTTGTCCGTCGTGCGCGCTAGTGGAAATTCCTTTACATGTTGCGCATTACCCCTCGCGCACGACGGGGGTAATTTGGCCCGTCGTGTGCGCGGATGTCAATTGCTTCACACTAGGCGGTTTAACCCCCGTGCACGACGGGGTAATTTTGCCCGTCGTGCGTGCGGATGGAAATTGCTCGACACTTGTGCGTTTTAAGCCCCGCGGACGACGCGCACGACGGGGTTATTTTTGCCCGTCGTGCGCGCGGATGTGAATTGCTTCACACTAGGCGTTTTAACCCTCGCGGACGACGGGGTTAATTTTGCCCGTCGTGCGCTCGGATGGAAATTGCTGCACACTAGGCGTTTTAACCCACGCGCACGACGGGGGTAATTTTGCCCGTCGTGCGCGCGGATGTGAATTGCTTCACACTAGGCGTTTTAACCACCGCGGATGACGGGGTTAATTTTGCCCGTCGTGCGCTCGGATGGAAATTACTGCACACTAGGCGGTTTAACCCAACCCATGCACACGACGTGGGTAATTTTGCCCGTCGTGCGCTCGGATGTGAATTGCTTCACACTAGGCGTTTTAACCCCCGCGGACGACGGCGTAAATTTTGCCCGTCGTGCGCGCGGATGGAAATTACTGCACACTTGGCGTTTTAACCCACGCGCACGACGGGGGTAATTTTGCCCGTCGTGCGCACGGGTGGAAATTCCTTTACATGTTGCGCATTACCCCTCGCACACGACGGGGGTAATTTGGCCCGTCGTGTGCGCGGATGTCAATTGCTTCACATTAGGCGGTTTAACCCCCGCGGACGACGGGGTTAATTTTGCCCGACGTGCGCGCGGGTGGAAATTGCTCGACACTTGTTCGTTTTAAGCCCCGCGGACGACGCGCACGAGGGGGTTATTTTTGCCCGTCGTGCGCGCGGATGGAATTTTTTGCACACTAGGCGTTTTAACCCACTCGCACGACGGTGGTAATTTTGCCCGTCGTGCGCGCGGATGTGAATTGCTTCACACTAGGCGTTTTAACCCCCACGGACGACGGGGTTAATTTTGCCCGTCGTGCGTGCGGGTGGAAATTGCTGCACACTAGGCGTTTTAACCCACGCGCACGACGGGGGTAATTTTGCCCGTCGTGCGCGCGGATGTCAATTGCTTTACACTAGGCATTTTAACCCCCGCGGACGACGGGGTTAATTTTGCCCGTCGTGAGCGCGGATGTCAATTGCTTCACACTAGGCGTTTTAACCCCCGCGGACGACGGGGTTAATTTTGCCCGTCGTGCGCGCAGATGAAAATTGCTGCACACTAGGCGTTTTAACCCACGCGCACGACGGGGGTAATTTTGTCCGTCGTGCGCGCGGGTGGAAATTCCTTTACATGTTGCGCATTACACCTCGCGCACGACGGGGGTAATTTGGCCCGTCGTGCGCGCGGATGTCAATTGCTTCACACTAGGCGGTTTAACCCCCGTGCACGACGGGGTAATTTTGCCCGTCGTGCGCGCGGATGGAAATTGCTCGACACTTGTGCGTTTTAAGCCCCGCGAACGACGCGCACGACGGGGTTATTTTTGCCCGTCGTGCGCGCGGATGTGAATTGCTTCACACTAGGCGTTTTAACCCTCGCAGACGACGGCGTTAATTTTGCCCGTCTTGCGCTAGGATGGAAATTGCTGCACACTAGGTGTTTTAACCCACGCGCACGACGGGGGTAATTTTGCACGTCGTGCGCTCGGATGTCAATTGCTTCACACTAGGCGTTTTAACCCACGCGGACGACGGGGGTAATTTTGCACGTCGTGCGCGCAGATGGAAATTACTGCACACTAGGCGTTTTAACCCCCGCGCACGACGGGGGTAATTTTGCCCGTCGTGCGCGCGGTTGGAAATTCCTTTACATGTTGCGCATTACCCCTCGCGCACGACGGAGGTAATTTGGCCCGTCGTGCACGCGGATGTCAATTGCTTCACACTAGGCGGTTTAACCCCTGCGGACGACGGGGTTAATTTTGCCCGTCGTGCGCGCGGGTGGAAATTCCTTTACATGTTGCGCATTACCCCACGCGCACAACGGGGGTAATTTGGCCCGTCGTGCACGCGGATGTCAATTGCTTCACACTAGGCGTTTTAACCCCCACGCACGACGGGGTTAATTTTGTCTGTCGTGCGCTCGGATGGAAATTGCTGCACACTAGGCGTTTTAACACACGCGCACGACGGGGGTAATTTTGTCCGTCGTGCGCGCGGATGTGAATTGCTTCACACTAGGCGTTTTAACCCCCGCGGATGACGGGGTTAATTTTGCCCGTCGTGCGCTCGGATGGAAATTGCTGCACACTAGGCGTTTTAACCCAACCCACGCGCACAACGTGGGTAATTTTGCCCGTCGTGCGCTCGGATGTGAATTGCTTCACACTAGGTGTTTTAACCCCCGCGGACGACGGGGTTAATTTTGCCTGTCGTGCGCGCGGATGGAAATTGCTGCACACTAGGCGTTTTAACCCACGCGCACGACGGGGGTAATTTTGCCCGTTGTGCGCGTGGGTGGAAATTCCTTTACATGTTGCGCATTACCCCTCGCGCACAACGGGGGTAATTTGGCCCATCGTGCGCGCGGATGTCAATTGCTTCACACTAGGCGGTTTAACCCCCGCAGACGACGGGGTTAATTTTGCCCGTCGTGCGCGCGGGTGGAAATTGCTCGACACTTATGCATTTTAAGCCCCGCGGACGACGCGCACGACGGGGTTATTTTTGCCCGTCGTGCGCGCGGATGGAAATTTTTGCACACTAGGCGTTTTAACCCACTCGCACGACGGTGGTAATTTTGCCCGTCGTGCGCGCGGATGTGAATTGCTTCGCACTAGGCGTTTTAACCCCCACAGACGACGGGGTTAATTTTGCCCGTCGTGCGCGCGGATGGAAATTGCTGCACACTAGGCGTTTTAACCCACGCGCACGACGGAGGTAATTTTGCCCGTCGTGCGCACGGATGTCAATTTCTTCACACTAGGCGTTTTAACCCCCGCGGACGACGGGGTTAATTTTGCCCGTCGTGCGCGCAGATGGAAATTGCTGCACACTAGGCGTTTTAACCCACGCGCACGATGGGTGTAATTTTGCCCGTCGTGCGCGCGGGTGGAAATTCCTTTACATGTTGCGCATTACCCCTCGCGCATGACGGGGGTAATTTGGCACGTCGTGCACGCGGATGTCAATTGCTTCACACTAGGCGGTTTAACCCCCGCGGACGACGGGGTTAATTTGGCCCGTCGTGCGCGCAGATGGAAATTGCTACACACTAGGCGTTTTAACCCACGCGCACGACGGGGGTAATTTTGCCCGTCGTGCGCGCGGGTGAAAATTCCTTTACATGTTGCGCATTACCCCTCGTGCACGACGGGGGTAATTTGGCCCGTCGTGCGCGCGGATGGAAATTGCTCCACACTTGTGCGTTTGCCCGCACACGACGCGCACGACGGGTGTTATTTTTGCCCGTCGTGCGCGCGGATGTGAATTGCTTCACACTAGGCGTTTTAACCCCCGCGCACGACGGGGTTAATTTTGCCCGTCGTGCGCTCGGATGGAAATTGCTCCACACTAGGCGTTTTAACTCACGCGCACGACGGGGGTAATTTTGCCCATCGTGCGCGCGGTTGGAAATTGCTCCACACTAGGCATTTTAACCCACGCGCACGACGGGGTTAATTTTGCCCGTCGTGCGCGCAGATGGAAATTGTTGCACACTAGGCGTTTTAACCCTCGCGCACGACGGGGGTAATTTTGCCCGTCGTGCGCGCGGGTGGAAATTCCTTTACATGTTGCGCATTACCCCTCGTGCACGACGGGGGTAATTTTGCCCGTCGTGCACGCGGATGGAAATTGCTCCACACTTGTGCATTTTACCCCACGCGTTCGACGGGGAAATTTTGCACGTCGTGCGCACGGATGGAAATTGCTTTACACGTTGCGTTTTCCCCCTCGCGCATGACGGGGGAAATTTTTCCCGTCGTGCGCACGGTTGGTAACTTCTCAACACTTGTGTGTTTTAAGCCCACACCGCACACGACGCGTAGGCTGTAGCGCGTTGTGCGCGGGGAGTAATATACTCCGTTCTGGGTCGACGCGCACAACGGTGCCGTATAGTGTAAACTATTTCTTTGAAAAGGATATAAAGGGCGGGATGGTAATTGCACCAATAGTTCTAAAAAGTTGCTTTCATAGGGGCTATAAGGGCGGGATGGTAATTGCCCCAAAAGTTCCGGTCGCGTAAGGGCGCGTTGGTAATTGCACCAAAAGTTCCTCATGTTCCGCTTTTAACAACAGCCGGGGGATCGGATCGGACGGTCAAGAGGGGTCGAGCGCAGGAATCCCATCTGAGCACGAGCTCAGGCGCATTTTACCCATATATATATATATATATATATATATATATATATATATATATATATATCATGCATATAGAATCAGACAGTAGAAGCAAATACCGCATATTCAAATCGAAGCATGATAATCTAGGGATTAACCAAGGATAGGTATATAAATCGAAATCACAAAGTAGAAGCACACTAAACAGCTAGCTACGACACACAACTCACATAAAAGTAAAGTGGACCCACGAAGCATGAAATGCAATAAGACTCGGCTTCATAGGGTTAGTGAAAGTGATTATCGAAGCCATGCTAGGTGTGTGTGTGTGTGTGTGTGTGTGTGTGTGTGTGTGTGTGTGTGTAGTTTTGAGGCAATTCATAATATGAGGTCATCTCTAGGAGAGGGAGAACAAAAGAAAGAAAGAAAAAGAAAAACACGATGAAAACGACTAAAACGAGGAAAAAGACACAACTGACGCACAAAATGCGACTCCCCCAAGCTGAAACTTGCATAGCCCTCAATGCAATAGAAGTAGATACGGTAGGGCAAAGAAAATGGGGGGAAGTAAGCACCAACACAAAAATAATGAAAAACAAGAAAAACACACCAACAAAATAGAAAATTTAAAAGAAGGAAAAAGAAACACATCCAAACGACACATATAAACAGGCACATATAACGACATCATACGACAAAACACACAAAAACTGATTTCCCCCAAGCTGAACATGACAATGCTAGCAATATAATATGATCAATGGTGATGCAAAAATATGCTAGGGGGAAGATCAGAAACGAAAAGGAAAGAGATCAAAAAACAGAAGAGGAACTGTCCTCGTCCTCCTTGGAAGAGTCTGCAGGGGTAGAGGCTGGAGAGGTGATGGGTGTTCGGAGAAGTGAAGAGAGGGGTGGATGGATGGGTGTGGGGGTGGTGTGAATGATGGGCGGGGTGGTGGTGATAATGGCAAGTGGGAGAGATATAGTGGCCAATGAAGTAGGTGAGGGAAGTGATCTCGAGCGCATCAGCAATTTCTTGCAGTGTGTGTATGCTGTGATGGAAGTGGATGATGGGAGTGTGGGGTCGACGGGAGTGGTCGTGGGTGGATCAGAAAGAGTGTATGGAGATTTAGAAATGGGAATGGAAACTGTGGTGGCGGGAGGTGATGATCGTCGAGGAGGTGAAGGAGGAGGAGTGGGTGGAGGCGGACCGTGAATGTGAGTGAGAATGCGGAGAATGGTGGTCACGTTTCGCTCGAGTACGAGGAAACGTGAGTGCGAGAGGAAGGAAGAGGATGGGTCTAAGGAGGTAGAGGCAGATGCGCCAGCACGTAGAGAAGCTAACTCAGTCTCTAGAGCAAGACGAGTGGAAGTGGCTCGACGAACAGAAGAAGTAGTGGCCAAACGGACAGTGGATGTGGTATCGGCAGAAGTGATCATGCTGGAACCAGAGGCAAGGCCTAAGAGGGCCGAAGTGAGAGCCTCAGAAGAAATAGGGACAGAAGCCGAGGTGGCACCACTAGGTCCAGCCCAGGGGTCTCCTCTAGCCGTAGGGATGTCCTGCACGCCTAAGTGGGCAGCAGGGGACGGTGGTCGTGGTGCGTCAGGGATAGGGAACTGAAGGTGTAATCCCCCTAAAAACTCAGGGTCAGGAGAGAACGTCCAATCTGCCACAAGAAGGATAGACATACGACCAGGGTTGGGCAGAATGGTGTAAGGAGCAGAAGGGTGACCGTAGTAGAAAGTAAACCGACCGTCACCACGAGGCTTAATCAAATGAGTGTGCCACGGGACATCAAGATCTGGACGTGTAGATCCTGCCGCACGTGGCAAATCTCGGGGGATAACGATACCGTACTGGGGATGTGAAGCAATAATGGTAATAAGGCACCCGCAACAATACTTTCCCTTGTCGGCACGGCTAATATCAAGCAATTTGTGAATAATCCAAGCACCACCATTAATAGGTATGAGAGGGGCCTCAAAAGCAATCCTGTCAGCACCACGAATAAAATCGAAAGTCATAGCCCACAGGATGAAAAGGTCAGGGATAGTCATGGTACCTGACTCACCCCTGGGAAAGAAAGTGCTAGATAAGATGCGGTGGACTAGACGAAACACTGGATGGATGATCGAGGAGGCCTTGGCCTTGCCTCGAGGATATCGGTCGTGGAGGGTGAGGCGACCACAAAAAATATCGACATCGAAGTTACGGTGATATTCATAGGGACGGATGTCGTCGCCACCTAGAATGGGGAAACCAAAAATGAGATTGATTGTGTTCAGGTGGTGCGGATGTTTCGGTTTCGGACGCGGAAATCGACAATGGACCCTGCCTCACATTTGAGGGAAGATAGGAATTCTAGTGTGAGGGCGGGGTAAGATTGGGCGTGGGAGTTTAAGAAAGGTACCCATCCTAGGTTAGCGAATAGAGTCTCGACCTCAGAGAAAACTCCGAGATCGATCAGAGTTTGGGCATGTGCAAACTTAGTGGATAGGTGTGACCGTTCGTTGAGTCTATTATAAAAATCTTTATGGTCACGATTCAAGAAACGGTATCCACGCGGTCCCATCAGTGGGTCCTTAAGAGGGATAATTGGTTGGGGAGGGGGTTGGGTAGGGGGAGGTGGAGGTGCACGTGCATGTGGACGTGTAGATTTATGTCTCTTACGAGACAGCTCCTCTTCCCTCATGATTCCCTTACCCTTGTCCTTGTGCTTAGCCATGAGTGTGTGGGTGTGTGATAAGAATGCAAAATTTGATGAATGCACACAAACAACGGCAAGAGAGCAAAATAGTAATACAGTGCAAATGTGAAAATAGAGCTCAGGAACGAGTTTACCCAATATCGAAGTGATTATTTGCTCGCAAAACACCCCCACGCAGCGCAATTGAACGAGTTATGAAGCCGCAGCACTTCAATCCAACAAAAGAGAATTTTTTCGAAAATGGGGGAGTATGGCTAGGGTTAGGGCGGAAATCGGGGTGAATGAGGATGGGAGAGGGTGGATGAAGAGAGAGAGAGAGAGAGAGAGAGAGAGAGAGAGAGAGAGAGAGAGAGAGAGAGAGAGATGGGGGAAGTGTGGGATAGAGATTTGGGAGTTGTGGGAGTGAGAGAGTTCATGTGTGTGTGTGAGGGGAGACGAAATGACGAGGGAGCTTAGGGTTCGGGTGAGAGAAATGAAATCGGATGAATGGGGGGTTATTTATAGGTTTTAGACAAACCGATCGGGTGAGATCTCACCCGATCGGTTGGATAAGTTTTCGAAAAAAAATTTGTTGGAAGGCAGCTACAGGCGAACCGATCGGGTGAGTTCTCACCCGATCGGTTGGTCGCTTCACAATTTTCCCGAGAGGACTGTCGACTTCACCCGGACAATGACACGATCATAGCTCCAGCTCAACCGATCGATTGAATTAATCTCTAAAATTCCTGAGAGCTCTGCTGTGTTCACACGATCTTCCACCCGGTCAGCCTCATATGCCACCCGCTCGATTGGCTGTTGCACTGATACAAGCCATCTTCAGACACGGTCCAACCGATCGGTTGATTCATCACCCGATCGGTTGGGGATTATTTCTTGCACAAATTCAAAAATTGATCTAAGTCTCTCGACGAAAACCCCCATTGCTGAATTTATTCACCAAAAATAAGAAAAATAATCCTAAAAATAACGACGAAGGTTTAGAACATGGGTTGCCTCCCATGAAGCACTGTTGTTTAAAGTCGTTTGCTCGACTCCCGGTATATGATCTTCAAGGTGGTTGGTGCGGGTGATGCCCGATGATTGGCATCTCATCAGCTCTTGGAGAAGCAGTCCTCGTAAGTGGTAGGGTTACAGGTAGACGCTCTCAACGATCCTCCTGCTGGTGGTGTCCGCGGGCTTCTCCCTCACCTTAGCATCTACCGCCACTCTTCGAAGTATACAGACTTCCCCAGCAGTGAGCCCCTTAGGCTCTTTTCCCTTGCTCCTCGTCGGAGTATCCTTTTGGAATCCGGGAGGGGTCGTCACAGAGGAAAACACTTCTCTGGTTATTGCTGCTTCTTCCAACCGAGCATGTTCCTCCAGGCTTCCCAAGCTATCAGGGGGTTCCTCGAGAGGATCTCCCAAGCTCCAGCTTCTACTACACTTTCCTCTTCAGCTTCCAGCACATTGCAACTTTGCTCCTCAGACGGATGCTTCATAGATAGTCCCAAATCAAATTCGACCTTATGGTCGCCCATATTTAGGGACAGCTTCCCTTTCTTCACATCAATAAGCATGCCAGCAGTTGACATGAAGGGCCTCCCGAGGATGATCGGGGTGTGATTGTCTTTCGGCATGTCCATCACAACAAAATCTATAGGCACATGTACGCCTCTGACGTTTACCGGTAATTGGATACTCGACTGATCTGTCTGCAAGTTGTAGTGTCATACCAGTGAGTTCAAGGTCCTCCATTCTGATCCTCTTGAATAAAGATAGAGGCATCAGACTAACGCTCGCACCCAAATCGACGAGCGCCCGATTGATCTTCACCTCTCCAATCGAACATGGGATAGAGAAGCTCCCTAGGTCCTTAAGTTTTGGCGGACTCGCTCGTTGAATCAGAGCGATGCACTCAGCTGTGAGGATGACTTTTTCTTTTCTGGAACCCCTCGTCACCAAATCCTTCAAGAATTTCGCATAGGAAGGTATAGTCTCTATAGCCTCGAGGAAAGGGATCTGCAAGCTCAAATCTTTAACCATATCAAAGAACTTGCCATATTTCTCATCAATTTGCACTTTGGCAAGGCGTTGGGGAAATGGAACCACTGGCTTGAAGACTCTCGAGTCTCCTTTTTTGTTCTTCTTCTTTTCTTCCTCAGAGACTCCCTCCGGAGTCATGGTCTTTGATGACGAAGCTCCGTCGTCATTTGCTTTCACATTTGGTTGCCCATCGAGCAACGGAGCCTCGGGTTCTTTAGCGGGCACTCTAGTTGGGATCTGAGTGCCGCTACTCAATACTATCGCAGACACATTGGCATGGTCATGCGTCAATGCCAATGTCTGATTCGGCCCCTAGGATTTACTTCCGGCTGACCCAACAATTGGCTCTGATCCCTCTGAAGATTTGCCACTTGTAACCCCAGCTGGGTTACTTGATCGGCCAAGGTCTTCTGCCCCATCTGTAGCTGCTGGTTCGTCCTCTCCTGGTTCGTTATATATTGGGTCAAGAGGCTCTCGACCGGAGAGATTACCCTGTTTGGGTTATATGGTTGCTGCTGTGGAGGGGGGCTGCTGATTCCTCGGGGGATATTGCTGGTACATGTAGTGCCCTGTATAGCTACTGCACATGTACTAGAGGGGGGTGAATAGTACTTTTAAATAATAGGGAGAGTTATTCCTTATTATCGTGCAATTAACAAACAACAATGCGGAATAACAACGATCAACAAGAATAAATGCAAACGCAAACAAATGGTTTAATGGGTTCGGATCCACCCAAGTCTCCCCGATTTGTTCCCGGTGATCCTACGTCCCAACCACCCGGATCCCCTCCGGATACTTGAGTTAGAAAACCTCTAACCCAAGATTTCCAATATGCCCACTTGCGAAAACCTCGCAAGTGCAAACTAACTACAAGCGATGTCCGTGAATCCCACAACCCGGGATCACGTAAACTCTCACAACCGAGAGTATACAATTCAAATAACGAATGTAAATGAAATGAAATGCTTACCAACAAAATACCTATGCCTTGAGTATTCTTACCAAATTAGGGCAAGGGGGATTTTGATGGAGGAAGATGGCACCAAACCCTAGCTTCAAGAAGATGACCAGCAATGGAAGCCTAGGGTGGAGATGGTGACCTAGAATCAAGCTTCTAGCTTGAATGGCTCATAATGGAGAGAATCTCTCTTGAGGATTTAGGGCTCAAGAACTTGAGGGAGCGATTCTTATGAGAAGAGAGAGCTTGGAAATAGAGTTGATTGCTCTTCTCTTTTGATCTGAAAATATCTCTAATATATTACTTAACCCCTTCACGAAATGAATCAGGATTCTATTTATAGGGGCAAGGAAAAACGAGTTCAAAAAGATCCCAACGGCTCTTTTCTGAAGCTGGTTAGTCGGTCAAAGAAGGATGCCCGACCGACTAGATCACAATCTAGTCGGTCGGTCAGTGAGCATGGACCGACTAACGAGTTGACATCCAAGATAGAAAAGTTCACGGTCAATATGAACTAGTCGGTCTAAGAAGACTTGCCGACCGACTAGTTGGACAACCAGTCGGTCGGTCAGTGTTCTTTGACCGACTAAGAGATGAAACTCAAAGGCTGGAAGCAAGTTTAACTAGTCGGTCTAAGAACAGTGTCTAACTGACTAGTTTCTCAACTAGTCGGTCGGCAGATGTGCTTTGACCGACTAAGTGTAAACAGTGGCTCAGGCTGAAATTGGGAGAAGAAAACTAGTCGGTCTGAGAAGGATTCCTAACCGACTAGATCGTCATCTAGTCGGTCGGTGAGCCTTCTTGGACCGACTAACTGTAAACAGTAGATAGCCAATATTGAGCAAGGGCATCTAGTCGGTTCATGAAGGATTGCCGACCGACTATATCGTCATCTAGTCGGTTGGTTCTCCTACTTGAACCAACTAAGATGCACCGGAAGCCGAGGGAAGAAGCGCGAAGCTTCGGGAAAGTTCCTATGGGCTTCTAAGATAATCCTAGCTCTAAGATATGAGTGAAATGAAGATTATAAAGTAAGTCCTACTCAAGGCTTAACATTCTAAGTAAAGAAGCTAGAAGACTATAAATAAACCTTGACGATCCGTCTTCATAAGCTTCAATCTTCATTCTTGACTTCAATAAAGGTCCTTGAGCTTAAACGAAGCTTCAGGCACACGATCACGCGTAATGAGAAGTCTTGAGACGTCGCTTGACGATCTTCATAACTGCACTCACAAATAGTTAGTACACGATATTTATGTTTTCTCATCATCAAAACCAAATCCGGGGAATCAATACTCAACATTCTCCCCCTTTTTGGTGATGACAAACCAACATAAATAATAATCAATAATAATGTACTAAATGAAATTTACTTACTCCCCCTGCATTGATGACACATTAGTTCCATATGAAATAATAAACATATGCATCAATCAGGCGAGAAAATTAAAAATACAAATCCAGTTATCGAATTTGAGATATCACCACCATCAAAGTCTCCCAAGACTTCAGCTTCCACTGCAGCTACTTTCTGGGTATTGGCACCTCCAGCTCCCACCATAAATACAGAGATCTAGGTCGATAGCAAATCGAATTTGCTAGATAATTTTTCGACCTCTTCAACTCTGTGCATACCTCCAGATCTGGGCGTGGCGCGCTCATCGCACCACCTCTCATTATTTGATGCAATGTTCTCTAGAATGGTTCCGAAATCTTCCTCATTTCTGGACATGAAGGACCCCCCCAGCCGCGGCATCCATCGAAGATTTCAGATGATCCCTCAACCCATTGTAAAACAGTTTAATAATCTGCCATTTAGGGAGCTCGTGGTGAGGGCATCTGTGCTACATCTCCTTATATCTCGTCCATGCTTCGTGCAAGGACTCGTGGCTGACTTGGGAGAATGAGGAGATCTCGCTCCTCAGCTTCATCGTCTTTCCCGGGGGAAAGAATTTGTTCAAGAAAGCGTTGGATAGCTTCTCCCAAGTTATGAAGGTATTGGGGTCCTTCCCCTTTAGCCATTGCTTGGCTTTATCCTGCAGAGGGATGGGGAACAATTTGAGCCAGATAGCTTCAGTCGTGACACCGTTGATTCTGAAGGTGTCACACTTCTCCAAGAACGAGTCCAGATGCTCGATTGGGCTCTCCATAGGTGCCCCTGAAAATTGATCCTGTTGGATCCACGTCACTAATGACAGCTTTAGCTTGAAACTCCCGACCGTGGTAGCCGGAGGTTGGATGCTAGACGTGGACCCGATGGATGGCATCGAGTAATCCAGCAGGGATTTTTGGGGAGGATTATTTTCTCCCATGGTTTCAGCTTCTTCCCTTCTTCTCCTTTCTGCATTCAGACGCCTCACGGCGACGTTAATTTCTGGGTCAAGAGGAATCAAGTCGTCGAGACTCCTTGTATTCCTGCGCATGAAAAATCACGAAACACTCGTGAAGCAAGTATGGTATAGAAACAGATAAAAACAGAAAATAAAGAATAGAAATAAAAAATGAAAATGTAGAATGTGAAAATTATCGTGAGGTGAGGGTGTGAACTAGACTCTACGGTTCACAGGGTCCTAAAATAAACAAGCACGTTGCCTCCCCGGCAACGGCGCCATAAAGCTTGACGTCCCCTAGATTTGGCACTATAGGCAAAGGAATCGGGGATACCAGATTTAAATATTTATAACCGCAAGCGCATAGTGGTGTAGTGTGGCTTGGGGGTCGAACTCAGGGATGCGTGTGTTGTGCTTGTGTCAAGCAGGAATCGGTTCACCCGATGGGTGAGCTGGCCCGAACGATCAGTGGGTTGTCACAGAATATGAATGCAAAGGATGTAATATGCAAAAAGGGAACCTAGGACTCTGGTTTCCACCCTATCGTGTGTCCTCTCTATTACGACCGACGATTAGGACTTCAATTGGATTTTGGGGTTTAGAGGTGAGACGTTTCCTCTAAGAGTGATACATGCGTCCCATGGGTCCGATATTCAGGTCGATGCCCAGGATGATACGCTAGGACTACCCGGGTTCGGTCGGTGGGCATTCACATGTCCATTAACACCGGTCGACTCTGGGTGGGAGCACTAAGCTCGCAACGATTACTCCCAACATCTCATCTTGTCGTTTCCACGGGCTAGGATTCAATGTCTACGCTTGGGGCGTGAGCTGTGGCTAGGGAGTCAAACGCCAATTTTATTCCCCCCTGGCCCGATAGTCAGAGGTGGTCTTTCTCCCGCCAATGACAATGAAACACCCCGCGTAACCATCTAAATTCCTAAACCCTATCGAAATCTTATTCCTATGGTCGCTCTAGGGAGAATCCATGAAGGGGTTTCCACCAAAATCCCAGATTAGGGAACTACTCACAATTCATGGCAAAAACACAATCTAAACAATATTCAACGGTAGAAATCATGATCAGGCAATAGAAAACAATTGCTACCAATGATATTAATACTATTTTAAAGTTTCAAGACAATCGGAACACTTACAAAACAAGAGGAAATTACAGCCGTCAAAACCCCAAAAAAGACAGAAAATTAACAGGGTCCCCTTTCAGAAAACTTAGGATCGGTTGAAGCATCAACCGATCGGGTGAGCTGACAGTCGCTTTGGCTTCAATCTTCAGACACTTCATCCGGTCTCTTGGTCTGAGCGGTTGGCGTCACCAGGTCGTCATTTGGGAAATTTCAGCTTCAGATGAACCGATCGGGTGAGATGTCACCCGATCGATTGGAATTAACCCCAAAAAGACAGAGAGCTCTGTCAATCTCACCCGATCAGCGAACCGATCGGGTGAGCTGCTCTTCTCTTCAACTCATGTCCGGGTCGGATACGTGTGCACCAACCGATCGGTTGGCTCTGTCCAACTGATCGGTTGGGGGCTGAAACTTGGTTTTCTTCTCCGTTTGGCCACCGACGTCGTGATCACTCCATATTTTACACCTTTTTTCTGCATGTTTGCATGTCGTTTTGATCGCTCATATCGCGTTTTTCACGGTTATTCGACACTATTGCGATGCTTTTCACTATTTCTTGTTTTTGTCGTATGTCAGGAAATATAGAGCGATCTGGAGCGAATTTGAGATCAAAGGATTTGCACACACTTAGGAGTGTCACCCCACGGCTCATTCAAGGACTTATCAGTGATGGATGATGAGCGGAAGAAGAAGGAAATCAATAAGAGCGACGAGGAGTCTAAAAGAAGGAAGAATGAGCTCAACAGCACACCACTCGACCGAGTAGACCACTCACTCGGTCGAGCAAGAAGCCCCACTCGGCCGAACAGAACGGACACGCACAGGATAATTTTAGCGTATACTCGGCCAAACAAAGAAAGCCCACTCGGCCGAGGGAGAAAGTTCACTCGCTCGAGTGGTACAGGGAATTTCGTCCAGAGATAGGCCAAGTTACTGGAATTTTCAGAGATCCTGAGGAGGCCCACTCGGCCGAGCATGAATGCTCACTCGGCCGAATGATGAAGTCCACTCGGCCAAGCCACCCCCCGAAGACAGACCCTGAAACCCCCGAAGTTACTGTTTTTATACAGGGTTTGTCACTCGGCCGAGTGACAAAGGTCACTCGGCCGAGTGACCCTCTCCGCCTGCTGTTAGGGTTGCGATTTCTGGGCTGCACCGGGGCAGTTTGGTCAAGATTTTTTTGGATGATTTTACAAGGTATTTAAACCCAGTTTTTGCCCTAGTTTGGGAGACTTTTGAACTATATTTTTTAGACTTTCTTTTAGGATTTGGACGGCTACTCTTTTGTGAATTCTCAGCTGGAAATCGTTGGCATCTACATTGGTTTGTCTATTCCTATTAAAAACTCAGTTTTTATGCATTATTCCTCTTTTGTAATGAATTGTGCCGCGATTATTGTTATTATTTCTGAGATTTGCATGATGTTTAGTGAGTAGTGCCATCGTTCTAGGGCATGGGGGATGAACCCTATGGACCCTATCTCTGAATTGTGACGAATTTGTAGATTTGTTGCTAGAATTGATTAGGGTTAGGTTGTGATTGATTGATTACGGGTAGCTAGGAATTCATATCGATTGGTATTTGCAAGATATTGGATCCCAATTGATAGAAAGGCCTAGATATTCGATTTAGATTGACAACTGGATTTCTCTAGATTTGGTTTGCAAGAGATTGGGCCAAAGCTAGGATTTTTAATTGTGAATCTATACCAATATTCGTTTGCAAGAGATTGGACGAATAAGACCTATCATAACCTAGGTCGTAGCCCGAGTTTTCACGAGAGTGGGCTCGAGATACGATTGAACAATGATGTCGTTCTTCACGCTAGTGGCTTAGGCTAGGGTTTGCACAAGAGTGGGCCCTATCCTAGGTTTGCTATAGACCGGCAATAGTGTGAGAGCATGAGCTTGGTTCTACATTAAGTTGCGACTAGTTCACCTATATTCAAGCTTAGCAACAATGAAATTTAGAAATCACAAGGATGAGAGACGGTCCATAGTGGGGATTTCCCATCCCTAGACGCTTTTTATTATATTGATACTTTTTTGATACTCGAACGATTGTGATTATTACACCCAACTATTCTTGTTCTCTTGATAGCTAGGTGATTTGAGTAAGACACGGTCATTTGTCCTCCCTGAGTTCGATACCCGCTCGCCGCTACACCGTGTGCTTGCGGTAAAACTACAAGTTATTTTTCGGGTATACATCCGGATGCGATCAAGTTTTTGGCGCCGTTGTCGGGGAGGCAACAGTGTTTTATTTTCTTTACTTAGTTATTTCTTTTTGTTTTATTGTTTTTATCTTTTTCTCCTCTATCGTGCTAACAATTCCATCGAAGCTCTATTTTTTATGCATGTACACGAGATCTTCGGCGAATCCAGAGGATATAATATTTAATCCGGAGATCGAACGTACCGAAAGGAGGATTAGAGCCGAGAAGAGGCTCAACATAGAGGACGGTTGTATGAACCGACCAGAGACACCGAAAGAATTAGAGGCACGCATGGCGAGGATTATATCTATCAAAGATAGACTTCGGCCTAAGACTTCTTCCACAACTTCTTACATCGCTATGCCGGAGTTTGCGGCGGATAAGAATTTTGAGCTCAAGACGGAATTAGTGGTCTTAATGCAACAAGACTCATTCCATGGGAACTCCCAGGAGAATCCACACTATCATCTTCAGCTATTCTTGTCCAAGTGCGCCACCTTTCAAATGCCGGGCATTTCCGTCGATGCTATCCGATTGCGAATCTTCCCCTTTACCCTCAGAGACAAATCTCTATATTGGTTGAGAACGCAAGCGGAAGGGATATTCACTACTTGGGATGAGTTGGCTAGTGCTTTTGTTGATAAATTCTACCCGCCATATAAGACGGTGAAGATAAGGAGTGCACTCATGTCATTCAAGCAAGGACCGCATGAGACTCTATACGAGGCATGGGAGCGCTTTAAAGACCTCCAGAATCAGTGCCCCCATCACAGCATTGAAGTATGGGAGCTAGTACACAGCTTTTATAATGGACTCCAACCAGGCACAAAGCAAATTATAGATGCAACCGCCAACGGAGCCATTTTATCCAAGACACCGGATGAAGCTACGGGCCTATTAGAGGAGATGGCCTCTAATAATCAACAATGGGGCGACGAGCGAGGGCAATCTTCTACCTCCTTGAAGCCAACAAGCATATATGAGACCAAGGCCGTAGCGGAGCTTTCCAATAAGTTTGACCCTCTTCACAAGGTCGTGGAGAGATTGGAGAAGTATATCACCGAGCCGCATGGAGCTCCCGCCACATCTACACCGGGAGGGAATATGAGCGACTGGCAAGACCAATCTCAAGCTATGTTTGTTGGAGAAGAGCACGGAGAGGGTGCTATAGAGCAAATCCAATATGTAGCGGGGAACACCGGTTATTGGGCCAACCCGGCCACGAGGAATCATCCGGGCTTCTCGAATGCTAATAATGACAGAGCTCTAAACCCACCACTGCCGCAACAACCTCAAGCTAGGCCTCCACCTCCACAACCTCAATACCAACCAAGGGGGCCGCCACAACAAAACTACCCGCCTAGGCAACAAGCGGGACCATATAGGCCGCCGGGTTATAACCAATGTTGGAGAGCTCCGAACCCGCCACAAGCACAACTGAGATCGGATCATGAAGCTAGAGTGGAGGAATTCATGAAGGAGCAAAGAAAAATAAATGCTAGGTTGACGGTGCAATAAGACTCGCTTAATACCGTCGTTGCGCAACTTGGAGAGCAACTTCCGTTGCTTAACAAAAACACTCAACAATTACCGGCTCAATCGGATCCCAATCCACGGAGCAATACCGGCCACATCAATGCGGTGGTGGCGGTTACTACTAGGGGTGGGAAGGATACCACTCCCGCCATGGTCCAAACCAAGGAGCCCGTGGAAGAGATTTTGGATGACAAAGAGCCGGATATTGAGGAGGAGAGCACAAAAAAGCCGCAAGAAGGTGGAAATTCTGAAATGAAGAAGCCTAATGAGGAGCGCACCTACATGCCACCAGTGCCCTTTCCGCAACGGTTGGCGAGAGCTAAAATTGAGAAGAGGCTCGCCAAGTTCCTTGAATACTTGAGGGGGGTTAGCCTCAATATACCTTTCTTGGATGCTATTGTGGAGATCCCGTCATATGCCAAGTTCTTGAAGGACTTAATATCGGGAAAGAAAAGGAATGAGAAAATAATGCTTGCCGAGCAAGGAACTTGGTTCACCCGGAGAGAAAAGGAGCCTACTAAATTCAAGGATCCCGGAAGCTTTCGCATACCATGCACACTTG
This sequence comes from Scilla litardierei, assembly GCA_030789695.1. Lineage (NCBI taxonomy): Eukaryota > Viridiplantae > Streptophyta > Magnoliopsida > Asparagales > Asparagaceae > Scilla > Scilla litardierei. Next base: position 253,526,201 of record CM061141.1, read on the forward strand.
GAGGAGTCCCACTACAAAAGGCTTTGGTAGACTTGGGAGCAAGTGAAAGCCTAATGCCCCTTAGCATGTTTCGGAAATTGAATACGGGAACCGACTTGAAGCCAACGGACATGAGAATACAACTTGCGGATGGTCGGGATACTAGGCTGGTAGGGATTGAAGAGGACATACCGCTCCAAGTACCGGGAGGAATATGCTTGCCGTGTGAATTAATCATTATGGACATGAAGGAGGAGGGCGACACTTCACTTATACTCGGACGCCCCTTCTTAGCAATCGCCGACATGATAGTCGACGTGAGAGAAGGTACTTTATCTTTGAATGTTGAAAACATCGAGATTGAGTTCTATATCCCTAAAGCTATGAAGCACATGCCCTACCAAGAGGAGTTGGACTATGTAGACCTCCTTGACGAGGTAATCGATGATATTGGCGCTCTCCATGATGACGGCCTTGAAGAAGGCCAAACGCCTAGCATTGGAGAGAAGTTGGAGGACCCTCTGGATAGCTATACAGTCGATGACAAAGAAGACGACGCTGATGTCGCAAGGATTAGGGAGCTATGCAAGCTCTCCACGGCCAACAACTCAACGAAAGCTCCTCCGGATAGAAGATCGGTGTCACCAGTGAAGAAGAAGATTGGTGCTAGCTCAAGCTTGGGGGAATTATCCCACAACTCTACCCAGGGGATGTCGAGGAAAGCCCACGAGCATCAACAACCAAATCCAAGTGGCCTTCCCGGTAAATTTGATGGGCGCATCTCGCATGCGCCCAATATCACGCACTAAACAGAAATCATAAGGGGTCGAGCTCATGACCTTAAACGAGTGCTTGTTGGGAGGCAACCCGACAGTTTTATATCATTCTTAGTTGATTTTTATTTTTATTTTAGATTTTTTTTAGTGTCTAGAGTCTTGCGTCTATGAAAATCATGACAACGGGCTCTATTTTTAATGACAGAAGATGGAGAACGAGAGATCATTCATATGGAGGATGACTAAGGCATGGGAGAGTGCCCCAGGAACGCGCTCAGGCCCCAGGAGAAGGTAGAGACTGACGGGAGGAAGAAAAACAGAGAATAGAGAGAAAATAGAGAGCCGTTGCAGAAAATAGGATGCCACTCGGCCGAGTGACATATGTCACTCGACCGAACAAAGACTCCCCTCGGCCGAGTGGAGTACAGATCAGGGAAGTTCCTACAGACCAACTCTCTGTTATTTTCTGTGATTTAGAGTATAATTTGCCACTCGGGCGAGTGACTTGTCACTCGGTGATACCCTCCACGTTCTAAAAAGTTGCTGAGTGGCCATACCACTCGGCCGAGTGGAACTTGTCCATTCGGCCGAGTGGGAAAAGCCACTCGACCGAGTCGTAACTTGTGGGAGATATTTCGAAATTTCTTTACATAGTCCCACTCGGCTGAGTAAACCCTTCACTCGGCCAAGTCATAACATTCCAATATAAGCCCCGAGGCGCTGCGCGAATTTCAAAAACGTAAAATTCCCAAATTTCCCCCAGCGCCCGAGCCCGAGCTTCGCCGCTTCGACTTCCTTCGCCCGAATCCGTCGCTTCCCATGCCCGAGCCGCCGCTCTGCCGCTGATCGACGACCTCCACCGGTCGCCGACGCCGCCCCGCTGTCACACTTCACCGACGCTGCCTCCCCCGCCGCCGGTCACCCCCATTTCGCCCCAAATTAGAATTTCTTCTCCATTCTCCCAATTCGTACGCCCATTGTGCCAAAAATTCAAATTAACTTATATATATATCTATTACTCCCCATCTCCCCCACATTTATTGATATTCATCGGTGATTTTATTGTATGCATTTCAGGCTAGCTTGGGGAGCTTGGGGGAGGTTCTGGATGCACTCGGAGCTTCGTAGAGGAGGCATTTCTTCGCACACTTCAGATTTTGCTCTCACGTCGTGCTCAGATACACTCGTTCTATTATATAGCACGTCGCATTTTTATTTGAGTGGGCACGACTTGCGTCACACATGCCTCGTCGCCTTAGGCCATGCACTTGGGAGCCCGCTTCTAAGCGGAAGAGGTCAGGCGATCCTGGTCCCACGTCCGCTAGGGCAGACTCCCCACCACGTAGTCCACCCCCACCTACACAGCCGCCTCCTGCCGCTCCGATTCCACCACCTACACCGCCCGCCCACGCGTTCGATGCGATGGGGATCACGTTCCGAGATGACGCCCAGCGCGCCAGATTCGAGCGTATCTCCCATCGCTCGATCGTACCCTCTAGGTTCGTGCACCTAGCTGACCTTAACCGCCTAGGGGTACTCGAGGGCATGCTCACATTGTACAACAACGTGGGATGGCGTGAATTTCTGTCTGTGTCAGCGGACACCTACATCCGTCCGACGTTAGAGGCCCCTAGTTCCATTTCCTGGACCCCTGGAGGATGCTTATTTCGACTGATGGATCGAGAGTGCGAGGTCACTCTCGATATGCTTGGAGCGTTCTTCCAGTGGCCCGCTGTTCCGACCGCTGACAGCGCTTACGCTCCCACGCACATCCCACCCCCGTCGTTCGACACGCACGCCTTTTGGACACGGATCACAGGATCACCACTCGCCTTTGACCCCAGTAGGAACAAGGCATCTGCTATTCTCCACCCCTGCCTCCGCATTTCACAGCGCCTTATGCCGACCACTTTTCTTGCGAGGTACGAGCCTGGGACACTGTCGACGCCAGAGCTCTACATGCTCTATGCTATGACACGGCCTAGGGTCTTCGATAGGGGTAGTGACGTCCTGGTCCATGCCGTCGAGATTGATATTGTCAGTTGGTACATCGACCGCATAGTTATTTCTGTCGGCGCTCGGACTCCTATTTGCTACGACGGTCTGATTACCCTCTTGGCCCTCATGACCGGCGTCGACCTACCTGCTGACTTGCTTCGATCACCGGGCCCCACATCACTATCGATAGACATTATGGCCCGGATGAGGATGCTGCATCCTCATGGTCGTCAACACTAGGTGTGGCTCCACGGTCCTTTCGCTACGGATTACATGGTTCTCCTGAGCCCGGCTCGAACACATATAGGACCCGCAGGCGGAGAGTGGATTCCAGCGATGGATCTCCTTATCCCCACCGTATACGTGCTAGATCCTGAGGGTGCTCTGCAGGAGCCCCTCATTCCACCTCAGGACCCCGTGATCCCTCAGCCTGCACTTGCTTTGTCTTCACCTCCCGACACCTCTGTCCCCACTTCTGTTAGTGTCGGGAGCACTTCAGCTGAGTCCACCCACACCACCACCACTGTGCCCATTTCAGTAGATCCCATTTTTGCAGCTAGCCCCGAGCATCCCCCACCATAGTTGAGTGTGGCGAGCCATCTTTTGTGTCCGCGGTAGAGACCCTTTCCTCATTATTGTTTTTGACTCCTGGGGAGTCATTTTCTGCACCCTTCTCAACCTCCCCTGTCATCGACCTCACTGTCTCCACCGCCGTTGTATACTCCGAGAGCGTCGTGACGTCTGTCCCTACTTCTGTGTCACTGACCTCTCTGCCTGCCTCGTCGTCTGTTTTCACTTCCGCTTCAGCTGCCGCTCCTTCCTCGTCTACTTTTCCTGCGTCTCAGCCTCAGACAGAGGTTGGGCATCACTTAGCGAGCACAGCACCCCAGCACCACCCCGTGGCTGTACCTATCCTTTACGGTGGCCGTATGAGACAGCCCCGTTCTTCACCTGTTCGACCATCTGCTCCACCTCCCCCCCCCCTCCCGACACCCTAGTTCAGAGCATCCGTGCTCTTGAGGGGGCAGTTAGTGGATTCAGAGGGGATTTTAGGGCTCTCTCCGCCACCATCAGTTCAGTCCAGACCCGCGTCGCTATACTTCCTAGTATTCAGGCTTGCCTGAATCAGATTCTATTGCGTCTGCCTCTGCCACCCACACCCACCCAGCAATCACCACGCCTGCCACCACCTCCGCCACAGACGGTGCTAGTCTGCCACCACCCCCTAGGCACACACTGGATGCCTTCCACCTTTTGCTGATGCTGTTTTGCTGTTGTTTTTAGCTATGCTGATTTTGCACCCCTCTTCCACACACCTTTTTGGTCACATTTTGGTCTGATCTGTCTATATCCTTTTGTGAGAGAGGGAGTACTTTTTAGGGACACTCATATCTGCACTATTTTGATCTCTGCATGCATCACCCGCATTCTCATATCATTTTATTTTATTTATTTTTTCTTTTCCATCATGCATGCATCCTCACCCTCCCTGCCCATATTTTGTCTCTCGGTGTGCCACTCTTCGCACATTGAGGACACTGTGCACTTTAGCTTGGGGGAGTAAGTTCTCACACTTTTTATTTTTTGTCGCCTTTTATTTTTATTTCCTCACATTTCTTCGTTTTTACACCTATTTTCACCCACTTTTTAGTTTTTATCATGCATCACGTTTTTTTATTTTCTGAGTGTGCTACATTGTACAGTAGTTCTATTTTCTTTTATCCTTATTTCTTTCATCTTTTTGCTAGAGATGATTTTTCTGTGATGATGATGACGTGTTGTTAGCTTATCTATATATGCATACTATCTTGGCATGCCATAGTTTTTATTTCAGATATCATATGCCATGTCTTGCTTTGCATTTGAAATAGTAACCCGCACTTTCATGTATGGATATGACTGAAATTCTTTTATTAGCTGAGTCTGATAATTTATATGTATACTTTTCGAAGAAAACACACCAAGTTTCACGCATTGATTGCTTATATCTGGAGTACTGCTTTCTTTTCTTATATCACTTATTATTGCATGAAAATTGTATGCTTCACTTTCAGGTTGATTGAATGTATATTAGGTTGATATAACTGGATTAGTTTACTTTCTGAGATTAAACTGAGTAGATCACATTACTCTGCTGAAAGTTGTCGTGCACGTCTTATAGAGTGAACCGAGTGTTACATATATTTCTTTCTCCACATATCTTGAGCATTATTTCTATACTTATATTCATTGGTGAATCTCCCTTTAGCGGATCCTATATTGGCATTTCCCCCGCTATTAAAGTCCATGCTCCAATACCCCCAAAATCAAAAAGAAAAAAATATATACATGTAAATCTTTCTATTCTTTTGATTTGGGATCCCAGATGTATATATGCTATAAAAAAGAAAAGAAAAGAGAAACGAAGCTTATACATGATCACATCTCATACTCTTTCTCTCTTTCTTCCCTCTTTTATTTTTATTTCTACTGGAGCTTCAAAAATGGGGACTGTACTTATTGATTTATCCAAGACACCGGAGCCATTTTATCCAAGACACCGGATGAAGCTACGGCCCTATTAGAGGAGATGGCCTCTAATAATCAACAATGGGGTGACGAACGAGGGCAATCTTCTACCTCCTTGAAGCCAACAAGCATATATGAGGCCAAGGCCGTAACAGAGCTTTCCAATAAGTTTGACCCTCTTCACAAGGTCGTGGAGAGATTGGAGAAGTATATCACCGAGCCGCATGGAGCTCCCGCCACATCTACGCCGGGAGGGAATATGAGCGATTGGCGAGACCAATCTCAAGCTATGTTTGTTGGAGGAGAGCACGGAGAGGGTGCTATAGAGAAAATCCAATATGTAGCGGGGAACACCTGTTATTGGGCCAACCCGGCCACGAGGAATCATCCGGGCTTCTCGTATGCTAATAATGATGGAGCTCTAAACCCACCGCCGCCGCAACAACCTCAAGCTAGGCCTCCACCTCCACAACCTTAATACCAACCAAGGGGGCCGCCACAACAAAACTACCCGCCTAGGCAACAAGCGGGACCATATAGGCCGCCAGGTTATAACCAATGTTGGAGAGCTTCGAACCCGCCACAAGAACAACCGAGATCGTATCGTGAAGCTAGGGTGGAGGAATTCATGGCGGAGCAAAGAAAAATAAATGCTAGGTTGACGGCCCAATAAGACTCGCTTAATACCGCCGTTACGCAACTTGGAGAGCAACTTGCGTTGCTTAACAAAAACACTCAACAATTGCCGGATCAACCGGAGCCCAATCCACGGAGCAATACCGGCCACATCAATGCGGTGGTGGTGGTTACTACTAGGGGCAGGAAGGATACCACTCCCGCCATGGTCCAAACCAAGGAGCCCGTGGAAGAGATTTTGGATGACAAAGAGCCGGCTATTGAGGAGGAGAGCACAAAAAAGCCGCAAGAAGGTGGAAATTCTGAAATGAAGAAGCCTAATGAGGAGCGCACCTACATGCCACCGGTGCCCTTTCCACAACGGTTGGCGGGAGCTAAAATTGAGAAGAGGCTCGCCAAGTTCCTTGAATACTTGAGGGGAGTTAGCCTCAATATACCTTTCTTGGATGCTATTGTGGAGATCCCGTCATATGCCAAGTTCTTGAAGGACTTAATATCGGGAAAGAAAAGGAATGAGAAAATAATGCTTGTTGAGCAAGGAACTTGGTTCACCCGGAGAGAAAAGGAGCCTACTAAATTCAAGGATCCCGGAAGCTTTCGCATACCATGCACACTTGGAGGAGTCCCACTACAAAAGGCTTTGGTAGACTTGGGAGCAAGTGAAAGCCTAATGCCCCTTAGCATGTTTCGGAAATTGAATACGGGAACCGACTTGAAGCCAACGGACATGAGAATACAACTTGCGGATGGTCGGGATACTAGGCTGGTAGGGATTGAAGAGGACATACCGCTCCAAGTACCGGGAGGAATATGCTTGCCGTGTGAATTCATCATTATGGACATGAAGGAGGAGGGCGACACTTCACTTATACTCGGACGCCCCTTCTTAGCAATCGCCGGCATGATAGTCGACGTGAGAAGGTACTTTATCTTTGAATATTGGAAACATCGAGGTTGAGTTCCATATCCCTACAGCTATGAAGCACATGCCCTACCAAGAGGAGTTGGACTATGTGGACCTCCTTGACGAGGTAATCGATGAAGCCATTTCACATTCTATTGGCGCTCTCCATGATGACGGCCTTGAAGAAGGCCAAACTTCTAGCATTGGAGAGAAGTTGGAGGACCCACCGGATAGCTCTACGGCCGATGACAAAGAAGACGACGCTGATGTCGCAAGGGTTAGGGAGCTATGCAAGCTCTCCACGGCCAACAACTCAAGGAAAGCTCCTTCGGATAGAAGATCGGTGTCACCAGTGAAGAAGAAGATTGGTGCTAGCTCAAGCTTGGGGGACTTATCCCCCAACTCTACCCATGATGAAAGAATGCTGAGGAAAGCCCACGAGCATCAACAACCAAATCCAAGTGGCCTTCCCGGCAAATTTGACGGGCGCATCTCGCATGCGCCCAATTTCACGCACTAAACGAAAATCATAAGGGGTCGAGCTCATGACCTTAAACGAGCACTTGTCGGGAGGCAACCCGACGGTTTTATATCATTCTTAGTTGATTTTTATTTTTATTTTAGATTTTTTAGTGTTGAGAGTCTTGCGTCTATAAAAATCGTGACAACGGGCTCTATTTTTAATGACAGTAGATGGAGAACGAGAGATCATTCATATGGAGGATGACTAAGGCATGATAGAGTGCCCCAGGAACATGCTCAGGCCTCAGGAGAAGGTAGAGACTGACGGGAGGAAGAAAAACAGAGAATAGAGCAAAAACAGAGAGCCGTTGCAGAAAACAGGATGCCACTCGGCCGAGTGACATATGTCACTCGGCCGAACAAAGACTCCACTCGGCCGAGTGGAGTACAGATCAGGGAAGTTCCTACAGACCAACTCTCTGTTATTTTCTGTGATTTAGAGTATAATTTGCTACTCGGGCGAGTGACTTGTCACTCGGCTGAGTGAATCTGATACCCTCCATGTTCTAAAAAGTTGTTGACTGGCCATGCCACTCGACCGAGTGGAACTTGTCCATTCGGCCGAGTGGGAAAAGCCACTCGGCTGAGTCGTAACTTGTGGGAGATATTTCGAAATTTCATTACATAGTCCCACTCGGCCGAGTAAACCCTTCACTCGGCTGAGTCGTAACATTCCTATATAAGCCTCGAGGCGCTGCGCGAATTTCGAAAACGCAAAAATCCCAAATGTCCCCCAGCGCCCGAGCCCGAGCTTTGTCACTTCGAATTCCTTCGCTCGAATCTGCTACTTCACATGCCCGAGCCGTTGCTCCGCCGCTGATCGACGACCTCCACCGGTCGCCGACACCGCCCGGCCGTCACACTTCGCCGACGCCTTCTCCCCCACCGCCGGTCACCCCCATTTCGCCCCAAATTCGAATTTTTTCTCCATTCTCCCAATTCGTACGGCCATTGCGTCCCAAATTCAAATTAACTTATATATATATATCTATTAATCCCCATCTCCGCCCACATTTATTGATATTCGTCGCTGATTATATTGTTTGCTTTTCAGGGTAGCTTGGGGAGCTTGGGGGAGGTTCTGGACACACTCGGAGCTTCGCAGAGGAGGCGTTTCTTCGCACACTTTAGATTTTGCTCTCGCGTCGTGCTCAGGTACACTCGTTCTATTATATAGCACATCACATTTTTATTTGAGTGGGCATGACTCGCGGCACACATGCCGCCTCGCCTTAGGCCTTGCACTCGGGAGCCCGCTTCTAAGCGGAAGAGGTCAGGCGATCCTGGTCCCTCTTCCGCTAGGGTAGACTCCCCGCCACCTAGTCCACCCCCACCTACACAGCCGCCTCCTGCCGCTCCCTTTCCACCACCTGCACCGCCCGCCCCCGCGTTTGATGCGATGGGGATCATGTTCCGAGATGATGCCCAGCACGCCAGATTCGATCGTATCTCCCATCACTCGATCGTACCCTCTAGGTTTGTGCACCTAGCTGACCTTGACCGCCTAGGGGTACTCGAGGGCCTACTCACGTTGTACAACAACGTGGGATGGCGTGACTTTCTGTCTGTGTCGGCTGACACATCATCCGTCCGACGTTACAGGTCCTTAGTTCCATTTCCCGGACCCCTGGAGGATGCTCATTTCAACTGATGGATCGAGAGTGCGAGGTCACTCTCGACATGCTTAGAGCGTTCTTCCAGTGGCCCGCTGTTCTGACCCCTGACCGCGCTTACGCTCCCACGCACATCTCACCCCTGTCGTTCGACACGCATGCCTTTTGGACACGGATCACAGGATCACCACTCGCCTTTGACCCCAGTAGGGCCAAGACATCTGCTATTCTCCACCCCTGCCTCGCCCTATGGTGACCACTTTTCTTGCAAGGTACGAGCCCGGGACACTGTCGACGCCAGAGCTCTACATGCTCTATGCGATGACACGGCCTAGGGTCTTCGATAGGGGTAGTGACGTCCTGGTCCTCGTCGTCGAGATTGATATTGCCAGTTGGTCAATCGACCGCATAGCTATATCTGTCAGCGCTCGGACTCCTATTTACTGCGACGGTCTGATTACCCTCTTGGCCCTCATGACCGGCATCGACCTACCTGCTGACTTGCTTCGACCACCAGGCCCCACATCACTATCGATAAACGTTATGACTCGGATGAGGATGCTGCGTCCTCATGGTCGTCAGCACTGGGTGTGGCTCCATGGTCCTTTCGCTATGGATTACATGGTTCTCCCGAGCCTTGCAAGGACACATATAGGACCCGCGGGCGGAGAGTGGATTCCAGCAATGGATCTCCTTATCCCTGCCGCATACGTGCTAGAGCCTGAGGGTGCTCTACAGGTGCACCTCAATCCACCCCAGGACCCCGTGATCCCTTAGCCTTGACTTGCTTCGTCTGCACCTCCCGACACCTCTGTCCCCACTTCTATTAGTGTCGGGAGCACTTCAGCTGAGTCCACCCACACCACCACCATTGTGCCCATTTCGATAGATCTCATTTCTGCAGCTAGCCCCGAGCGACCCCCCCCCCCACCATAGTTGAGTGCGGCAAGCCTTCTTTTGCTTATGCGGTAGAGACCCTTTCCTCATTATTGTTCTCGACTCCTGGGGAGTCATTTTTTGCAACCTTCTCGACCTCCCCTGTCGTTGACCTCACTGTCATCACCGCCGTTGTGTACTCCGAGAGCGTCATGACGTATGTCCCTACTTCTGTGTCATTGACCTCTCTGGCTGCCTCGTCGTCCGTTTTCACTTCTGCTTCAATTGCTGCTCCTTCCTCGTCGACTTTTCATGCGTCTCAGCCTCAGATAGAATTTGGGCATCACTTAGCGAGCATATCATTTTCTTTTATTTTTTTCCATCATGCATGCATCCTCGCCCTCCCCGCCCATATTTTGTCTCTCGGTGTACCACACTTCACACATTGAGGACACTGTGCACTTTAGCTTGGGGGAGTGAGTTCTCACACTTTTTATTTTTTGTCGCCTTTTTATTTTTATTTCCTCACATTTCTTCGTTTTTACACCTATTTTCACCCACTTTTTCGTTTTTATCATGCATCACGTATTTTTTATTTTCTGAGTGTGTTGCATTGTACAGTAGTTCTATTTTCTTTTATCCTTATTTCTTTCATCTTTTTGCTAGAGATGATTTTTCTGTGATGATGATGACGTGGTGTTAGCTTATCTCTATATGCATACTATCTTGTCATGCAATAGTTTTTATTTCAGATATCTATGCTATGTCTTGCTTTGCATTTGAAATAGTAACCCGCACTTTCATGTATGGATATGAATGAAATTCTTTTATTAGCTGAGTCTGATAATTTATATGTATACTTTTCGTAGAAAACACACCAATCTTCACGCATTGATTGCTTATATCTGGACTACTGCTTTCTTTTCTTATATCACTTCTTATTGCATAAAAATTGTATGCTTCACTTTCGGGTTGAGTGAATGTATGTTAGGTTGATATAACTGGATTAGTTTACTTTCTGAGATTAAACTGAGTAGATTACATTACTCTGCTGAAAGTTGTCGTGCACGTCTTATAGAGTGAACCGAGTGTTACATATATTTCTTTCTCCACATATCTTGAGCATTATTTCTATACTTATATTCATTGGTGAATCTCCCTTTAGCGGATCCTATATTGGCATTTTCCCCGCTATTAAAGTCCATGCTCCAATACCCTCAAAATCAAAAAGAAAAAAAGAAATATATACATGTAAATCTTTCTATTCTTTTGATTTGGGATCTCAGATGTATATATGCTATAAAAAATGAAAAGATAAAGAAAAGAAAAGAGAAAAGAAGCTTATACATGATCCCATCTTAAACTCTTTCTCTCTTTCTTCCCTCTTTTATTTTTATTTCTACTGGAGCTTCAAAAATGGGGACTGTACTTATTGATTTATCTAATGCCATCACGCTTATAGATAAGCTTGGGGGAGAGGATCCAATGATGTGTGAGAGAGTGACTACTTGACTGTGCATGACAACCTAAGCTATGTAATTTTCTATACTCGGTGAGTTTCTAGAAGTTTTTACAAAATTCAGGAATTGAAACTTAGCATGCATTTCCTGAAAACCATATCTTTCTATTCTTATTGCTTCTCATTGTGTGATACATCTTATACTCCAAATAGAAAGCATTCAATTGAAAAGTGTGTGGTCTATGACTATGTATACCGCTTTAGATGCTTCAGACGATGTTAATTCTAGAATGATTCCATATTTCATACTATTTTGCTATTCTTGGGTATATATTTTGAATGCATCCATATGATTATGATATCGAGATAAAAACCTTTGACATGTGTTTTATATTCGCCGGTTGCTATATGAGTAAGCAAAACCCACGTCCTGAGAAAATAATCTAGAAACTCTCTCTCTCTTTGTTTTCTTTCATATTTCCTTTTTCTTTTTTCCCTTTATTTATTATTTTTGTCCATCAAGTTCGTCTTTTACTCATCTTCCTCGAGGACGAGTAAGAGGTAAGCTTCGAAAATTTTGATCACTCCATATTTTACACCTTTTTTATGCATGTTTGCATGTCGTTTTGATCACTCATATCGTGTTTTTCACGATTATTCGACAATATTGCAATGCTTTATACTATTTCTTGTTTTTGTCGTATTTCAAGAAATATGGAGCGATCTGGAGCGAATTTGAGATCAAAGGATTTGCACGCGCTTAGGAGTGTCACCCACGGCTCATTCGAGGACTTATCAGTGATGGAGGATGAGCGAAAGAAGAAGGAAATCAATAGGAGCGACGAGGAGGCTAGAAGAAGGAAGAATGAGCTCAACAGCACACCACTCGACCGAGTAGACCACTCACTCGGCCGAGCAAGAAGCCCCACTCGGCCGAACAGAACGGACACGCACATGATAATTTTAGCGTATACTCGGCCGAACAAAGGAAGCCCACTCGGCCGAGTGAGAAAGTTCACTCGCTCGAGTGGTACAGGGAATTTCGTCCAGAGAAAGGCCAAGTTACTGGAATTTTCATAGATCCTGAGGTGGCCCACTCGGCCGAGCATGAATGCTCACTCGGCCGAATGAAGAAGTCCACTCGGCCGAGCCACCCCCCGAAGATAGACCCTGAAACCCCTGAAGTTACTGTTTTTATACAGGGTTTGGCACTCGGCTGAGTGACAAGGGTCACTCGGCCGAGTGACCCTCTCCGCCTGCTGTTAGGGTTGCGATTTCTGGGCTGCGCAGGGGCAGTTTGGTCACGATTTTTGGAAGATTTTAGAGGGTATTTAAACCCAGTTTTTGCCCTAATTTGGGAGACTTTTGAACTATATTTTTTAGACTTTTTTAGGATTTGGACGGCTACTCTTTTGTGAATTCTCAGCTGGAAATCGTTGGCATCTACATTGGTTTGTCTATTCCTATTAAAAACTCAGTTTTTATGCATTATTCCTCTTTTGCAATGAATTGTGCCGTGATTATTGTTATTATTTCTGAGATTTGCATGATGTTTAGTGAGTAGTGTCGTCGTTCTAGGGCATAGGGATGAACCCTATGGACCCTATCTCTGAATTGTGACCAATTTATAGATTTGTTGCTAGAATTGATTAGGTTTAGGTTGTGATTGATTGATTACGTGTAGCTAGGAATTCATATCGATTGGGATTTGGAAGAGATTGGATCCAAATTGATAGGAAGGCCTAGATATTCGATTTAGATTGACAACTGGATTTCTCTAGATTTGGTTTGCATGAGATTGGGCCAAAGCTAGGATTTTTAATTGTGAATCTATACCAATATTCATTTGCAAGAGATTGGACGAATAAGACCTATCATAACCTAGGTCGTAGCTCGAGTTTACACGAGAGTCGGCTTGAGATACGATTGAACAATGATGTCGTTCTTCACGCTAGCGGCTTAGGCTAGGGTTTGCACGAGAGTGGGTCCTATCCTAGGTTTGCTGTAGAGCGGCAATAGCGCGAGAGCGTGAGCTTGGTTCTACATTAAGTTACGACTAGTTCACCTATATTAAAGCTTAGCAACAATGAAATTTAGAAATCACAGGGATGAGAGACGATCCGTAGTGGGGATTTCCCATCCCTAGACGCTTTTTATTATATTTTGGCGTGATCAAGTTTTTGGCGCCGTTGCCGGGGAGGTGTTTCCCGTTGGATGCTAATTTGTCACAATTAGGTTGATTAGATTACATTGAAAAAATAAAAAATAAAATAAAAATCAAAAAAAACATTGAGAGAGATTTTTTCCCACCACCTGCTATTATTATCTTTATCTCTCTTTGTACCACTGACGTCTTTTCCAGGTTGTTTACTTTGATTGATCAGGTACAGTTGTTGCAGCGATGGTGCTTCCAAAGAAAATGCGAGTGGGCTCTATACAATCCTACATATATCTCGCTGCATTCTATCAGGCTGATGGAGAATCCTTCGGGGAAGCCTTGTCTAGGTTTGAAGGAATGTTAGAAATGTTCCAGACGGAGTCAGACCATGAGTGGAATGACTCCACGCTATTTGATATCTTCACTAGAAGGCTAAAGGGACCCTCACGTGAGTTTTTGAAGAGGATGCAAGTGGGGAAGTTCAGTGATCTACATTTGGCAGTAGCCTTGGAGCAAATGATAGATGATGCTCGATCTACCGGTTCACTAACCGTTACGGTAAGTAAACCATATGACCAAGTATTCATCGATTTTGTTATGGCTAATGTCTCTAATGCAGGTACCATCATAGATGGAGTGTATGCTTCACTTGAAGGTGATCATATCCACCTTTATACCATCAACACTCCACAAATAGAGACATCTGAGTTGCCAAAGGAGGACACATACACGGACCTATTGAGAAACATTGTCGACATAGTTCGAATTTCCGGTCCATTGACAATATCGGCAGGTGATCCTTTTGAGCTTGAATTTCAAAACTTTATTACTCATTGTATCTCTTCCACAGGCACAATTGATGATGGAGTCTACGCTCTAATTGAGGGGCACAAGACCCACTTTTATACCACGGTCAAGATACATGAGCCCATAGAGCCACCTGCACCTACTATTGAGGAGGCCAAGCCATGCAATCGGGTGACTCGAGCTCCAGGAAAGAAACAAAGAAGGAGGCATGAAAAGGAGATGATGACGTTTACATTGCCTTCTATACCTGAGGAGCCTGAGGAGGATGTCCACGTTCAGCTTGGGGGAGAGTCAACTTGTGCCATCGTCGCTCCCCCTTGTCACCCACATGAGCCCGAGCTTGCTGTTGAGGAGGCCTTACATGCGGAGCCAGAGCTTGTCACCGGGAAGGCCGTGCATTGGGACGTGGACACATCCATTCATGAGGATCCCGAGCATTACCCTCCTCCTTTCGAGCTACCGCAACCGCCTCTACTTTCTACAGAGGCTGAGCATCCCTCAGAGGACCACCCTTCCACTGACGCCGAGGACAATCCCACAGAGCTTATGGCTCCCCTTCAGGGGGATCTCTTTACTCCCTCGCCCTTTACATTTGATTCCCCTCCCGTATATGATGCTTGCTATTATTCAGATTTTGACGACTCATTGCACCTTTTGCAGGATTCATGTACATACGATCAAGAGGTACGATGGGACGTATACGAGGAGGAGAGCGAGGAGTTAGCACCCATGGATGCTATTAATTATGATCAGGAGGTGCGATGGGATAAGTCTGACGATGATGAGGAGCTGCATGATGAGACCTATGCTTATATGCCCGAGCTACCTGAACAACCTGAGGCGAACAATGTGGAGTTGATCGATGTGGTACACGAGAGTAGAGATTTATTTCCAGGGAAGTGTTGTCAACCGTTTTTAATTTTAAATACTTATGTTGATGACCCTCTTTGGAATACATTTATTTTGGGGAAGAATTATCCACATCAGATTGATGTGTCTTATCTCTTGCAGGGTACAGGTGGAGTCCTTGGAGAGATGCTGGGAGCCGCATTGCTGGAATCTGATGGAGTCCGTGGACATACGCGCCTGGCGGAGCCACGGAAAGAGCAGTTGGAGCAGTTGCCTGCACCGATAAAGATACTGGATCCGCCTTTTGCTATAGGTGATATCAATCCAGTAGTGTAGAAATTTTTATGCTTTCAATAAACCCGAATCCTCTCGACAGCGAGGGGACCGTATAGATTTGATTGAATAAATATCACCCCATATGACGGCAACAAAAATTTTTACACCCCAAACCCATTATATATATTAATTGCCCTCTTCATATTTTGATGTGTCACATCCTTTTTGCTCACCACCCCGAGCATTTCGTTCAAGTGAAACCTCACTTTCTTATTTATTTGACTTGATCACGCTTAGCAAAATCGTGATTTTATTGATCGAGTCATTTGAATAGGATTGTTTGGTATAAGCTTGGGGGAAAGCGCTCTCATGCATCATTGTATGTGCATGTAGTTGCATTAGGATTTCATGTCATTCATTTCATCATTTTTCATTCACCCCCTTATTATTATCGTTGTCCCTCATATTCTTCCATTATAATCACATTGAGGACAATGTGAAGTTTAAGCTTGGGGAGTGCATTTCCATGCTATTTAGATGCATTAGTTGCATTTTTACTTTATTTTAGGTTTTTTATAGAAATTTTTCAAAATTTTGCATCATCTTTTTGATTTTTCCATCTTATTTTCCTTTTATGAGCGTTCATGCATCATGTTGTGTGCTTGTTTTTCTTTTCTTTCCTCTCTTTTATTTTTTCTTATTTCTTTATTTTCCTTTCTCTTCTTTTGCTAGATGTGTTCCTTATGATGATATCTCTTATTGCTTTAGCAACCATCACGATGCTTATTATTCCTTGCCATGCTACTTAGAATATTCCATATTCTTGCTATTCACATATGCTTGCAAATCTATTTCTTTTGATGATTTCTCTACATGAATGCATGATATTAATTGAAACTGAATGCATGGATTAGTGTTTAGTATGCTTTTGTTGGAAATGCACCAAGATTCACGCATCATTAGTATATCTGAAGCATCAGTTTTATTGTCGTATTCACCTTCTGTTGCATGCCTGATATGGTGGTAAACTTTACTGCTTGACTTCACTATTTATTGATATGATTGAGAATATCCATGCTTACATATGAGTTTTAGTTGAAGTATTATTTTATTGAACCGTTTGTGCACATCTTAGAGTGAACCGAGTGTTACATTATTTCTTTCTCCACATATATCTTTTTATTCTCTACATGTCACTTGAGCTCACCTCCCAAAGCTACTTATATCGCATCTATTTCCCAAAAATCCCTACAAAAGAAAAGGTTGCTCCAAAAAGTCCAAAAAGCCAAAAAGGAGCCAAAAACCAAAAATACAAATCAAATAGCTCCTACAAAAATCCAAAAAGAAAAATGAGAAAAAAATAGTTCAAAAAGAAAAAAAAAGAAAAATGTTTCTCTATCTTATTATTGGAGCCACAAAATACTTGGGAAAACCAAGGCAAAAATCCCATTTTCCACTATCATATTCCTTTAGATGCGATGCCTCAGGCTAAACTTGGGGGGGTGAATTCATTTGACCATATGAGTGAGTATGACATTAGAGTGGAGACGTGCATGAATGGGAATATTCGATAATGCTTAGACTTTGCAAAATATATTAGATATGGAGATTTTTCATGATTTGAAATAAATATGTGAATGCCATGACTCTTATTCTATTCTCTATTGCATGCTTGGTGTGTATCTTATATGCTTCATTTATAACTTTTGATTGAAAAGTGCATTGCCAACATTTGTATATTAAATCCTATGAAATGCGTGACGTGTATATGAATTGATTGTATGAATTTAGAGAATCCCTTTTGTTGTTCTTAAAAGCTTGCAAGTACCATGTTTATGTAAGATATGAAATCCTTATAGCATGCGATTCGTATTTTCCAAGTTATCTGATGTGTAGCTTATGGCTTGAGATCTGAGAGAATAATCTAGCGACCCCTTCCACCTCGTGTTCTTTCTTTTCCATTTCATTTTCTTTGTTTTCATCTCCCGAGTTCGTCTCTCTACTTTTCTTCCTCGAGGACGAGTAAGAGACAAGCTTGGGGGATTTTGATCGGTCCATATTTTACACCTTTTTTTCTACATATTTGCATGCCAATTCGGTTGCTCATATTGCGATTTTCACGATTATTCGATGATATTGTGTTACTTTTCACTATTTCTTGTTTTTGTCGGATTTCAGGAAATATGGAGCGATCGGGAGCAAAAATGAGCTTTAGGGACTTGCACCCACTCCGGAGCGTCACCCAAGGCTCTTTTGAGGGCTATTCGGCGATGGGAGACAAGTGGAAGAAGAAGGAACTCCGTAGGAGAGACGAGGAGGAGAAACGGAGAAGATTGGGTATTTTAGCATGCCACTCGGCCGAGTGAAGGAGTCACTCGGCCGAGCAAAGAAGCCCGCTCGGCCGGCCAGATCGGACACGCAGCAGATTGAGTATCAGCGTCCACTCGGCCGAGCATCGCCAGCCCACTCGGCCGAGCACGGAGACACCACCCGCCCGAGTGGCATCACGACGACAGCAAGCAAAAATCTCAGACTTACTGGAATCCGTCAGGCGATTGAGGGTTCCGACTCGGCCGAGTACCGAATGCCCCGCGGCCGAGCGAGTAAAGCCACTCGGCCGAGTCACCTCCGAAGACAGACCCCCCAAGACCCCTGACTTACTGGAATTTTACAGGGTCTATCACTCGGCCGAGTAGAGAAGCACATTCGACCGAGTAGAGAAGTCAACTCGGCCGAGTGATGCCGAGGACACGCAGCGCCCAGATTTTCAGACAGCCTCTCACTCTTTTGAAATCTGCTATCATTTCAGCAATCAAAGTATTTTTCTCATATTTTTTATGGATAGTAGACTTCATGACGGTTCCAACGCCGCCAAGAATATGCAAATCGGAGGTCGGATGAAATCTGGGGAATTTCTGCAAGTTGATGCTGCAGTGCTGGAATTTCCACTCGGCCGGGTCACATATTCCACTCGGCCGAGTGCGGCCTGGGCCCAGATTTTAAGTTGCGGTTTGGGCTGTTTTGGGCACGAATTTGAGGGGTTTTCTAGGGTTTCTTCTAGGGTTTTGGGGGAGTATTTAAGGGTTTTGTAGCCACCATTAGAGGGGGATCCACATTATGTTTTCTTAGTTCCCATATGTTTTTCTTAGGATTATTTTAGAGGTTAGGCCATGCCCTAGGCCCCCTCTTGGATCTAAAAGCTTGTATTTTGGATTGAAGATCTTCATCAAGCTAAGTATTTTCTTCTTTTTATTTGAATCTTTGTTTTTCTATCTTTTTGTATGCAAGCAATGATTTCTATTGATTCTCATATCCTTATTGCTATGCTAGAGTAGATTTGTTGTTCTAGGGTTTGGGGATGAACCCTATGGATCTAATTTCATATTTGTGATGAATGAACCTCTAAATTGCTAGGATTGCTAGGAAGTTAGGTTGTGATTGATTTACTACGGATAGTTAGGGATTTCCATCGATTTGGGATTTGCAAGAGATTGGATTCTAATCGATGGGAAGGCCTAGATATTCGATTTAGATTTACAATTGGATTTCTCTAGATTTGGTTTGCAAGAGATTGGACCAAAGCTAGGATTTTTAATTGTAAATCTATACCAATATTCGTTTGCAAGAGATTGGACGAATACGAACTATCACAACCTAGATCGTGACTCGAGTTTGCACGAGAGTGGGCTCGAGAAGCGATTGGACAATGATGTCGATCCTAATGCTAGTGGATTAGGCTAGGGTTTGCAAGAGATTGGGCCCTATCCTAGGTTCGCTATAGATCGGCAATAGCGCGAGAGCGTGAGCTTGGTTCTCTATTCAGTTACGACTAGTTCACCTCAACACAAGTCTAGTAATATTGAGATTCATTATTTACGATGATGTATGACGATCTGTAGTGGGAATTCCCTAGCCCTAGACACTTTTATTATCTTAAAATCCCCATACTTTGCCTGACGATTGTGACAGGATCGCCGCAAGGCAAATTCCCTCTTTTATTATAATGTATTTGAATCGAAATTTGACCGATTTCTTTATCATCTACACCGACCTCCACCACCATTTCTATTATATCATACCATAGCCATCTCCACTAATAAAACATTCGTAGTCGAACCAACCTAGGATAGATTAGAGCCGACACCACCTCCTCGTGTTCGATACCCGCTCGCCACTTTGCCGTGCGCTTGTGGTAAAACTACAATCGTTCTCTGGGTGTGTATCCGGGGCCGACCAAGTTTTTGGTCGTGCTCTTGGGTTGCATTTTGGCGTGATCACATTTGTCCTCCCTGAGTTCGATACCCGCTCGCCGCTACACCATGCGCTTGCGGTAAAACTACAAGTCGTTTTTTAGGTATACATCCGGACGCGATCAGGTCGCGCGTGACACCTCCCGTTGCTCCGGGGACTCATGATATCTTCTTTGTATGTCACCAACGCTGGAAACTCCTGCATTTGCACAAAAACATGGAGAAAGTGAAAAGATACAAAAAACACAAAAGAACGGATATGAAACAACAGAAAACGGCGAAAAATCATGAAGAAGATGAGCGTGAATATATAAAATATAAACGCACGTCGTATAAACGCACGTCACATATTCATTAAACATCTTAACAATGATTCATTTGTGAGGTTGCGTGGAAAATTAGGGATTATGGGTGAATCTGAATTATAGGAGTTCATACACTCATGTTATATCATGCTTGAACTCATATCATCATTTTTACTTCTCTTGATGTGACGAATTATATGTTTCACATATATTTGCTTTTAGAGATGTATTTGAGATTTTGATGATTTCGATCGTTTGGATTGATTTAAGAGTTTTGTTTGTTAATCTATAATATTTTGATATTGATTTCCTGATTAGATTTGTGTTAGAGTATAGGTCCTAGGGTAAGATGTCTCTATCCTCAGGATTTTAACCTCACTGTGCATTTCTGGACTAGGACAGGCGACTGTCATTCCTTCGACAGTCGACTGTCCAACCCAATTTTCTCATACAGTAGACTGTATTTTTCGCACAGTCAACTGACGAATATTTTACAGTCGACTGTCTTTGTGACATGCGACTGTAATTTGGTCATCAGTGGCCTGTCCAAATCTTCAGAGGTCTCTGTTTTTATCATCATATTTTTGATTCTCTGTCAGTCGACTGATATGTAAGTGTTACGACCTAAAGATCGTAGTAGCCCAACTCCAGCCCAGATCCGCTAACATACCCCTCTAGCTCACCATTTAACAATTAGGGCCGCCGCCCCGAAAACCCGGGGCACCACGGAGATAGGCGCGCCTTACAGCGCTCCCCGAAACGGCCGAGGCGAACAACTGTAGCCGGCCGAGGCGAACAACCGCAGCCGCCCGACCCGCCGGGGGAGCACGCTAGGGGACGCTCGGATAGCTAGGCCAAGCCTATTGACGAGCGCGGCCGGGCCGGACAACCCCCGACCGGAACGGCCCATCCGATTCCCGCGAACCGCGGCGCCGAAAGTGAGCCAGACCTTTAGTTCGACGCTAACGACAAACAGCCTAGGATAAGGACACGACTGACACATACGTCGCCCGACCGCCTGACAAAGCACCCCTAGGCGGCTGACCTGACCGGCGGTTAGTGCTTTCGGCCCTGACACCCCGACAAAAGCACCCCTGGGCCGTTGCGCCGCCTGACAGAGGCAGGTCAGAAACTCCTGTTCCCGATGTCCTTGTCCGAAGCCTCCGCTGACACCCGAGCCAGCTCAGCACGCCTAGTCATCACCCGTCAGGTATAAATACCTCCTCTCCTCTTACGGAGAGGGGGTTAGAAAAACTCTCTCATCTTCTATCATTCACACACGAGAGCAAAAGGTCCTCCATATCTTTGTTCTCCCACCTATAGCTCGTCACGCGAGGCGGACACACAGTTAGTCCGGCCGGCGTGTCCAGCCCCCCATTTAAGCCATTTACTGACTTAGGCATCGGAGGGGCTAAGGGTTGGATCCCAACCCCGCCATTCTGACGAGTTGTTCGTGCTGCAGGAGAGCTCGCCCCTTGGCCAAAGTCAGCGTCAGCCTCCCGCCGTCCGACCTTCCTCAGCTACGTCCGACGAGATACGATCCTGTGAGCTCCACCGGCAACGGATACAACCTCTTCATCCCACTAATCACTTGTAAAACAGCCTACCTAACCCCACATTTCCATATAACCACTGTGCCCTTGGTTCCCCATAATACAAATTCATTGTACGTGAGTTCCACCTCGTAACAATTGGCGCCGTCTGTGGGAACGAAGGGTCACACCCATGTTAGACTCCATGCCGATCTCGCGGAACCCTGACCATGGTAAAGATCCCGTGGATCAGGAACCGCTCTCTCTACAAATCACCCCGGCATCCGACCCCCTTCTGGGGATGGGCACCGAGACTGAACATACTTCGGCCCCCGTCGTCCTAAAGAGCTTCGAGGCCGTCCCCCTGGCCAGGAAAGGCTATCAGACGGCTGGAACGGAGCCTTCGCCCGGCCCCTCAGAGCCCCTGAGCGTGAGGCGGAACCTCCACCCTCGATTCGAGGAGGAGGGGGAGAATGGGGGGCTCGCTGAGGAGATTGCGGCCCAGCAAAGGCTCCTGGAAGAGGAGATGGAAGTTGCGCAGCGGTGGAGGCACCTGGGGGAGGCGGCCGCCGCGCAAAGGCGTTTGGACGAGGCGGCCGAGACCGCCCGGAGGGCCTACCAGGAAGGAGAGACCGCCCGCCGCCGACTCCGCTTCATCGTCGCGGAGCGCGAAAGGCTGAGGAAGGAAAACAGAAGCAACCAAGAAGTCATTGAAGAAACGACGATGGGACGGCGGCCCAGGAGCGGGCGGGACCCGTTGCTGAACAGATCCCCACCTGGAGGAGGCGACCCGTGTCATCAGCACCACCCCTCCAATACCCTGCACGGGGAAGCCGTTTGTCGACAACTACGCTTCCTCGCCGCCGAGCGCGAGAGGCTCCTCCGAGAGAATCAGGAACGGATGGAGGCCCGAGGAGAGCTGGCCGGGAGGCGCTGGCGCTGGGAGAGCCGTAGCCCACAACCCGTCGAGTCCTCGGCCCGAGGAAGGAGCCCCGCCAGACGACCATCGGACTACTCCCCGGGGGCGGAGGACCGTCGACGGCCGCGACGCGACCGAAGCCTGACCCCCGAATGGCGGAGAGGGGATGCCCCGGATCGCCCTACCTATCCGGAGGAGGCCACGCCGCTCGCACGGTGGATCACGTCCGCCCCAAGGCCCAAAAGTTTCAAACCCCCTCTCCTGGCCACATACAACGGGAGAGGCGACCCCCTCACGCACGTGCAGCAATACCGGGGGGCGATGGAGGCGCAGGATGTGGACGAGGCGTTCCTATGCCGACATTTCTCCCAAAGCCTGAGGGACACCACGCTGGACTGGTACTTCGGCTTGCCCGCGAGATCCGTCGGGAGCTTTGTCGAGCTGTCACACAAGTTCTGCCAAGAGTTCCGGGCCGGGCGGACGAAGAAGAAGCCTTTGGACTATCTCTGCACGATAGTCCAAGGAGAAGGGGAGAGAACGGGAAGATACCTCCGCCGCTTTCAGGAAGAAAGGCGGGCGGTGGTGACATGCGGCGATGAGGTGCTAATGCTGGCCTTCAAGGCGGGGTTGCGGACTCGGAGCCTCCACAAATCCCTGCTCCGGGACCCGCCGACCGACTACGAAGCGCTGGTTGCAATGGCGGAAAGGCACGCATTGGCCGAAGAGACCCTTGGTGCAAAGGTCATATACCCCCCGGCGAAACCATCCCAGGACGGACCCCGGCCGCACCCTCGGCCGAGGCAGGAAGAGAGGGGCCGAGGCCGCGATTAGATGGCCCTACCGCGGCGGGAGCCGCCCGAGCCTCGCCCGTGAGATCGGCTTGGCCCGGCGCGCGAGTTTGCCCCGGCGCGGAGGCCCCCCGGAGTCATCCCAAGACAAGAAGACCCCCCACCGGTGCAGTACACGCGACTCAATGCCCCCATGATGGAGGTGCTGGCCGCGGCGACAAGGGCCGGGTTACTGCCGGAGCCTCCCCGGGAGATGAGGACGGACCCGGCGAGGAGGGACCCCTGGAGATACTGCCACTATCACCGGGACCACGGTCATGACACCGACCATTGTTACTCCCTTAAAAGAGAGATCGAACGACTGATCCAGGCGGGTCACCTGGGGAACTTTGTCGCGGGAAGGCGGGTGATGACAGGAGAGAGGGACCCCCCGGAGGAGGGGGGACGGGGACCGCTGGTGAACCGCGATAGGGAGGAGCCCCGCCCCCCGAGGGCGGTCATGCGAATTGAGATGATAACTGGAGGCCCAACCTCGGCGGGACGAGCGCCCGCAACCCTGGAAGCCGAGGACCGACAGGTGATGATGGCGGGCGCCGGCCTCCGGTCGAAGCGACGAAAGATACACCGGCCCCCCATCACCTTTACCGAGGAGGACTGGCCGGAGGCACGGAGCCAGAGCCATGGCGCCCTCGTCATCGAAGCTCGGATTGGGGCGATCGACGTCGGCCGACTCCTGATTGACACTGGTAGCTCCTGTGACATCCTGTTCCTGGCAACGGTCGAGAGGATGGGGTGGGGGCGTGCAGACTTAGAGCCCTGTGTGGGCCCTGTCGCTGGCTTCACAGGCCACGCGATTCCCACCGAGGGAACGATCACCCTGCCCATGACCCTGGGGGAGGAGCCGATGGTCGTCACCAGAGAAGCGCGTTTTGTCATCGTCGACGTCGCCTCGGCGTACAACGGAATCATAGGGCGTCCATATATGACGGCCATCGAGGCGCTCCCCAGCCTGCGACATCAGACGATGAACTTCCGGACCCCGCGGGGGGTGGGACAGGTCCGGGGAGGACGGGAGATGCGCGGAGACCACAACCATGCGCCGTCCCTGTGTAGGAGCCCGAGGCGGGCCCTAACGGCACTCGTCCCAGACGAGAGGGAGGATTTTTGCGACCAGCGGCCGACCCCGGCCGAAGAAGTAGAAGAGGTCCCTGTGGCCTCGGGCGAGGGAAGAACCGTCTCCATCGGGACAAAACTCCCGTCCGCATTGAAGACGGCCCTCGTGGCCTTGCTCCGAGAAAACACGGACATATTCGCATGGTCACCCGCAGACATGCCCAGGGTGGACCCGAGAGTAATCTCCCACAGGTTGAATGCGGACCCGGAAGCCCGACCTGTCCGACAGAAGAAGAGAAGTGCAGGGGGCGAAAAGAAGAAGGCGGCCGAGGAAGAAGTAGAGCGACTCCTCGAGGCCAAATTTGTTCGGCCGGTGGACTACCCCGACTGGCTCGCCAACGTCGTTCTGGTGAAGAAGCCAAGCGGGAAGTGGCGCATGTGCGTTGACTTCACCGACCTCAACAAGGTGTGCCCGAAGGACAGCTTCCCTCTACCCAGAATCGACCACTTGGTGGACCAGACGTCCGGCTATGAGTTGTTGAGCTTCATGGACGCCTTCTCGGGATACAACCAGATACCGATGGCGGTGGAAGATGAGGAGAAGACCTCGTTTGTCACTGATAAAGGCACCTTCTGTTACACCAAGATGCCCTTCGGACTGAAGAACGCCGGGGCGACCTATCAACGAATGGTTGACCGAATATTCGGCCCTCAGGTAGGGCAAAACCTGGAGGTCTACATTGACGACATGCTGGTGAAGAGCGGAAGGGCTCCCGATCACCTCACAGACCTGCAGGAAACCTTCCAGAGGGTCCGCCAGTACAACCTGAGGCTAAACCCCGCGAAGTGTATCTTTGGCGTGCAATCGGGAAAATTCCTGGGCTTCATGATAACGAAGCGGGGAATCGAGGTGAACCCCGACAAGGTGGCGGCCCTCATCGGCATGACGGAGCCCCGGACGATCCGGGACTTGCAGCGACTGAACGGCCGGATCGCAGCTTTGGGGCGATTCCTGTCGAGATCGGCGGAGAAATCGCTCCCTTTCTTTAGGGTCTTGCGCACAGCCTTGGGCGAAGCTAAAGATCAAAGGAAGGTGATCCCGTGGGATGACGACTGCGCCCGGGCGTTCGTGGAGCTGAGAGCATACCTACAGACCCCACCGCTCCTCGCGCGACCGGAGGAGGGCGAACCCTTGGGATTGTACCTGGTGACCACCGAGGGGGCCGTTAGCTCCGTCCTGATCAAGGAGGAAGGAGGAGTGCAACGCCCCGTTTACTATGCCAGTCGGATCCTCCGGGAGGCGGAGACTCGTTACAGCCCTATCGAGAAAGCCGCCTACTGCCTAGTCACCACGGCCCGGAAACTTCGACCCTACTTCCAGGCCCACCCCGTAATCGTCCACACCGACATGCCCCTCGAAAAGAACCTGAAAAGGCTGGAGCGGTCGGGGAGGATGCTCAATTGGAGTGTCGAGCTCAGCGAGTTCGACATAACGTACAAAACCCGGACGGCAATCAAGGCCCAAGCGCTGGCCGACTTCATGGTGGAATGCACAGCGGAGATCCCGCTGGGAGACCGGGCGGAGCTCCCATCGGTGCCCACATCCTCGCGGAGGGTCGAGGTGGGTGAACCCTCAGCACCCTCCCCGACGACAGCGGGCGAATTATGGACCATCCACGTTGACGGCTCCGCAACAGGCTCTGGGACAGGAGCAGGAATAGTCATTCAAACGCCGGATGGATGCTCGTTGGAGTACGCCCTGCGCTTCAGCTTCCCGGCCACCAACAATGTCGCGGAATATGAAGCCGCGGTGAACGGGTTGAAGCTCGCAAGGGCGGTGGGGGCGACGAACGTGTTGCTCCTGAGTGACTCTCGCCTCGTCATCCAACAAATCCTGGGGGGCTTCGAAGCCCGAGAGGAAACAATGAAGCGATACCTAAATCGCATCCAGATCGAACTTCGAAAGTTCAAGAAAGCGGACGTCCAACACCTACCCCGCTCCAGCAACCTCCGCGCGGATGCCCTGTCTAAGCTGGCCTCCTCCTCGGCGGCCGAGATCGGGAAGGTAATCTACGTGGAAAGCCTAGCGACACCAACCATCGACGAGGGAGAACTGATGTGCGCGGGCACGAGGACGTCGTGGATGACCCCCATAATAAAGTACCTGGAGACGGGCGAGCTACCCGAGGAACGGATGCTGGCAAAACAGGTGGAAAGGCGGGCCCTTTCATTCGTACTTCTCGACAGAGTGCTATACCACCGCCACCGAGCCAATTTCGACGCCCTGCCCTACCTAAAGTGTTTGGGCCCGGAGCAAGCTGAGCAAGTCATCCGTGAGGTGCATGAGGGCTTTTGCGGAAACCACCATGGCGGGCGCACCATCGCCCACAAAGTAATGCGCCAAGGATACTACTGGCCGACGATGATCCAGGATGCGATACAATACGTCAAGATGTGCGAGGCATGCCAGAAGTTCTGTCGGCGGACGACTGCACCCCCGGCCAACCTAATGCCCATCTTGAGCCCGATCCCCTTCGCCAAGTGGGGGCTCGACATCCTGGGGCCATTCCCAAAAGCCTCCGGGGGAAGGAAATACCTAGTCGTCGCCGTGGATTACTTCACTAAATGGATCGAAGCAGAGCCGCTGGCGCGAATCGCGTGGATGGACATGAAGGGCTTCATCTGGCAATCCATCATATGCCATTTTGGGATTCCCCGCTCCATCGTCACGGATAACAGAAAGCAGTTCGATTGCGAGGGCTTCCGCGACTTTTGCTCAGGCTGGGGAATCAAACTCCAATTCGCGTCAGTCGCCCACCCGCAGTGCAACGGAATGGCGGAGGCCGCGAATAAATGTATCCTGAACCCGATGAAGAAGAAGGTGGACGCCGCTCTGGGGGCCTGGGTCGACGAGCTGCCGGGGATCTTGTGGTCTTATCGTACCACCTACAAGGCCTCGACTGGGGAAAGCCCCTTCGTGCTAGCATACGGGTCGGAGGCGGTCGTTCCCATGGAAATCGGCGAGGAGACACTCCGGCTAAAGCTCTTCGACGAAGAAGCCAACGGAGAAGGACTCGGTCTCAGTTTGGAGTTGATAGACGAGGTGCGAGACCGGGCCTTGACTAGCCTCGTCAAGCACAGCCAGAGGATGGCACGGCACTACGACTCCCGGGTGAAACCGCGGACCTTCCGGATCGGCGATTTGGTCCTCCGAGATGCCAACTTCCGCCCCGAGACTGCAAAGCGGGGAAAGCCAGCCGCTAAGTGGGAAGGACCCTACACGGTCATCGACATTGTTGGGCCGGCCACGTACATCCTGGCTACCCCCGAAGGGAGCGAACTGGCCCACCCTTGGAACGCAAAACATCTGCTAAAATTCTACCAATAGTTGTGAGTTTTCCTTTTCTTATACGCAGTGTACATATCCATCCGTTCTTCCCAATATGGTTATTCCTGCACAAGTTTTGCAGTTTCGATAAAACTCCGAACCTCTGGGGCAGGGCCAACCCTAGCCACCCAAACCAGAGCAGGGCACGGGCCGGGCTCCGCACCCGCTCCCCCCCTCAAGACCTCTGGGGCAGGGCCAACCCTAGCCACCCAAACCAGAGGTGGGCACGGGCCGGGCTACGCGCCCGCTCCCCCCTCCAGACCTCTGGGGCAGGGCCAACCCTAGCCACCCAAACCAGAGAAGGGCATGGGCCGGGCTACGCGCCTGCTCCCCCCCTCCAGACCTCTGGGGTAGGGCCAACCCTAGCCACCCAAACCAGAGCAGGGCACGGGCCGGGCTCCGCACCCGCTCCCCCCCTCAAGACCTCTGGGGCAGGGCCAACCCTAGCCACCCAAACCAGAGGTGGGCACGGGCCGGGCTACGCGCCCGCTCCCCCCCTCCAGACCTCTGGGGCAGGGCCAACCCTAGCCACCCAAACCAGAGAAGGGCACGGGCCGGGCTACGCGCCCGCTCCCCCCCTCCAGACCTCTGGGGCAGGGCCAACCCTAGCCACCCAAACCAGAGAAGGGCACGGGCCGGGCTACGCGCCCGCTCCCCCCCTCCAGACCTCTGGGGCAGGGCCAACCCTAGCCACCCAAACCAGAGAAGGGCACGGGCCGGGCTACGCGCCCGCTCCCCCCTCCAGACCTCTGGGGCAGGGCCAACCCTAGCCACCCAAACCAGAGAAGGGCACGGGCCGGGCTACGCGCCCGCTCCCCCCCTCAAGACCTCTGGGGCAGGGCCAACCCTAGCCACCCAAACCAGAGGTGGGCACGGGCCGGGCTACGCGCCCGCTCCCCCCCTCCAGACCTCTGGGGCAGGGCCAACCCTAGCCACCCAAACCAGAGAAGGGCACAAGCCAGGCTACGCGCCCGCTCCCCCCCTCCAGACCTCTGGGGCAGGGCCAACCCTAGCCACCCAAACCAGAGAAGGGCACGGGCCGGGCTCCGCACACGCTCCCCCCCTCCAGACCTCTGGGGCAGGGCCAACCCTAGCCACCCAAACCAGAGAAGGGCATGGGCCGGGCTACGCGCCCGCTCCCCCCCTCCAGACCTCTGGGGCAGGGCCAACCCTAGCCACCCAAACCAGAGCAGGGCACGGGCCGGGCTCCGCACCCGCTCCCCCCCTCAAGACCTCTGGGGCAGGGCCAACCCTAGCCACCCAAACCAGAGGTGGGCACGGGCCGGGCTACGCGCCCGCTCCCCCCCTCCAGACCTCTGGGGCAGGGCCAACCCTAGCCACCCAAACCAGAGAAGGGCACGGGCCGGGCTACGCGCCCGCTCCCCCCCTCCAGACCTCTGGGGCAGGGCCAACCCTAGCCACCCAAACCAGAGCAGGGCACGGGCCGGGCTCCGCACCCGCTCCCCCCCTCAAGACCTCTGGGGCAGGGCCAACCCTAGCCACCCAAACCAGAGGTGGGCACGGGCCGGGCTACGCGCCCGCTCCCCCCCTCCAGACCTCTGGGGCAGGGCCAACCCTAGCCACCCAAACCAGAGAAGGGCACGGGCCGGGCTACGCGCCCGCTCCCCCCCTCCAGACCTCGGGGGCAGGGCCAACCCTAGCCACCCAAACCAGAGAAGGGCACGGGCCGGGCTACGCGCCCGCTCCCCCCCACTCCAGACCTCTGGGGCAGGGCCAACCCTAGCCACCCAAACCAGAGAAGGGCACGGGACGGGCTACGCGCCCGCTCCCCCCCTCTAGACCTCTGGGGCAGGGCCAACCCTAGCCACCCAAACCAGAGAAGGGCACGGGCCGGGCTACGCGCCCGCTCCCCCCTCCAGACCTCTGGGGCAGGGCCAACCCTAGCCACCCAAACCAGAGAAGGGCACGGGCCGGGCTACGCGCCCGCTCCCCCCCTCCAGACCTCTGGGGCAGGGCCAACCCTAGCCACCCAAACCAGAGAAGGGCACGGGCCGGGCTACGCGCCCGCTCCCCCCCTCCAGACCTCTGGGGCAGGGCCAACCCTAGCCACCCAAACCAGAGCAGGGCACGGGCCGGGCTCCGCACCCGCTCCCCCCCTCAAGACCTCTGGGGCAGGGCCAACCCTAGCCACCCAAACCAGAGGTGGGCACGGGCCGGGCTACGCGCCCGCTCCCCCCCTCCAGACCTCTGGGGCAGGGCCAACCCTAGCCACCCAAACCAGAGGTGGGCACGGGCCGGGCTACGCGCCCGCTCCCCCCCTCCAGACCTCTGGGGCAGGGCCTACCCTAGCCACCCAAACCAGAGAAGGGCACGGGCCGAGCTACGCGCCCGCTCCCCCCCTCCAGACCTCTGGGGCAGGGCCCACCCTAGCCACCCAAACCAGAGAAGGGCACGGGCCGGGCTACGCGCCCGCTCCCCCCCTCCAGACCTCTGGGGCAAGGCCAACCCTAGCCACCCGAACCAGAGAAGGGCACGGGCCGGGCTACGCGCCCGCTCCCCCCCCCCCTCCAGACCTCTGGGGCAAGGCCAACCCTAGCCACCCAAACCGGAGAGGGCCACGCACCCATGGCCCTCAGAAAGTCAAAAGAAGACGGGCACACAAACCGGGACGAAATGACGCCAGTTCCCGAGTAGGCGGCCCCGATGGGACTCGACAAAACGAAAGGACGCTCGAGAAACACGCCACAATTAATAACACGCTTCAAAAGAAGACCCGTAAGAGCCACCTGGCAAAGGCGGTTTCCCATGGGCACGAATTCAAGAAACCCATTAATAGCGCCAACTCAGCGCAATAAATAGGGAAGAAACCGTCAATGAGATCTCCCTATAAAGAGGCCACTCCCCCGTCTGAAAGGAACAAAAAACCGAGACATGAAACTCCGCCACCTTATTCCCCCACCCACCGGGAAAAGGACCGAGATGCCCCGCCCTGACAAAAGAGAGGTCACCGGCCATCAATGGCTCCCGCCGCCCCAGGCGGCGGATCCTGCATCAAAACCTCCACAAACAGGGTATTCCCCTTACTCACGGATCGCCAATAGTATATTTCCCTTACACCAGGGAAATCCACTTTTCACGCCCCTGCCCGCCCTAAACAACGACGGGTCGGAGAAAGAATGGCATCCGTTTAAAGCCGGCCGGCCATGCAAGAGCCCCCAGCGCCTTCCGGCCAGCGCCTCTCTGCAGTCGACCACCGGGCGAGGACCTCAGAAAGGCTGCATCACTGACAAGCCCAAAAGGCAAGTCACGGCGTGTCAGCCCGCCCATGCACAATCGGGCGCCGAACCCCACCCTCAAACCGAAGCCGCGGGACATGGGGCGGCAGGGGACGGCCTTATGCTCAAGAACCTCCCCAAGGCGCACGCCCCGGCAAGACGGCGAACAGGGTATTCCCCTTACAAACGGATCGCAAACAGGGTATCCCCCTTACACAAGGGAAATCCACCTTTCACGCCTCCGTCCTCCCCGAACGACGACGGATCGGAGAAAGAATGGCATCCATTCAAAGCCGGTTGGGCAGGCGAGAGCCCCCAGCACTGGCCGGCCAGTACCTCCGCACCGTCGACCCACGGGCGAGGTCCTCAGAAAGGCTGCACCCCCGACGACCACAAATGGCGAGTCATGGCGTGTCGGCCCGCCCATACACCGCCGCGCGCTGAACGCCACTCTCAAACCGAAGCGGCAAGACACGGGGCGGCGGGGGACGGCCCTATGCTCAGGAACCTCCCCAAGGAGCAAGCCGCAGCAAGGCGGCTTCCCCCCCTCGGCGCCTCTTCCGGACCGAGGAAAACCCTTTCCGCGGAAAGAGATGACGAAGCAACGGAGGGAAGGTGGCACGATCGCCAAAGAGACCTTGCAACACTTCAGCACGGAAGGCGGCCATTCTCCTCCACGCCGAGCTCAATTCAAGTTACGAAGGGCCCACCCAGCCCACAGCGACATCCCAATCCGGAGGTCATTAAACCGCGGGCGAGGACAGCTCTATGGCTCCCCCCCCAGCCGGATCGGACCCCGCAACGGGCGATAAACTAAGAACTCCTGTACAAGCTGTAGATCAGCCTTTACAAACCTAAATAAAAATGCTCTTCTTTATACGCTCAGATTTTTCGGAGAACCCCATAGCGAATAGCTATCCCCCGCCAAGCTCTGGGTTAGCACCGCACTACCCCTCCTAACTGGCATAGGACCTCCGGAAAATCTACGCCTGTAGCGCGACCCCCGCTCACCAAAAGTCCCCGACACCTTTCCCTCCAGGGGGAAAGAGAGGCACTGGTACCCGCCCCGCGTAACAGGGTCGACCCGAGATTGAATAACGATAGGATAGCGGGAATCGCCCCTAGCCACTCCTCCGACCCCCCACCCCGCCTAAAAGCAACACAAGCCAACAACATCCCCTTCCCCCAGACCTCGCGATCTCGGACAAGGGAATGTTGGGGGCATGATAGGTAATTGCGTAACTTCCGCAAGATGCCAAAACAACATGACCCGGGTCCCGAGGCAGAGGCCGCGAAGTAGGCGCCCAGTCCTGAAAAGGCAGTGCCCTGTCCCGTCAGAACAGTGCCGCGATGCGACTCAACATAACGAAAGGCCGCTCGGTCGACGCGCCGTCAGCAGTAACACGATCCCCGAGAGGCCAGAGTGCCGGATACCTCCGGGGAAAAGCGATTCCCAAAGCACGTGACTCCGCGGAGCCCCTTAGATACGCTAACCCCCCGCATTACTCAAGAGAAACCCTTTCGCAGAACCTCGCTATAAATACCCCCCCTCCATAGGCCAGGGGAGGGGGGGGAAAAGAGTAATGCAAGGGACTCCCATACCCTCACTCCGGGCACAAAACGGCCCCAAATGCCCCACCACCTCCAACTGGATATTCCCATTACACATGGGAGGCACCGCCCGCCAGCTTTCCTCCTGCTTGTTACTGTATCAAAAGGGGGGCCCAGATAGCCGGCCGCGGGCCGCAACACCCTAATTAACGTCGCCACCTTCGGCGATCCCCACAGGGTGCCGGGGAGGGGAAAACCCCTCAACGGCTCGCCCAGCGGCGCCACCACCGCCACCTCGTCCTCAGCCACCCGGGGGTTCCCCCTCGGTGTGCGAAGTCCCCGACGAGGCCGCGCAACCCCCCAGCACGGCGACAGCAAGGCAAAACGTGAGGAAGCAAAGAACGGGAAAAGGAGAGGATCCCCTCCTGCGACCGTGGGTCGGCTCCTCGGCTCACCCTTGGACAGTGGCGGTAGGAATTTAGTAATCGACATACGGGAAGACCGCCCTGACGCAGGGATCTGCTCCTCCCGACAAAACGAACAACAAATGTGGACCACACTCCGTCCCACACATCTTCTCCTAAGTCTTGTAAATATCGCCGAGATTTCCGATAAAGATTGGTGCATAATACTTTCCCTTTTTTCTTTTTTTCGGATAACGCCCCGCTTAGCTCGGAGTCAGGGAGAGACTTCATGACCCCGGTATAGCGGGACACATCCCGCGGGGCCGGCGTCACCCCCCGGAGCCGAGATCCCGGTCCGAATCCCAAGTAAAAGGTAGTATCACGGTAACGTTACGCCATCCGAGCCGAACCGGGCTTCCACTTCGCACTCGAATGCCGGGGGCAATTGTTACGACCTAAAGATCGTAGTAGCCCAACTCCAGCCCGGATCCGCTAACATACCCCTCTAGCTCACCATTTAACAATTAGGGCCGCCGCCCCGAAAAACCCGGGGCACCACGGAGATAGGCGCGCCTTACAGCGCTCCCCGAAACGGCCGAGGCGAACAACTGTAGCCGGCCGAGGCGAACAACCGCAGCCGCCCGACCCGCCGGGGGAGCGCGCTAGGGGACGCTCGGATAGCTAGGCCAAGCCTATTGACGAGCGCGGCCGGGCCGGACAACCCCCGACCGGAACGGCCCATCCGATTCCCGCGAACCGCGGCGCCGAAAGTGAGCCAGACCTTTAGTTCGACGCTAACGACAAACAGCCTAGGATAAGGACACGACTGACACATACGTCGCCCGACCGCCTGACAAAGCACCCCCAGGCGGCTGACCTGACCGGCGGTTAGTGCTTTCGGCCCTGACACCCCGACAAAAGCACCCCTGGGCCGTTGCGCCGCCTGACAGAGGCAGGTCAGAAACTCCTGTTCCCGATGTCCTTGTCCGAAGCCTCCGCTGACACCCGAGCCAGCTCAGCACGCCTAGTCATCACCCGTCAGGTATAAATACCTCCTCTCCTCTTACGGAGAGGGGGTTAGAAAAACTCTCTCATCTTCTATCATTCACACACGAGAGCAAAAGGTCCTCCATATCTTTGTTCTCCCACCTATAGCTCGTCACGCGAGGCGGACACACAGTTAGTCCGGCCGGCGTGTCCAGCCCCCCATTTAAGCCCTTTACTGACTTAGGCATCGGAGGGGCTAAGGGTTGGATCCCAACCCCGCCCTTCTGACGAGTTGTTCGTGCTGCAGGAGAGCTCGCCCCTTGGCCAAAGTCAGCGTCAGCCTCCCGCCGTCCGACCTTCCTCAGCTACGTCCGACGAGATACGATCCTGTGAGCTCCACCGGCAACGGATCCAACCTCTTCATCCCACTAATAACTTGTAAAACAGCCTACCTAACCCCACATTTCCATATAACCACCGTGCCCTTGGTTCCCCATAATACAAATTCATTGTACGCGAGTTCCACCTCGTAACAGTAAGGAACAGACGACTGTCTCTCTGACAGGCGATTGTGAATTACTCAACATTCGACTGTCTGTCAACCCAAGCTTATTTCTATCTTATTGACTAGTCGACTGACAATTGTTCATCAGTCGACTGTCTACTGATATGGCGGTTCATTAACTTGATCTGAGCCATCGATATTTCGATCCAACGGCCCAGTTTCTTTGGACCCCCTCTTATATCTTCGAGATCCGTCGATATTTTCAGACTATTTCTCTTTCATCTGACGAAACTCCCTCGTCTCCCTTCTTCGAAAATTCTACGGTTGCTGTCGATTTTGAAGCCTCGGTCTTGATCACTCCTTCCGACCCTTTCGATTGCTTGTTCGAGTGACTTCCTCTCCACCGTTTCTCTTCGGATTAGGTATTGTTTTCTTGTGTCGATTCAATTCATGCGATTCTTTCGTTTCGTTTGATTGTGCAATGGCTCCCAAGAACAAAGGGAAGGCTGTTGCTCCTAGACACACTAGAAAGCCTAAGCCGACTATTGTCAAAACCCGGAGAACCCACACAGCCCGCACCAAGAACCCTAAGCCTCCATCCGATACTTCGGGTTCCTATTCTCCTTCCTCCTCCTCCGAAGCTGAACCTCTTGTGAAGCATTCGTGTAAGCCCATTGTATTTGCATCAATGAGCTTGTCACTGAGGCTAAACCCACTCGGGGGCTGCTGACACCCAGCCCGAGTCTAGACCCGATTCTCCCCAAGGCCAAAATCCTACAGTGCCTCCTTCTGATCCCATAGTTCCTATTTACCGAGAGGATGCTTGTCTGGCAAAGTTTCATTCCATACTATGGATCAAGCTTCTTCGTGAGCGTTTTATTGTATATCAGGCCTTCACTGCTGAGAGACTCTCACAGATTCTCTCGTCGGCCCACTTGGGTGATCTCTTTTGATACTCTCATTTCGACTCCCTACGTGCATATCCCTTCCTGGTCAAATTATTTTATGCCAACCGCATTTGCGGTAAGTATGTTAACACATGAGAGATTGACACTGTGGTTCAGGGGACCTGTATCCGTCTTGAGCCTACACTCCTAGGGACCATTCTTAGGATCCCCTCCATTGGCTCCCTTCCTGCTGACATCTCTATTTTTGATGTTGGTGACCATGATCAGAATGTCCTTCAGAACATGTTCTGTGTGATCCCCTCCTACCTTTCTTCTGGAGTCAGGGCCTCCATGTTCATGGATAAAGGTTGGGCATGTTCACCTTGTGGTGAAGTCCAACATCTTGCTAAAATATGGCTCTTCCAATCATCCCTCTCAGGAGATCCTCCGATGCATTTATGATATCTTCTCGGGTATGTCAGTGAACTGGGCAGGTGTCCTCCTTGATCAAATGGAGAAGGTCGAGTTCACTACTGCCTCTGCTCACATCCCTTATGGAGGTCTCCTTACCTTAGTCTCTCGTCATTTTGGGATTGACTTGACTCCTTATGAGCTTATGCCCCTTGGTCCTCTTCTCGATGCTTCTACGAAGTCGAAGTCCACTTCGGCTCTGCAGTCAGCATCTAAGAAGAGGCAATCTACTTCTGCTCCTTTGTTATCCACCATTCATACATCTGATCAGCCATCTTCCTTAGTTGCACCCTCTCATGACCTTTTGGACGAGAAGGTTTCTGGTTTATATGAGTTGTTCTTTCTGATGTTCCAGCGTCAGTGAATTCCTTTCCCAAATCATCTCAGACCCTTTGTTCCACCTTAGCCGTCTAATCCTCCTCCACCAGCTGTCACAAAGATTGTGGAGCATCCTGGTGTTACTGCTCCTCAGGATGTCTCATCTGCTGCTCAACCTCCTCCTCCTCCTCCCGAGGATTCTACGGTTGATCCAGAGGCACAGGAGTTCCAGATTGTCATGGCTTCCTCCTCTGTTGATGATATGGACACTCACCCTTAGACCTAGATGTTTTTTGTTAGGGTTGAGAGTTTTGAGTGTCTGTATGTATTTTGATACAATTTTGGGCTGTGATGTATGGATGTTGTCTGTATTTTGATTAATTTTTATTTGGATACACATGGATTGATAGATGTATTTTTTACTCATGTATCTTTGGATCATATGTGTATGTGTGTGTGTGAAAATGTTTTTTACTTCATATTCTACTTCACACATTGTCTCGTTGTTTATGTTAATTGTGTTAAATTGTGAAATTGTCTCTTTGTATGCTATCTCATATATATGATGTGATTTGAGACGATTTTATTATTTGGCTTGTAATGTTGATATTGGATTCTCATTCCCTTAGTCAACTAAGATTTCTTGTGTTTTTATGAGTTTTTGGTGTGTATATCTTAGAGATGCCCTCTTTGTGATTAGCTTTTCTCCGAAAATTTGTTGGCATCACTTTTGATATACATCCTATCTTTAGACTCTCATGATTGTTTTAGTGCTTATTTAGCACTATTGTTGTTTTTATTCTACTCACACCTTTTGGATATGCCATAGGGGAGAGAAATAAACATATCATTATTATGTGCTAAATAAATTCTAATTCTAAACTTAAATCTAAGATTGAAGTTGCCTTATATTCAGGGGGAGTAAGATATAATGAACTTGGATTATAGAATCCTAGATTTCAAGAAAATCATTTCATCCATACATATCTTACATACTTGCTTCATTTGATCTATAGATGCCCTAATATTTATTAACTAACTTGATTGGCATCTATGTAAGGGGAGTAAGTTTTTTAAGCACAATTATTTATCTTGTTTGCTTGTCATCATCAAAAGGAGGAGAATGTTGAGAATTGGACTTCTCCCTACTTGGTGTTAATGATGAGCAAACATAAATACTTGTGACTAATCCTCTATTTGCAGTTAATCCATTGCCTAAGCACATCTTGAAGATCAATTATCAATAGATGTCACTGAAAGATCAATGAAAGCAAGAATAGTGGATTGGATGATAGAAGATGGTGATTGAAGCTCTTAGAAGACTTCAAGCTCATACTTTGGATAGAAGAGAGAGTTCTACAAATGTAATCTTCTTTTTCTCTTTTAGTATGTAGCTTAGAAGTAGAACTATGTTGGAGCACACACACATCTTCATTTCAGTCTTAAGAAATCATTAGATCACTTTTTCTTTGACTCCAATTCATAATTCTCAAGAATGTGCATGTTGTGATTTCAAATGTTGACTGCTGAACGTTTTACAGTCGCCTGTCCAAACACAATCGACTGTGATTTGTTCTACAGTCGCATGTTATGCACATACTTAATCAGTTGATTTTTGGGCTCTCTTAGCTTTAACTCTTTCAGGCGACTGCTGTACATATTACATGCGCTTGTCCAAGAGACAGTCGATTGTGATTTGTTAATCAGTCGTCTGTCTATCTTTAGCCCAAAGATCATTTTTTTTTGATCTGGCTAGTCGACTAACGTTGTATTTACAATCGACTTTCCAAGGCACAGTCGACTGTAAATGCTTCAACAATCGCCTGTTCATGATTCCTATGCAGAATCAGCTCTCTGGAATGCTTAAGATTTTAGTGACAGTTGACTAATATTGTATTTACAGTCGACTATCCAATGACACAGTCGACTGTAAATGCTTCAACAGTCGTCTGTCGTTAAGCTCTCCACAGACTCAGCTCTCTGAAAAATCTCAGGGTTTGTGATAGTCGACTGATGTAGGTTTCACAGTCGCCTGCCCATGGCACGTGTGCTTGTGTGTTCCACATCATTCGCATGTCCTGTCTTGCCAGAATTCTCCAAGACTTTCTTAGCTTACCCAAGTTGCGTCCAGTCGCCTGTAGAAGAAATTACAGTCGCCTGTTGGTTTTACATCGACTATCTTCTCTTCATCAGTCGAAAGTCCACGTGGTAAGTTACCATTTGAATTCTCACATACCCTCTGACACAGTACAGCGGTCGACTGCGTTTTGTTCAACAGTCGACTGTCACGTGTGCAAATTCTATCGGTTGGCTTTTTCTCCACGTATTTCAAAGGGGTTTTTGGGGATTCTGTTTTGGGGATTTGAGAAACCTATAAAGGCAGCCTCTACTGTTCCATTGAGAGGTTACTCATTTTTGCTCAACCATTCAAGCTTTCAATCTTCCTTGATCAAAGGTCTCAAACTCCCAAAGCCCTATAATTCCTTTCTTTCAATCTTTGCTCTCCAACCTAGAACCAAAGAGTAATCTTCTAAGCAATTGGTGGTTTCAAGAGAAAGGACGTTCATCTCTTCCATGAGAGTCATTCAACACAGAACACACTTCTCCTCCAAGTTCTACTTCAAGGCATAGGTGATTGTAAGTATTGCATTTCAATATCTCATAACTTTCGTTATTTGATTAACTCTCGGGTTGTGAAAGTGTTTTGCTTGCTCCCAAGTTGTGGGAGTCAAGGACATCGAGTGTACTTCGATTTCACTTGTAGGGTTGCTACAAGTGGGGTTAAAGAAAACCTCAAGTTAGGGTTCTAACTTGAGTATCAGGTGGTACCCGGGTGGAAGGGACGTAGGATTACCATGAACAAGTTGGGAATTGACTTGGAAATTGTATATACACCATTGTGGTATCCGAACCCTTGAAACATCATTGTGTTCGATTGTTTAATTTTTAGGGTTTATTTTCGTTCCGCTTTAATTGTTGGTTAGGAATTTAATTTGGTGTAATTATCATTTTACATTATATAAACATTATTCAACCCCGCCTTCTAGTGTTTTCATCATAGCCAGTGACCCTACAATGGTGTACAACGTGGAGGTGCAGGAGTCATTGGTGATGAGATTTAAATCAATGTAGAGTGTTGTTTTTTGTGATTCAGATGTCACGCTCCGCTTCCCTAAAATGGAGGCGAGACGTGAAAAGGTCCGCACGAGAGTGGATCTGTGAAGCCCCAAACCCGATAAGCGTCAATCAAACATAAGCAGGTCCCTGTAACCACAAACGGAGCAACAATAATAATAAAAGGAGAGACAGAAATAAATTCTCATATCTCATAATCTGTCCAACATGAAAGTAAGTCCAACATCCAGAAAAGCCACCAAGCTAAAAGAGAGAGTCTAAGGCCCAGAACAAGGCCAACAAACGCAACAACGCAACAAAGTATAGGTGCTACGCACCGACAACAAAACAGCAGTCTAAAACAAAAAGGGAAACACAACGAAAACACTAGGACTGGTCCCCAGTGTCCACGTACTCCCCGTCAAACACAAGCTCGGGCTCGGCGTCAGCAAACACCTCGTCCTCAACAAAGTACTCAGGCTCAGGATCTAACATGTGTCACCCAAAAGAGTAAAGGGGCACATGTCAGCAAGTCTAAAAGACTTGAGCAAGGAAACTGAAAGTAAGGCAACTAGCAACCTAGCAATTATAGTATGCATGACATGGCAGTTATAACATGAGTGCATTAGCAAGGCATGGCGAGACAATAAGTACAAGAGAATAATTATCGGGACAAGACAAGAGTAGCCAAGCTACTAACAATCTCAATCATTTCACTATTCACGTTTCACGTTGTTTTGTAGATGTTTACGCCCTTCAGCTGAATGGTACATCATTCACACTGATCGGCCCTAAACACTACCCCACCCCAGAGTTTACGCCTTACAACTGCAGTTGCTGATCGGGCAGACTCCCAGTTGAATGGCCGCTTAACCCTTAACCCATCCCACACATAAACAAGCCAGGGTCCCTGCACATGAGCCCAGCAAGTGAGCCAGGGTTGCCCCGCACGGGAGCTTGTTTTCCAAGTTCACAATTCAATATCGAGCGTTGGGGTTAGCAACTCATTATGCTCGCTTCTGGTCACGAGCCAGGAAACACAAGTATTGTAGCGATGCTACGTAATCACGGAATCACTTGAAGAATGCAATGACATGACAATTAATTTGCGTACCGTTAATGGAAAGTAAACATGACATGGTAATTGTGCAACATGCTATATGTCGGAACCAGCTTCGTTGTCAAGCTAGTTCCCCAATTTGCGCCTAGGCGAGTATCATTTCGTCGCCTAGCCTCTTTTACGCCTACAACAAGCAAAATGGCCTAAAACATGGCCTAAACCCTAAGTGGCAAGTTTCACTTGCCTAGCACTGGGGATGACAATCACGAAGGTTCGTCTCGCGGATGCTAATCTACGGGGAAAAATCGTTGTTATGGGGAAACAATCAACAAAACAACATTCATTTCATTAGGGTTTCATAAAAATACAAATAGGTTACGAAAACATCAAGAGATCGATTTCTTACCGAGAGGAGGCGGAAGAAACACTCCGGAGAACCTAAGGACCAGATCTGGAAACGAATGGAGAAGTTTGGAGAACTAGGGTTTTGGGGGGATTTTGGGGATTTGATGAGATTTTGGGGAAGATGGGAGGTAGAATGAGTTGATGGAGGGTTTAGATGATGGATTTAGGGCTTGGAATGAAGGAATAAGGGTTTGGGGAAGATGAGGGCTCAATGGGGGAGAAACTAGGGTTTTGGGTCGAGTGGAGGAAGAAGAAAACGTTTGGGAGGGGTATAAATAGGTTGGGCTGGCGGCTGCCCAGAAATTAGGGTTTTAACACAGATTAGTCGGTCAAAGAGCAACCACTGGCCGACTAGTTTGGCAACTAGTCGGTCGATCGACTAACGCAGACCGACTAAGTGTAAACAGTAACTTCTGAATGAAAATAGGTTTTAGATTTAGTCGGTCGATGAACAACTACTGACCGACTAGTTTGACATCTAGTCGATCGATGAACGTTCTTAGACCGACTAAGGGTGAACAGTATAGATACTAAAATTAAGTTGAAGAGTTAGTCGGTTCAAGAAGCATTGCTGACCGACTAGTTTGCAACCTAGTCGGTCAACCAACGTTCTTAGACCGACTAACGATAAACAGTAACTCCTGAATAACTTAGAAAGCCAACTAGTCGGTCCAAGAAGGATTGCCGACCGACTGGATCGTCATCTAGTCGGTCGGTGCCCCTTCTTACACCGACTAATAGGCACCAAAAGTATCGATACGGAGCGCGGGGCCCCGGGATCGATTCCTAAGACTCCTAGGCTTGATCTAATAGTAAGATACGACCGTTATGAAGCCCGTCACGAATGACATACTTCGAAATCGACGATCCTAAGGAAGAAACGAGAAAACACGACGATTCGATCGAAAATGAAAGCTACGGAGACGAAAACCACACATGAGGAGAAAATCCACCAAAACATATATTATAATATAATAAATCCAGATACAAGAAAACCAGTCGTTACATCCTCCCCAACTTAAGAAAAATTCCGTCCTCGGAATTTCCAAACACTCGCGTGTCCGGAAACAAAAGTGGGAAACGCTCTCGCATCTCATCCTCATTCTCCCAAGTAGACTCTCCAGGTGAGCCGTGTCGCCACATCACCCTCACAAGATTGACAATCTTGTTCCGAAGCGATTTCTGACGCCTGTCCAGAATCTACACTGGATGCTGGTCATACGTCAAATCGGGGCGAACGGTAATCTCCGAAAAATCCACAGTATGAGCTGGATCGCTAATGTATCGATGAAGCTGCGACACATGGAAAACATTATGAACTCCTTCCAAAGATGGCGGCAAGGCCAAGCGATAAGCTACCTCGCCAACCCTCTCCAAAATGTCAAACGGTCCAATGTATCGCGGTCTCAACTTCCCTCGCTTCCCGAAACGAATCACGCCTCGATTCGGGGAAATCTTCAAGAACACATGGTCGCCCGGCTGAAACTCCAAAGGACGACGTTTAGCATCCGCCCAATGCTTAAAACGGTCCTGAGCAATTCTCAACCTCTCCCGAATATTCCTGACGATACCCACGGCCTCCACGATCATCTCAGGTCCCAACAGCTCCCGATCACCAACGTCATCCCAACTCAATGGCGATCGACATTTCCTCCCATAAAGAGCGGCGAAAGGCGCCATGCCAATACTCGCCTGGAAGCTGTTGTTGTAAGAGAACTCCACCAAATGCAGATGGTCCTCCCACGAACCCTTGAAATCCAACATGCACGCCCTCAGCATGTCTTTCAAAATCTGAATCGTCCTCTCGGACTGGCCATCCGTCTGCGGATGGTACGCCGTGCTAAAACTCAGACGCGTACCCAAGCTCTTCTGCAAACTCTGCCAGAACTGAGATGTGAACCTCGTGTCTCTGTCCGACACAATACTCACGGGGACTCCGTGAAGTCGCATGACCTCCTGCACGATTCACGTTACATCACTATCCAAACTAGAAAAAGGAAATAAAAGGGAGAGTAAAAGAATTTTACCTCCATATATCTCCTTGCTAGCGCCTCAGTGGACTGTCCCACTCGGAACGGAATAAAGTGCGCAGATTTGGTCAATCGATCTACGATCACCCAAATCGCGTCATTCTGCTTCGGACTCCGAGGTAGTCCAGTCACGAAATCCATAGTGATGTGTTGCCATTTCCACTCCGGAATCGGAAGCGGTTGTAGCAACCCGGCCGTACGCTGATGCTCCGCCTTCACTTGCTGGTAAACCAAGCACTTGGCTACACTCCGAGCCACACTCCTTTTCATACCGTGCCACCAATAATTCAGACGAAGATCCTGGTACATCTTGGTGCCACCAGGATGCACAGAATACGGCGAACTGTGTGCCTCCACCATCAACTCCTCTCTAATATCCCCAGCTGGCACACACAACCTGGCTCCAAACCTCAGCGAGCCATCCTCATGAATCAAAAAGTCAGTCCGCAGACCTGCTTCAACCTGCCCTCGAATCCTTACCAATTTCGGATCTCCGGCCTGACTCGCCTTAATCCGATCCACGATCGTTGACTGCACCTGCATGTACATCAACGAAGAAGTCACCCCAGGAAGGACAATCTCCACACCAGACTCGCAAAAATCCTGCTGCAATCTCCACTGCGAGGTCAACATCATCACCGCGGGAAGCCTACTCAAAGCATCTGGAACCACATTCACCTTGCCAGGGTGATACTGCAAATCAATCTCATAATCTGCCATAAGCTCCAACCATCGACGCTGTCGCATGTTGAGCTCCTTCTGAGTAAAAATATACTTCAAGCTTTTGTGATCGGTGAAAATCTTCACTTTCTCACTTAGCAGGAAGTGCCTCCAAATCTTAAGAGCAAACACAACGGCAGTCAACTCCAAATCATGCGTCGGGTAATTCTTCTCATGAACCTTAAGCTGACGAGACGCATACGCCACAACATGTCCGTGCTGATGCAACACACAACCGAGACCCTTGCCAGAAGCATCGCAAAAGATCTCAAATCCACCGCTGCGATCAGGCACAACAAGAATATGGGCAGTCGTCAACCTCTCCTTCAGAATACCAAAAGCACTCTCACAATCACCCGACCAAACAAAAGGTA
The DNA here is from genome assembly GCA_030789695.1 of Scilla litardierei. Lineage (NCBI taxonomy): Eukaryota > Viridiplantae > Streptophyta > Magnoliopsida > Asparagales > Asparagaceae > Scilla > Scilla litardierei. The sequence continues at coordinate 253,569,919 of CM061141.1, forward strand.
CATCCTTCCGCGTCAACCTGGTCATCGGCTCAGCAATACGAGAAAAGTCCTTAATGAATCGCCGATAGTAACCAGCAAGTCCAAGGAAACTCCGAATCTCAGACGCAGACGACGGAACAGGCCACTCTCTGATGGCCCTAATCTTCTCGGGATCCACGGAAATACCATCTCCAGTCACCACATGCCCGAGGAAAGCAACTCTATCCAGCCAAAACTCGCACTTCGAAAACTTAGAATACAACCGATGCTTCCTCAAGATCTCAAATACCGTCCTCAAGTGCGAGGCATGCTCTTCCTCCGACTTCGAATAGATCAGAATGTCGTCAATAAAGATAACGACAAACTTATCCAAAAAGTCGTAGAAAATCAGGTTCATCAGATTCATGAAAACTGCAGGCGCGTTAGTTACGCCGAAAGGCATAACCACGAACTCATAGTGTCCATACTTCGTCCTGAACGCTGTCTTCGGAACATCATCCTTCTTCACCTTCAACTGATGGTAACCACTCCTCAAATCCAACTTAGAAAACACCATCGAACCTCCAAGCTGATCAAAAATATCATCGATGCGAGGCAACGGGTATTTATTCTTAATGGTCACCGCATTCAACTCCCGATAGTCCACGCACATGTGACGCGAACCATCCTTCTTCTTCACCAGCAGCATCGGTGCTCCCTACGAAGACACACTAGGATTAATATAACCCTTCTGCAAAAGCTCATCCAGCTGCTTCCGCAACTCTTCCAATTCTGCAGGTGCCATACGATACGGCGCCTTCGAAATCGGCTGCGCACCTGGAACAAGATCAATAGAAAATTCTAGAGCTCGATCAGGCGGCAAACCAGACATCTCCTCGGGGAAGACGTCGCCAAAATCACACACCACAGCTGGCCACTCCAGCTCCATCTGCATAGCCACAACCTCCACCGGCCTGGCCCGAAATCTGACAGGACCAAGCGAACTGCTACCACGACTGAACTCATATACTGGATGTCCGGGAATCTTGAACACCACCTTCTTCCTCTGACAGTCGATCGTAGCATAGAAGCTCGCAAGCCAGTCCATCCCAAGAACTGCATCATAGTTGATGATGTCGTGGACAATGAAATCAGCGAAAAGCTCATGTCCACAGACCACCAATGAGCAAGAATTGCAACCACGATGCACCGAGACCACGCCATTCCCTGTAACGATATTCCAACTCTTGGGAAGAGGGGACGTCGACAAGGAATGCCTCTCCACGAAGCTCCGAGAAATAATGCACATCGATGCACCAGAGTCAAAGAGGACTCGTGCAGGAAATGTGCACACCAAAACCACACCTAACAAGCAATTAACAATCAAACCCTAGTCTAGCAAACAATCATGTTCAAGCAAACAACACAATCTAACAATCAAAACCAGCTAGAAAAGTAACAGCTAGATTGAGGATTACCTACGATAACCTCATCCACAGCCTCGCTCTCCACAGCGGTCATCAGAAAAGCCTGCCTCCTCGACGGAACAGCCTGCTGAAAAGCCTGCCTCTGCGGAACAAGAGCTGCTCCACGTCCAGCAGGAACAGACGCTCGCTGCTGCAACGGCTGTGCTACAACAGGTGCCCTCCGCAGCTGTCCCGCATGCCGACAATCCTTTGCGACATGGGAAGCATCACCACACACCAAACACTGGCCCAAAAACTTTCGACACTGATCCTTGATGTGGCCAGGCTTGCCACAGAAATGGCAAGTCTTCAAAATAGGCCCTCCTGGCCTCTTAAACTGAGCTGGCTAATTAGGCTTGAAACCAGGCCTAACCACCGCTCTGGCCTGCTTCATAGGCCTCTTCCCAGCACCAACAACAGACCCCCTCCTCTGACTCAGGTTCAGCTCCTGCCTCCTCGTAGCGACCAAAACCTTCTGATAAGAGTCCAGATCGGAGGAAGACACAAAACTCTGGAGCTCCAAAGCAAGTTCCTGCAGGAAACTCTGAGCCCTCTCATCAGCATCCTGCACCATCTTCGGTGCGAACCGACTCAGCCTAGTGAACTCTTGGTGGTACAGATCCACCGTCAAGCTCCCTTGCTTCAGATCAATGAAGCGCTGCAGCATCTCCTTCTTCGCAGCCTTCGGAAAGAACTCCTCATCAAACCTGGACTTAAAGGTAGTCCAAGCTATCGGCTCCACCAACATCTTCTCTTCTGCATCCCACCAATTCCGAGCATTATCCTTGAGTTGCCTCTTTGCCAAATCAACCCACCCAGCCGGGGTGATCTTGGCCATCTTCAGATTGTCCTCGATGTTCCGAATCCACTCATCGGCAGCCAGAGGACCCTCAGACCCATCAAAATATGCGGGACCCAGCTCCCGAAATTGCTTCGCTCCCGGCTCAGAGCGAGGGGCATCCGGAAGAGCCCGGGCAGCTCAAGCAAGTGGAGCATTCTGGACTTGCAGGAGCACGCCCTGCTGCACTTGCATCATCTGGAGCATCATCCGCATCATCTCACCGTTGGTGGGTTCCCGCTCAGGCTCCTCATCATGAGGGAGCGCACCACTACCCCCACCACGGGTGAATCTTCTTCCTGCCATCTAATGACACAGAAAACGAATCAGATTAGACTCATAGCTTATGACATCAGACGTCGAACTTAGTTTATTGGACATTCTAATATTATTATCGCTATTCCGATAATCGCAGTTACAGAAGGACCTGCATGGGCCACCAACAAAACCTGTCACGCCCCGCTTCCCTAAAATGGAGGCGAGACGTGAAAAGGTCCGCACGAGAGTGGAGCTGTGAAGCCCCAAACCCGATAAGCGTCAATCAAACATAAGCAGGTCCCTGTAACCACAAACGGAGCAACAATAATAATAAAAGGAGAGACAGAAATAAATTCTCATATCTCATAATCTGTCCAACATGAAAGTAAGTCCAACATCCAGAAAAGCCACCAGGCTAAAAGAGAGAGTCTAAGGCCCAGAACAAGGCCAACAAAAGCAACAACGCAACAAAGTATAGGTGCTACGCACCGACAACAAAACAGCAGTCTAAAACAAAAAGGGAAACACAACGAAAACACTAGGACTGGTCCCCAGTGTCCACGTACTCCCCGTCAAACACAAGCTCGGGCTCGGCGTCAGCAAACACCTCGTCCTCAACAAAGTACTCAGGCTCAGGATCTAACATGTGTCACCCAAAAGAGTAAAGGGGCACATGTCAGTAAGTCTAAAAGACTTGAGCAAGGAAACTGAAAGTAAGGCAACTAGCAACCTAGCAGTTATAGTATGCATGACATGGCAGTTATAACATGAGTGCATTAGCAAGGCATGGCGAGACAATAAGTACAAGAGAACAATTATCGGGACAAGACAAGAGTAGCCAAGCTACTAACAATCTCAATCATTCCACTATTCACGTTTCACGTTGTTTTGTAGATGTTTACGCCCTTCAGCTGAATGGTACATCATTCACACTGATCGGCCCTAAACACTACCCCCACCCCAGAGTTTACGCCTTACAACTGCAGTTGCTGATCGGGCAGACTCCCAGTTGAATGGCTGCTTAACCCTTACCCCATCCCACACGTAAACAAGCCAGGGTCCCTGCACATGAGCCTAGCAAGTGAGCCAGGGTTGCCCCGCACGGGAGCTTGTTTTCCAAGTTCACAATTCAATATCGAGCGTTGGGGTTAGCAACTCATTATGCTCGCTTCTGGTCACGAGCCAGGAAACACAAGTATTGTAGCGATGCTACGCAATCACGGAATCACTTGAAGAATGCAATGACATGACAATTAATTCGCGTACCGTTAATGGAAAGTAAAAATGACATGGTAATTGTGCAACATGCTATATGTCGGAACGAGCTTCGTTGTCAAGCTAGTTCCCCAATTTGCGCCTAGGCGAGTATCATTTCGTCGCCTAGCCTCTTTTACGCCTACAACAAGCAAAATGGCCTAAAACATGGCCTAAACCCTAAGTGGCAAGTTTCACTTGCCTAGCACTGGGGATGACGATCACGAAGGTTCGTCTCGCGGATGCTAATCTACGGGGAAAAATCGCTGTTATGGGGAAACAATCAACAAAACAACATTCATTTCATTAGGGTTTCATAAAAATACAAATAGGTTACGAAAACATCAAGAGATCGATTTCTTACCGAGAGGAGGCGGAAGAAACACTCCAGAGAACCTAAGGACCAGATCTGGAAACGAATGGAGAAGTTTGGAGAACTGGGGTTTTGGGGGGATTTTGGGGATTTGATGAGATTTTGGGGAAGATGGGAGGTAGAATGAGTTGATGGAGGGTTTAGATGATGGATTTTAGGGCTTGGAATGAAGGAATAAGGGTTTGGTGAAGATGAGGGCTCAATGGGGGAGAAACTAGGGTTTTGGGTCGAGTGGAGGAAGAAGAAAACGTTTGGGAGGGGTATAAATAGGTTGGGCTGGCGGCTGCCCAGAAATTAGGGTTTTAACACAGATTAGTCGGTCAAAGAGCAACCACTGACCGACTAGTTTGGCAACTAGTCGGTCGGTCGACCAACGCAGACCGACTAAGTGTAAACAGTAACTTCTGAACGAAAATAGGTTTTAGATTTAGTCGGTCGATGAACAACTACTGACCGACTAGTTTGACATCTAGTCGGTCGATGAACGTTCTTAGACCGACTAAGGGTGAACAGTATAGATACTAAAATTAAGTTGAAGAGTTAGTCGGTTCAAGAAGCATTGCTGACCGACTAGTTTGCAACCTAGTCGGTCAACCAACGTTCTTAGACCGACTAACGATAAACAGTAACTCCTGAATAACTTAGAAAGCCAACTAGTCGGTCCAAGAAGGATTACCGACCGACTGGATCGTCATCTAGTCGGTCGGTGCCCCTTCTTACACCGGCTAATAGGCACCAAAAGTATCGATACGGAGCGCGGGGCCCCGGGATCGATTCCTAAGACTCCTAGGCTTGATCTAATAGTAAGATACGACCGTTATGAAGCCCGTCACGAATGACATACTTCGAAATCGACGATCCTAAGGAAGAAACGAGAAAACACGACGATTCGATCGAAAATGAAAGCTACGGAGACGAAAACCACACATGAGGAGAAAATCCACCAAAACATATCTTATAATATAATAAATCCAGATACAAGGAAACCAGTCGTTACATCAGATCTCATATGTGAAGGTTTCTCAGGCGACTCGGTCTAGTAGCAGGCTACTCGACCGAGCTACAGAAGCAGCAGGAGACAGTAAGTTGTGGGGAGTTTCTCTCCGACTCGGGCGACCTCCTACTCGGTCGAGTAGGAGGCTACTCGGTCGAGTAGCTTGCTACTCGGTCGAGCTACAGAAGGATTTTGAAGATATCAGAAACCCGAGAGTTTGATGTTTGAAGAGAGCTCTACAGGGAATACCGACTCGGGCCGAGTAGCTATGCTACTCGACCGAGTCGACTCGACTCCACCCAGCGGCTGAAGCAACGCATGTTAGCTCGGGCTGTACATCGACTCCGGCAGAGTCCGCGTGGGGCCAGCCGAAAAGACCAACGACCAGATCTTGTTTTCTCATGTTTTGGGGCATCCTACTTAAACCTAACTATTGTTTTAGATTAGGTTAAGCCTCCATTAGTTATCTAGAGTTCTTGAGAGCCTTGAGCCACCCCTTTGGAGATTCTCGAGAGAGTTAGGGTTTAGGAATTCTTGATTGAGAAGGTGTGTGTGATTCTTCTCTTATTCCTCCTTTGATTTCTTCTTCCTTGAGTGAGATATTGTGGGCTTGTGCGATTTGCCAAGTTATTACTGACGTGAGTGGAAGCAAGATTGTAACCCTAGATTGGCGGATCTCTCTGATAGTGGAATGGTCTCGGAATGCTGGATGTAGGTTGTTTACAACCGAATCAGGGTAAATTGTCTTCTGTCTGCTTTTGATTTGTTGTTGCTATTATTCGTTTGCTACTTTCTATTGCAAGGCCAATTGGGTTTATTGTTGGGTGAATTGGGGGTCATTGCTAGCCCTAGATTCCTGATCAGTTTGTTAGGGTTGGTATTCCACGTGGATCCCAAAGGCATTGTCGGGCCCCGGTGATTTATTCCCAACGAATCTAATTCTGCTTTATTAGCTGAGACAGATTTACGAGGGGTCCGTTAGAACTCAAACATTTTTTATGTGTGCCCTCTCTTAACCTGATGCCCTTGTTTTTTCTTCCTCTCCCTTCCAAATTCAAATTAAAGACACATGTGCTATATTTATAAGGCACAAAAGGCACAAATTAAGATCATTAAACAACGAAGGAATTACTAGTTAAATACCTTTAAAAGAAGGGGGGAAACACACGGATTTAATGAATCAATATTAATGAATATATTTCTATTACCTTTTTCCATTGGTGAAAATAAATCTCTATTATCTAATGTATTCTTTTTTATTAACGGCTACAAAACATCCCAGAGTCACCGTGGCATAATGAATCCACATCGTGACACAGCGTAAGCCTACTGGCCTATACTACCCAAAACGAGACGGGAAATAAAGAGAAAAAAGAAAGGAAAATGGTAGAAAGTAGGAGAATACATGTGCCTGCTGAATGTGAGCTGAGCTGTGGACCATATTATTCCGGTTAACATCATCCCTCTCTCGTTTGGCAACAAAATTTTGACGCTGTTTTTACGGCCCAAATTCATGCACGCAAACCGCCACCTGGCCTTATTTATAAGGTAAAAAACGCCGAAAATGCATTATTTGACAGAGCAATTAAACCTATAACGCTAATTAAGCTGCAGCCTGCAGGGATTTGAATTTATAGTAAACCGATTTAGGAAAATACACGAGCAAATGGGAACCTGAGGCCTTCACCAGGGGAAATTTTTAAAGACTTGATATATACACACCAATTTTGATTTCCCCCCTGCCCCCTTTGTCTCTCGATCTGTGTATATACATACACACACACACAATGGTCCTGCCAACCCGTACCAACACCAACCGAGTACAAAAGGTGGCTGGGGATTTGTTGTGCCTGTGCATGTTCTTATTGTCTCTGTATCCAGCTGTTTTAATTTTCTTTTTCGAGGAAGAATCCCAGAAGGCCTGAGCCCTCTTGCTATAAAAGAGCGTCTCTATATCATTTAAGCTCCGGAATACAGGGAGGAGGACAGAGGTTCTCCAAATCATCCTCCTCGAGAGAAGTAGCAGCTGCAGGAGTCCATTAACTATCAGCAGGTAATTAAGCATTTACCGTTCAAAACAAAAATGTTTTCAAACTTATTGATTGGCGTTGGGTCGACCTTGTGTTTTTATTTTGTTTGAAGTTTTTTGTGCTGTTAATTTGACATCAATGTCTTGTTGAATTTCATGCCGTGATCTTAAATCTTCAGATGATTTTGGTGAAGTGCATTGGGCATCTGCATCGTTTCATTAGCATCGCACATATTATCATACACGAAATCTAGATCTAGGTAAGCGATAAAGACGATATTTTTCGTTCAGAAAACTGGCCTGATTACCATAATGTCAAATACGGTCCATGTCATGGATGAGAGCTGGCAGATTGGGTTTAGTTAGGAGCCATAAATGTCAATTGTTCTAAACATCTGGCGTATTCAAATTGAACAAATATTCATCCTCATATTTAGAGTCCATAATATTCTGGACCAGGAAGAAAATATCATTCGTGTTACGTGGCAGAGCAAGCAAAGTTGCAAGCTTGGATTCGATGGTTGATGTTGCATCAGATTAAGACGGGAGGAAACAACAAATAAAATCACCACAGGAGATCAATTCCTTTTATTGGATGACCATATGTTTACTAATGACATATTTTTCAGTCAAAAGGCGTAGGCCAATACCTAACGAGTGAGTGCGCTGTCATCTTTTTGTCTCCTAGCATTACTTATTTTTTGTACATCCCATCGTCCTCGCCTTTTCCATTCATCCTGTTATGGCCAGGGGAAAGAATAAAGAAAGAAAGAATATATCGCTGTCTATACACTATAATCGAGAGCGTGATGTTTATGGGTTCTTACTGACAATAACTCGTACCACACGAAAATTTTATGGGTTCTAACCGTTCCATTCATTTCTGGAATAAGAAAATATAGGACAGAGATGGAAAAGTCGCATGCTGGGTTATCGGCGGTGTTGCGTATAATATTGCCTTTCTCCTTGACAATGGTCGATACCTGTCCTTGTATTCCTCTGTCCTTGTCATCTTGGCTCGTTTCTTCCATCTCCATTAGATAAAATGGAAGATTCTTCACGAAATAATTCGATCAACTTGCCCGATTCTCTGAGTTCTTTCCTTGTATATCCCAATAGGTGGAAGGCATGCATGTGAGAACTGTCACTTACATATGACATGCTGTTATTCTCCATCTGTCATTTGTCTGAGGTTTTATTTCTTTATTCAATTAGCTAGTTATAAAATTTCATATGCTTGTTGTTTATATTTAGTTCCATATTCGCTATAAGCTGGTCCATTCATATTTGGTGATGTATGATTCAATGGGGTATAGTTTTGGGAGAAAACACATTCCGTACTTTGCATGAGCTAGATTATGGGGTTTTTGTTGACAAGAAAAATGGACTCTAATTCCTGGTATACAATATTTTACTCTCGTCTCAGACAATATTTCTCTGTAGGAATATTAATTCATGAGCAGTATTTCCCTTATTTTTGCAAGTTGCCCATACATACATTTGACACAGGTTCTTCCTTGATGTATTGCAGTTGAGCCATGATGGAGATCAAATCTTGCCTGGATTCGAGGGAAGTGGAATCCCCGGAACAGATCCCAAATCTATTCAAGCATATATCATCAGAAATTGTTTTTGGCTTCGACACCGTTCCGAGCCCTTTGGCTGACAATGTAAGCCATGCCCTTGTCACTGCCTCCAATGTTGTGCTATTAGTAGCGTATCATAGAAGACTGCATTGATTCTGCGGAGCCATTTTTGTTTACGGCTGTTTCAAGAATATCTTGTCAGCTAAGAGTTTGTTTTCAACATTTTTGCCAACATCAACATATTGATTCTTATGAACTAAACTGACAACCCTAATGGCTCATCACAGGAATCCGATGCTGCGATAATCAACAATGAAGCTAATGACCTTGACATGATTTCACCAATTTCGCCCGTCCAGCCCGCCACACACAGTAGGCATCACTCTATTTCCATCAGCATGCCATCCTCGCCCTCTTATCTCGGTATCGAACAATCCAAACGAGTCCGGTTACATGATGATCCGGCAGCAATTGGCACGGCTGGGCAACCGGGGCAGGGTGTCTTACCGCCCAAGAAGTCGAGGTTCTTTTCTCAGCCGATACAGGCCAACGGACTATCATTTGGAAAAGGCCTTGATACCACACAGAAGACACCGAGAAATAACAGGCTGAGGGACAAGCGCTTTGATTCATTCAAGACATGGTCCGGCAAGCTCGAAAGGCAGATCTCCAACTTGCGTGGAAGACCGCAGGATCCAGTGGACGCCGCTGGTTCCGAAATCACCCAGTCTGGGGCTGTCCCGGCTGTGCACCGCTACTTTGATGCGTTAGAAGGGCCTGAGTTGGAAACTCTCAAGGTATGCACGATTCTTTGGTACCCGCAACTTTAAAAGGCTGTGCATATATATACCATCAATTTTCCACTTCTCTTCAATTATATATCTATTGTACCATTATTGGTTTCCAGTCATCAGAGGAGTTGGTGCTTCCCGAAGACAAGAAATGGCCCTTCCTTCTTCGCTTCCCAATGTCATCTTTCGGTATGTGCCTCGGTGTTAGCAGCCAAGCAATCCTGTGGAAGACACTCGCAACTTCTCCGTCCATGAGCTTTCTTCATGTTAGCCTCACTGTTAATTTCGTGCTCTGGTGCATCTCCCTTGCTCTGATTGCCGTCGTGGCATTCATCTACTCTCTCAAGATCGTCTTTTACTTTGAGGCCGTCCGCAGAGAGTACTATCATCCTGTCCGTGTCAACTTCTTCTTCGCTCCGTGGATAGCCTGCCTCTTTTTGGCAATTGGTGTGCCCCCGTCAATAACAAAAAACTTGCATGCGGCCCTATGGTACGTGCTCATGGCCCCAATCTTCTGCCTCGAGATCAAGATCTACGGCCAGTGGATGTCGGGAGGCCAGCGCAGGCTCTCTAAGGTTGCCAACCCGACCAACCATTTATCGATAGTGGGAAACTTCGTGGGTGCACTGCTCGGCGCATCAATGGGGCTTAAAGAAGGGCCTATTTTCTTCTATGCCGTTGGGCTGGCTCATTATGCGGTCCTGTTTGTTACTTTGTACCAGAGGCTTCCAACCAACGAGACACTCCCGAAGGAGCTTCATCCTGTCTTCTTCTTGTTTGTAGCTGCGCCCAGCGTTGCTTCCATGGCATGGGCAAATATCAGCGGAGGATTTGGCTATGGATCAAGGATCGCTTACTTCATCGCTCTATTTCTGTATGTTTCTTTGGTAAGTTCCCGTACCACTCTTTTTCAGAAACCAATATCATGTATGTGGCATTATGATTTCTATTGATGTTGTTAATATTATTGCAACTATATTGCGCCTAACTGTTGCTGCACCATATTGTTTGTTCTTGCAGGCAGTTCGGATTAACTTTTTCCGAGGGTTCAGGTATCCTACTAATTGCTGCACCATATTGTACTTGCTAGCAATCTTGGACCAATAATCACCAATATCGTCTTCTGACTTCTGGTCATGTCTGCAGATTCTCATTAGCATGGTGGGCATACACATTTCCAATGACGGGAGCTGCCATTGCCACAATCAGATACTCAGCCGAGGTTAATAACTGGCTAACTGAGACGCTGTCTGTTGCACTTTCGGCAATCTCTACGCTTACCGTCTCTGCTCTACTTGTCTCCACTGTATTCCACGCGTTTGTGCTCCATGACCTGTTCCCCAATGATATCTCCATTGCCATCACAGGAAGGAGACCAAAGTCGGGCAAGAAGCACTCTCGTCACAACACCGTAAGTTCAAATGGCGTAGACATTGAGGCTTGTCTATCGGTATAGCCATGTTCCTCTTATATACGATATTGAATGCCATCAGATCCGTATCCATCACGCATAGAACAAAACGAGCCAGTCAATGCACAGTTATGGTACCAGTCATAGAAGTTACCAGGTCCATGGAGGGTCGGAAATGAGGATGGCATTGAAATACGGTTGTGTTTGTCTTATCTATTGATATGATATCAGTGTAGGGCTTTTAGGCAACAGCTGGAGCTTGCTGGAGAGATTAAGATTAGGTCTGGGCTATGATCGCTGGTGGGCATTTTGTTTGGGCTACCAGCAGGAGCCTTGACAGACCAATGGAAATTTGTAGGCAATGATGGCTGATTTGCATCAAGAGTTGTTAATCCCATTTAAGTCTGGCCATAATGAATGGAGATGTCAAATGTCTGCTTCTGCTTCTTATATGATATGGTGCCTGTGTGAACATCTAGGTCATGTGGCATGCAGTGCCCCATATTTTTGTCAGTTCGTTTGTTTGTATTCCCTTCTCTTTGAAATTTCCCCTTTCCATTTGAACAATTTGGTGATGATTCTATTGAAATATGCTTCAAAATTGTTATCTGGATGATGGCTAAAACTAAGCAGTGTCCTCAATGCGAGAGGAATATGAGATATGGAGGGTAAATATGTGTAGGAGGTGGAATGAGGATGATATGTGATAGCATTAGGCTCATGGAAAATGGTGGAGTGTATGGGAGAGTCTCTCCCAGGTTAGCGTGAAGCATAGCCCTAAGGCTGTGTTTGGTTGCAAGGAAAAGAAAAGAAAAGGAAAGAAAAGTGATGGGAAAGTTAATTTCCATTGTTTGGTTGTATAGAAAAGTAAAAGGAAAGAAAGTGAGAGGGAAAATGAAAGAAAAAATATATAGATTTTTTCTCTGTACTTTTCTCTCCCAAATCGGAAGGAAACCGTTTTCTTTCCCAAAAATTTTCTTCCCTTTTCTGAGCCAAAAATTTTATTGACAACAAAAATTATCTTTTTGTTATTGCTCATTTTTTATTTCAGAAGAATGGTTTTGGATTGAGTTTAATAGAAAAATGAGACCCTTTAAAATATTAATTATGTTATAAACGGGCTTTGGAGGCCCAACCCGTTAGTGGGTATCCACCCATTATGTAACCCTATTACTATAAATACAGGGCTACGGGGTTCCGTAGCCGCCATGGTTTACAACACGTTATCAGCACGCTCAAAGCTAAGCCGAACCCCTGCCGACGGACGGACGCGACGGACGGACGCGACGCGAACGGGCTTCCTTCACCGAACGTCGCTAGATCCGGCGGGTAGGATCTAGAGGTAATCCTGAAACCCTAGATCTAAAATTTCATATGCGCATATGTCTAGATCCAAAATTCTTGGATCGATTGTTTAATAAAAATCAAGGTTTTTATTGATGAAAAATCAAATTTTTACAATAAAAACGTTTTGTTGGAGATTAAAAATAGATTTTTTTTCCACTAAAAATTAGATTTTTATCCCCAAAAACCATGAAACCCTAGGGGATTTTCTCGCCGGAACGCGAATCCCCCCTAGATCTCGCGGAAAAACCCTCGCCCGCCGCCCGAAGCGGCGGCAAAACCACCCCCGCCGCTGGACGGCGGGCGGCCCCGCCGCTGCCTGCGGCGGGCGGTCCCGCCGCCAGCAGCGGCTGGCCAACCCGCCGCCAGCAGCGGCGGGCCAACCCGCCGCCGCGACGGCGGGCGGCCCCGCCGCGACGGCGGGCCCCCACGCCGCCGGCAGCGGCGGGCCCCCAACCCCGCCGCCCGCAGCGGCGGGCCCCGCCGCCGGCCGCGGCGGGCCCCACCCCCCGGCAGCCGCTCGTATCGGACCCCCCCGGTGCGCGCTCATGCCCGGAAACCCTAGCCGCCTGAAACGGCAATCCGCGCGACCAAAAACCCTAACTAGGGTTTGACCCCGAAATTTTTTTCGATTTTCAAAATCTTTTTCAGATTTAATTACGATTTCGTTTTCGTCAAAATCTGTTAAATTACACAATTTTTATTCATCGCATTTTATTCGGATTATCTGATTATTTACGTTTAATAATTAGGAAGATCCTGCGACCGCTCTGCCGTTAGTCAACTAACCTAACGGTGTATGACGTTGCCTAGTGGTCCAATAATTATTAAACGAAAAATTTTCATTTCCATTATAAAATGCCTGTGATGATTAATTGTCTGTGTTAATCGTCTGCTATGATATTAAATGCCTGCCGCATTTTTTTACGATGTGATGTATATTTTCGTTGCCTCTTACATGAATTTCCACTTAAACACTATAAATGCATGCGTAGAAAATTATATGCCCGTCGCATATTTAATGTTCTGTAATGAACATTTTATTTAGCATGCTAAAATCTTTTTGATGTATTTTTAATGCATGTAGCATAAATATATGTCTGAGATAAAATTATTTATATACCCGCAGAATATAAATAGCATGTGTATACATCATAATTGTTTCCATTCAGGTTAATTGAGCACAACTTTTTAGTTTACTGGATTTATATTATATGTATGATGTGCTCATGATACGACAACTTTTTATGACAACAAACCAATAATGATTTCAAAAAAAAAGTTTAACATCATATCCTAGTTGACAAAATGAACCTGGAGTTCAAAACCAAAATGAACCTGAAGTTCAAAATCAAATCAAAAGTCAACACCCTTTCACACTAATAAAATTTAACAAGTACGAGGGATTATACGAAAAACATTTATGTGTTTTCTTTTAGAAATACGTATTTCGCGGTAAATAGATCTCTCAGATCTATGGTTTATATAAACCAATATTGACACCAACAGTTGTCATAACACCGCCAAACTCTTTTGAGTAATCTCACTTTACAAGGTATGATTCTTGAATCTAACCTTATGTTTTAAGCGTACGCCCGAAGTCGTGGCTTAATATATAAGTGAGAAATTATAAAATTCGTACCCACGTAATTGTTTCCCCTAGAGTATGATTCTATATCCACATAATACTGGATGACTCAATCAAAATGGCCTGAAGACCATACTTGTCTATCATAAATTAGAAAGTGGAAATATAGAGACTAACTCATTTCCCTTGTATGTGCCTACTTCGTAAGACCAATAATCATTCTTCCTTATAAACGACAATAAGGAAGACTGATAACAGGGGAAGTCTTGAATAAAAATGAGAAAGGGAAAATATGATGTACCTCGATACGGAGTATGCAATGGCAACCCAATATCAGACCAGAAGTTCTGACAAGACCCATAATGCTTTTTCGCAAAATTAATGGGCATTAACGTATGCCATATAAAAATATATACATATCTAGTCTAAACGACGAAAGTCAAATTGACTGTCTGTATAATTCGCTACTCCCCGAGGACAAATAAATTTTGAAAATAAATTCGATCTGTTGTCATAATATGAGTCTAAAATGAGCACAATTGTGGACGTATATTTTATAAAACCCACATCATACTATGAAACGTGTTGCTCTAACAATAATTATTAGTAGTATTCTCTTGCAGTATATATGTGCTTTTTACGCATTTTATTTTACTGTAAATGATTTGTCATCCTGAATACTCCTAAAACGAGGATGCCATGTACTCTCTGAAATCTATAAAGTTTCAAAGGATATTCATCAAAATGAAATCCCTAATGACTCAAGAAACCAATAAAGCATGAAGCTTTATCCAACTATGATCCGCATAATAGTCATTGTGAAGATGTAATCCTTCACAGTTTGAACAGAATTCACATATTACCGAACAAAATAAACTTGAGCATTTTAATGGACGTTCAAAAGTCCCACATAAATTCGAACAGAGGAATTAATTTGGAACACCAGAAGTGTCCAGAATCGACCAACTTTGGATCGATGTCACCCTGGCTTGATGATGCAAGACATCATTAACCAGACGAACCCGGAGATTCTTCAAAAAAGGGTGAAACTCTCATTATCCCATTCAAAAGGGAAAAATGATTACGAGATCATCTCCATTCACATGGACATTGACTCTCCTCACTTCCTCAAACGAATTTAAAATGATATACTATCATTAGTAAAATGAGACCTTTAGGCCTCTTGAGAGTATTTGAGGGATAAAAGTGGACTCACACACTCCCTTCATATGGCTGATGATGTACCTTAGAGTACTCATCTATATATCCTCTTTAAATGGTCATAATCAAAACCTTGTTATCCAACCGCAGTCTAGATTATTATTAATCACAACGAACATATTACATTACTAGGATATTGGTTGGGCTTTTACTTACCCTCATACCACCCTCAAAAATGCCGCAGTGGAACTTATTCATCGGGACTAACCCTCCTAGATGAATATGTTCCGAGATCCCCAAACGGGGGAGGCATTAGAGCACATCTTATAGATGGAGCCTTGACGGGTTCATATCCCTAGTTTTATGCTCAACTTCATTGAAGTCGAGCTATTTGCGGATTTTTGGGATAACACTGGGAAATCAATTTAACAACTGGAAGAAAATTGAACACCCTGAAGCTTTGTGTTCACACCCAGAAATGGGTTATATGTAAATCATTAAAATGATTTAAACGGGTTACTTGTCCACTAGAAATCCAGTTGTAGGTGACCATATGGGAACATACAAACCATCAGAACGCCTCCTTAGAAACTATTTATATGAGCCTGATCACCTCATATAAACAGTTTCCGAGAACCCCTAACGGGGGAAGCGTTTAGTGCACATCTTATCGATGGAGTCATGATGAGTTTACATTCCCATATCACCACTATGGACCATTTAAAACATTAATACCTATGATCTGATTATCATGAATAGTGATGAGATCCTGACGATCCACACTTATGAAACTGTTAAACAGTTATCAGACATAGCTATTGACAATATAAATATTGTCAAATTCACACATCCCTGCTACTAAAAATCCAGCTAGGATTGACATACCAACTATAATGGATGCAATCTATCAGTAGCAGAAGTGGATATCCTCAATGGATAAGAGGACATACCACGAGACCCTAAAACAATACCACCACAGGAAAGTGAGCTCATCTCCATATCCTCTCCCTTTCCAGAACCTCCGGAAGAGATAAATCTGGAATAAATTGAATAATGTACGTACACGGAGAGGTATTTGGATAAAATACACTTGTCGACAATTACTCACATTTCATTTTGCCATTCATATCATTCACAATCTCCGTTTCCTGAAGCAAACGCAGAAATTTGGCCAAATTATGTGGAACGAGGCAATAATAAGTTGAGCTGGACTCACTTATGAAATGTGAAGTGTTTGGACCCGAAGTCCTGATATCAAAAGATATCAAACCCGTGGGCTACCGAGTATTGTATAAATAAATAAAATCGTATGCTATAAGCAAAACGCTATAGCTTAAAGGTTTATTTCGCAGAAACCAGGAAGTAAGCATGTAAGATGAGCTTAACTCACTTACAAAATTATTTGAACTGATGCATCAGGCTCCTTGGTCATAGTTGCGAAAACCATACGATTGCAGAGATAATTTTAGGCTATGTTGCTATGAATGATGTGACAACATACCCTTATGAATAATCATCCTGAAGATGAATTATCATCCTGAAGATGAAACCTTCATCCCGAAGATGAACAATCATCCCGAAGATGAAACCATCATCCCGAAGATGAATAATCATCCCGAAGATGAATAATCATCCAGCAGATGAATTACCATCCAGAAGATGAAATAATCATCCAGTAGATGAAGAAACATGGAAAATTGCAATCCCCCAATACACCTACTGGTTGTATGGATCCACATTAAGACCCCTTCCGTTCGCTGGAAGAGGGGAAGGATATCCTAGGTCCTGAAGTGCCTTACTAAATGTCTTTTGTACACTCCTTTATCTGGCAGTAAACACTTTAACCAGATACAGTGCAGCGCCTGCAGCGCACCACTGGACCAGAGATATGTAGCTTCTGCGCTATCTCCAAGGGTCAAGGATCATACAACATGTTAAATGTATTTGCAGATACAGGTTACAGATCATCGCGATGACTGCAACCAAGAAGCGACCAACTCCTGCAGACCAGCAAAGCATACTTCCAAGGCAACATCAATCCCACCATCCCGAGAGGCTCATCAATCCAAGAAGCAAATCATAAGTACGCACAGCCAGGTCCTGCAGTACCTCGCAGACACAGTGAAGACTGGTCAGAGACGTGATGCTACCTACCGAATCTGCAGACCACTCCTCCTCAGAAGAGATCCCTCAGATTCAGTAACTACCATAGATGATCGATACTTGTATAGATGAGCGATGTCTTGTATAGGTGAGCGATGCCTTGTACTTTGTATCGGAACACTGTAAGAGATTGATGTATAGTTGCCTAGGAGATCTGTAAGCCTGCAGCTTGTACAGATCAGGGGGAGTCAAATGTAGTGTTGTACTCTTTTCCCTTGGCTATTGGTTTTTTCCCACTGGGTTTTCCATAGCTAAAGGTTTTAACGAGGCAACCTCATTGACTCTGGATCCAGAAGTATCCACCCCCAAAATACTCCCACTAATCAGGGGAAGTTACGGAAACTGTACTCTTTTTCCTTGGCTATTGGTTTTTCCCACTGGGTTTTCCATAGCTAAAGGTTTTAACGAGGCAGTTATCCCTAACTTAGGATCCAGAAGTATCCACCTCTAGTGATATCCATTGATCAGGGGAAGTTACAGAGACTTGTACTCTTTTCCCCTAGCCATTGGTTTTTCCCACTGGGTTTTCCTTGGCAAAGGTTTTAACGAGGCAAGTACTCTTAAACTTGGGATCCAGAAGTATCCATAGACCCTTGATCAGATAAGCTCTATGAACCCTGAAGCGTTCATCACGGCTTACAACAATGGAAGGATAAGGGGAAGTGTTATAAACGGGCTTTGGAGGCCCAACCCGTTAGTGGGTATCCACCCATTATGTAACCCTATTACTATAAATACAGGGCTACGGGGTTCCGTAGCCGCCATGTTTTACAACAAATTATAAATAAAATCATATTTCTTTCTAGTTTTCCTTTTCATTTTCATAAGCAACCAAACATGAGAAATCATTTTCCTTACCATTTTCCTTTTAATTTTCTTTACAATTTTCCTCACTAACCAAACATAAAAATGAGATCGGTTTCCTTTTCTTTTTCTTTTTCTTTCTGTTTCCTTTTCATTTCACTTTTCTTTCTTTCCTTTTCCATGCAACCAAACACAGCCTAAATAAAATAGGGATCTGAATACAAGAGCTCATGTGTGGTGTGAGAAATATTATCGAGATCGGGGCTAGGGTTCTAGGGGTTAAAATGATAACATGTGATGCGATAGAGAGGTGAAAAATTTATTAAATAATTCTAAATCCTACTACGCTCCTCTCGCTATCGAGAGGAGACAAGATTATTAAGGTACTAAACTAGAAAGCATATAAAATATCTACACTACTGGAGTAGGATGAACCTGATCAAAAGGAGGGTCAAGTATCTCCAATGGAGCAGGTAGCTGTTCCTCCCCATGTTTTCGTGGCTCAGCTAGCTGCTTTGCTCCAAGAATGTCATTGAACCCCAGCAACACAGCTCCCAGCATCCCGCGAAGGTGTCCACATGTAACCTGTAGTGAATGAGCCATGTCGACCCAATGAGAAAAATCACTACCCTCCATGAAATTTGTCCAGAGAAAATCGTCAAAAGGTGTGAAATTCTAAATTAAGTTGATGAGTACTCCATGGAGCAACTTCACTACTCTCAGGGGTGGGTCCGATCAGATCCTCATTCTTCTCATCTCTAGGTTAGTCAGGTGCTGGCGCAACCAAGCGTGCCTCCGATGCATATGTACCTATATCTTGTGGGAGACACATTGTGTCAGAAATATCAGAATCTAAAAATGAATGAAATAAAATATGAGATTCAGATAAGGAGTGTTTAAGGTTCAAGAAATCTCCTTGATCGATGTGGTGCGGATGCTCGGGCTCTGGAGAGATGGGGAGTGGCTGCGATGCTAATGGATGAAGTGGACATGGTTTGGGCCCATTGATGTCGATCGTCACGTCAGTGGCCGAACTCACTCATGTAATGCCCTACAAGCTACTGCACGAGTACTAGATGGGGGTGAATAGTACTTTAAAAATAACAAGGAGTATAATTCCAAATTATAGTGCAAACAACTACCAAATCAATTTGCGGGAGCTTAAATTGAATGACAACAACAAAATTAACAAAGCTAACAAATGATGTTACTGGGTTCGGATCCACTCAAGTCTCTCCGACTTGTTCCCGGTGATCCTACGTCCCAACCACCCGGATCCCCTCCGGATACTTAGGTTAGAAACCCTAACCCAAGATTTCCACTATGATATCTTGTGAAAAACCTTCACAAGATCAAATCATACATGCAATGGCAAAAGTGAATCCCACAACCCGGGATCACAACCTTCTCTCACAACCGAGAGAATCAACAAGCAATATAAACAAGTTTATAATGAAATAAACAATCTTACCACAAATTCCTATACCTTGAGTTTTCTTACCAAATAGGTGCAAGGAGGGATTTGAGGAAGATGAAGTCACCAAGACCTAGCACCAAAGAAATGACCAGCAATGGGTGCCTAGGGGTGATTTGGAGACTTGATTCAAGCTAGAGCTTGAAGGGCTCACCAAGAACAAGCTTCTCTCAAGATGGATTCTAGATCTAGAAAGTGAGAGAATGGATTTCTTGTGAGGAAGAGAGCTTTAGAAATGAGTGAGAATGGCTATCTCTTTCTATCTCAATGAATCTCTTAATGGCAGCTCTAACCTAGAGAGAAATGACCTAGGTTCGTATTTATAGGGTCCCATAAAAACAAGTTAGGTCAATTTCCAACGGATAGAAATCTGAGGCAACTAGTCGGTCAAAGAACAACCACTGACCGACTAGTTCATCAACTAGTCGGTCAGTCAAACAACATAGACCGACTAAGTGAAGAACTGAGAAGAGATAGAAATTCAGACCTAGAAATCTAGTAGGTCCAAGAAGACTTTCTGACCGACTAGTTTCACAACTAGTCGGTCAGTCAGTGAACGTAGACAGACTAAGAGGCAAAAACAAATAGTCTGAATACAAATTGACTTAGTCGGTCCAAGAACAAAAGTTGACCGACTAGATTATCAACTAGTCGGTCACCAAACGTTCTTAGACCGACTAACGATAAACAGTAGCTTAGGAGAAATTTGGCATGAACAGTAAATCTCAACTAGTCGGTTAAAGAAGCATCACTGACCGACTAGTTCACAAACTAGTCGGTCGGTGAGTCAACGTAGACTGACTAACTGTAAACAGTACTGAACAAGAAAAGATTAACTCACACTAGTCGGTCCAAGAAGCTCTGCTGACCGACTAGATCACCATCTAGTCGGTCAGTACTTCTTCTTGTACCAACTAACATGCACAAACAAGTCCGAATCGAAGCGCGATGCTTCGAGGAAGTTAGAATGAACTTGTACTAAGATCATAGAGCTACGATATGAGCGATATGAAGATAGAATCGTAAGATATACTCAAGGCTTAACATTCTATAGATCGAAGCTTAAAAGACTATAAATAAAACCTTAAAGAACGGTCTTCGAGAGCTTCGATTAATTCTTCATGACTTCCAAAACGGTGCAAGAGCTTCAACGAAGCTTTAGGCATGAATACGAGCTTTGAGAAGTGTTGAGATGTCGCTTTGATTGTTCTCGTGAATTTGGCGACGATCTCCAATACTGCGCTCACAAATTGTTAGTTCATGAATTATTTATGTTTGCTCATCATCCAAAACCAAATCCGGGGAGTCCAATATTCAACATTCTCCCCCTTTTTGGTGATGACAAACCAACATAAATAATAATCAAAAATAATGATTCAAATGTAAAATACTTACTCCCCCTGCATTGATGACACGTTAATTCCAAAATGAATATATATAAATTACATCAATCAGACGAGTAAGATATATAACGAGAATCGATTTTTGGAATATCGGATTTTGAAAATCCTTATATATATCTTAACTCCCCCTGAATCTAACACATCAAATTAGATTCTTGGAAATTGAGTTAAATTTTCATTTGACCTATTTATTATCATTATCTCTCCCCCTTTGGCATTATCCCAAAAATGGGGGGCATACAACGACAACAACTAGGAAAAGGAAAATCCAACGTCGGGAGTCGTAGACTATGACGATGGACCTAATTGACACTAAGGGAAAAGTGTTGAAATCAAATCAAGGTGTGCCAAATTGTCCATTATCGAAAAGCGATAATTAAAATCATCAAAAATACCAAAAATTTATTCAAGTATTGAATAAAGAAACATACTCTCCAATATTCAATATTCTTGGTTAAATTTGTGCATGGAAAACAATTCTATACAATCATAGAAGTATAATCTATTTAACCAAGTTTTCCTAGCGTCGAGCGACGATTTCACATATCATAGACATTGAATGAGAATTAAAAGTGCACGACGAAGTAAAACAAAGAGAACATCGATGTATATATATAAAAACATCAAGAGTACATCCAAAAAGATATCGACTACATCAAATGCAACATACCATGCATGTCAACATCAAAAAGAAATACATCATACAACATCGATACAACAGAATCATACAAACACCATCATCAATATCAAAAATACATCATAAGCACCACCGATATCCAGAAAATCAAAATACATCAAATCCAACACTCAAACTCCATCCCATCCTTACCCAAAACACTCTCAAAAGGTGTATCATCCAAAGAGCAGTGGAGAGTCCTTGAAATAGACGATCACGAGGAAGTGGCAGGATCTGCAGTCTCCGGAGGTCCAGTCGAGGGAGTGGACTCAGGCTCTGCAGGGAGGAGAGGCGTGTGAACAGAAGGGATCGTCGGGGCAGGGGTGGAGACATCGACGACCGGCTCAACGGCTGGGGTCTCAACAGGAACAACAGCAGGAAAAATAGGAGCAGGGTCGTCAGCAGGAGCAGCAGCAGACTCAGAAGGCTGATCCACTGGTGCAGAAGACTCAGGAGCACCGAAAGAGGTGCCAGCATCAGGAGCAGAGGTGGTAGCAGCAGCAGCAGTGGCCTCATCGCCACGAGCCAAGGAGGTGACAAGATCATCAATATCCTCATCGTCCATCTCGTCATCCTCAGAAACGGAAGGAGGAAGCTCAATGCCCATCAAACGAGCCATACGGCAGACGACCTCCTCGGTACGAGCTAAACGCGACTCGTGCCGACGAAGCAACCGTACGACATCATCAAGTGTGGCGGAGGGAGGAGGGACAGAAGCAGCTGAGGGAGGAGGGACTGAAGCAGCTGAGGGAGTGGCCTGAGATGCAGAAGGTGTCAACCGCTGCACGTGACGGAGTGCCGCAAGAGATTTCTTAACGGCCGTCGCGTTCAGAGGAGGACCAAGGGGATGCTCATCATCAGGGGGCAAGGGAACACCGAATCGACGGAATACCAAGGTCAGGAGACATGGATATGGGATATGCGCAGATTTAGTGGTCTTGCGAATACACTCGAAAGAATCCATCTTATCGAGTATAATGCGAGCCCAATTAATCTCGCTACCCATAAACAGAGCGTAAATCAATTTCAGAAACGGCTGAGATGGTAGAGAAGAGGATCCATACTTGGGAAGAAGGCAGGATTTCAAGATCAGGTTAATCACCCAAGCATTCGGCTTGAATGATTTTGAAGGTACTCCTATGAATGCAGGGGGGATAACCTAGAAGATTTTGCCTAGGGTCCGCTGATCGAGGGAGGAGATATCATCGACAGAGATGTCAGAAGGGAGGAGGCCACACGACGAGCAACCTATCAACTCCCCCAAGATTTCTGCCGTGAGGACTATAGGAGTCCCCAAAACAGAAGTCTCGATGGAGTGAGACTCGTCGTACTGGCCCCGAACACGATTGGCATAGAATAGTTTGACCAGGCGAGGATATGGACGGGGGTTCGCCTTGGGGTCATATCTAAGATAGTCCAATAGGCCACTATAGGAGAGAAGATCCGCAAGGCTAAGAAAATCAGAAAACTGAACGTAATGCTCCAACAGTAGTGGGCAGTGCTCTATACGGTTGTACGCTGCGAGACACTGAGGGTCGTCGCGGCACAACGATATATCTACACTGTCGACTGGCATAGGAGCTTTACCCTTAGCCTTACGGGACTTAGGAGGAGGTGGAGGAGGGGGTGGAGTAGGTGCCTTCTCGGGATGTTCAGGGGTGTATTCCTCATCGGTATCATCATCGGAATCACTATCTGAACGCTCATCGGGAGGTGTGGGTGCACGAAACTTTTTAGGTTTAGGTTTTGGCTTGGACGATTGGTCGGTAGGTTTAGGCTTGGACGTCCTCTTCCTCTTCAACGGAGTTGAAGACGAAGAGGGGGGTCGAGTGGTCTTGGCACTACGCTTGGGAGGGGTCGAAGCGGTAGCACCCTCTACGGTCATAGGGGATGCCCCAGAAGAGGTAATCGGGATTCTCGTTCGTGCCATGATCGCGGCACAACGAGTACAATCAAATGCCGGTCTAAGATCAAAGACACTAAGCACAAACACTAGATCCTAACACACAAGCAAGCACAAGAATAAATTTCGAAACCCTAGTGCCCTAGAGGTTGAGATCGGCCAAGATCAAACCCTAGAATAGGAAATCGACCTAGGAGGAGGAGGGAGATACCTAGGGGAGAGGTCGACGGCGACGGGAGGCGGAGATGGCCGAAAAAGTGGCCGGAAACGACGGGAAGATGAAGAGGCTCGAACGGGTTTTAGGGGTTTTTGAGCTGGAGGTTGAAAACAAACCGACTAAATGAAGATTTGATCGGATAAAATTGGATTAAGTCGGTCGGGAATGCGAAAAGACGCGTTTGCCCTAACGCACTTAGTCGGTCACAGTTCAAGCACTGACCGACTAGATTACGATCTAGTCGGTCGGTCAATGAGCTTAAACCGACTAAGTCGAAATAGAGGCAAACAGAAATTTTTAGGGCTAGAGTTAGTCGGTCACAGTATACTCACTGACCGACTAGTTTTCAATCTAGTCGGTCGGTAAGAGTACTATGACCGACTAAAAGAAGTCAATGACAGAAGAAAGTTAAAAGCTTGAACTAGTCGGTCTGAGTTCACTAGCTGACCGACTAGATGAGCATCTAGTCGGTTGGCTGATGAACTGAAACCGACTAGAAGAGTCCAAAAGTTGATAAATGAGTTCTCTTCAAAAACCACTTGGATGAAACATCTTAACCCTCTCATTAGTCATCTAAACTACCCCATAAAACATCGAAATCTCATATACGATATTCAAATAAGAATTCGAGCAAAAATTCAAACATATCACATAAAATCCCCAAAAATTCAATAAATCTAGCATGAACGAAATATCGCGAAATATAAAAGCATGCAAGATAATTGAATGAAACATGAATCCTATATCTCGGATTCACCCATATCCCCAATTCTCGACGCAACCGCACAAAGGAGTCCTCCTTTAGGGGTTTCGTGAAAATATCGGCGATTTGCTTTTGGGTTTCAACGTACACTAAAATGATGTCCTTTTTAGCAACATGATCATCTAAAAAATGGTGTCGGACATCTATGTGTTTAGATCGGGAATGGTGCACCGGATTCTTTGAAAGACAAATAGCACTTTGGTTATCCACCATGATAGGGCTAGTATCACAATGAATACCAAAATCCTTCAGTGTGTGTCTCATCCAAAGAACCTGGGCACAAGCGGCACCGGCGGCAATATATTCCGCCTCGGTGGTTGAAAGTGATACGGAATTTTGCTTCTTGGAAAACCAAGAGACAAGGGAATTTCCTAGAAAATGGCAAGTGCCACTAGTACTTTTCCTGTCGGATTTGCATCCCGCATAATCAGCATCACTATATGAGACTAACTCATATGTGCTAGATTTCGGATAAAGTAATCCAAAATCTAAAGTGTAACTTAGATAGCGAAAAATACGTTTAACCGCTACTAAGTGAGACTCCTTAGGTTGAGACTGATAACGAGCACATATGCATACGGCAAACATAATATCGGGCCTACTTGCGGTAAGATAAAGTAAACTACCTATCATACCTTGATATAGACGAATGTCTACATCCTTACCGCCCGTATCCTTGTCAAGATGCGTAGTCGTGCTCATTGGAGTCTTTTTCCCGGAAGCACTCTCCATTCCAAATCGCTTTAGCAACTCCACCGTGTACTTCTTTTGGTGGATGAAGATTGCATCGTTCAATTGGCGAATTTAGAGACCTAAGAAATATTTGAGTTCGTCCATGTGGCTCATCTCAAATTGTTCCTTCATAACATTAGAAAACTCTTCGCAAAGAGTGAAGTTAGTAGCACCGAAAATGATATCATCAACATAAATTTGAACTAATAAAATATCATTATTCACATGCTTAACAAAAAGTGTAGAATCGGCTTCGCCCATTTTAAAATTCAAATCCAAAAGAAAATTCTTTAGGCGATCATACCAAGCTCGAGGAGCTTGTCTCAAACCATAAAGAGCTTTCTTTAGTTTAAAAACATGATTTGGAAATTTTTCATTTATGAAGCCCGGAGGTTGAGAAACGTAAACTTCCTCAACAACATCTCCGTTTAAAAATGCACTTTTAACATCCATTTGAAATAATTTAAAATTTTTATGGCATGCAAAAGACAATAATAGTCTAATTGATTCTAATCTAGCTACCGGAGCGAAGGATTCTTCGAAATCGATACCTTCCTCTTGGCGATAGCCTTGAGCAACTAACCGAGCTTTGTTCCGGACGACGACTTGGTTTTCGTCGGTTTTGTTCTTGAAGATCCACTTTGTCCCTATGACGGTGTGGTTCTTCGATGGCAAAGGAACAAGCTCCCATACCTCATTCCTCTCGAATTGAATGAGTTCCTCCTCCATGGCAAGGATCCAAGCACTATCTTCGGACGCTTCAACTATATTCTTTGGCTCTATCGATGAGGCAAAGGCACAATTGGCGAAGTGGTGGACTTGCGATCTTGTCTTGACACTATCATGAATATTGCCAATGACTTGCTCATGAGGATGATCGCGAACGGTATGAAGCCGCTTGGGAATACCTTGATCACTAGGTACATTCTCAACAACTTCATTAGTCGGGTTAGTATCAATAGAATCAATTGAATCAATAGACTTAGAATTTTCAAACGAATCACATAAAACATCCATAGAACCATCATCATTTGAAATTCTAGAAGTAGTAAAATTCTCATTAAAAGAGACATGAAGTGATTCCTCGATCGTAGAGGATCTTTTGTTGTATATCCGGTAGGCTTTGCTACGTGAGGAATACCCAACAAATATCCCCTCATCCGATCTCGGATCAAACTTGTCCAAATTACCATATGTGTTTTTAATAAAACATTTTGCGCCGAAAACACGAAAATGTTTAACTTGAGGCAATCTACCAAACAACAATTCATAGCAAGTTTGTTTGGTGTCGGGCCTCAAATGTATTCTATTAAACACATAACAAGCGGTGTGTACCGCTTCCGCCCAAAATTGATAACCAAGTTGACTATCTTCAAGCATAGTGCGAGCACACTCCACAAGCGTTCTATTCTTCCTCTCAACAACACCATTTTAAGGAGGTGCGCGAGGGAAAGAAAACGTGTGAGTAATTCCAAGATCATCAAAAAAATTTGAGAAAGACTCATTCTCAAATTCACCCCCATGATCACTACGAATAGTGACAATGGTGGTTCCGATGAGATTTTGTACTTTCTTCACAAATATTGTGAAGTTTTCAAAAGCTTCATTTTTATTACATAAGAAAAATACCCATGTAAATCTAGAATAATCATCGACGATGACAAGTCCATATCTTGCATTTCCTAAGGAAGCAACTCTAGTTGGCCCAAATAAATCTAGATGTAATAGCTCTAGTGGCCGTTTAGTAGAAATGCTTTTCTTAGGTTTAAATGAAGATTTAGGAAGCTTGCCACGTTGGCAAGAATCACAAAAACTTTTCTTTTCAAAAACGAGCTTCGGAAAACCTTTAATGGAATTTAATTTTGAAAGCTTATAAAGAGTTCCAAAGTTCACATGTCCAAATCGTCGATGCTATAAGTGTTGTTCACTTGTGTTGGCAACGAGGCATTGTTCATATGACTTGGGAAGATCCAAAATATAAATATCTTTATGGCGTGTGCCGGAAAATAATAACTTATTATTATCATTTGAAATATGACATAATCCTTTCGCAAAACTAACTTTGTAACCTTTGTCACAAAGTTGGCTTATTGAAATAAGATTATGATTTAAACCATTAACTAGATAAACATCACTAATTAAAGGTTTAGACGGGTTACCCACTTTACCAACACCGACGATGGTTCCGCTCTCATTGCCTCCAAATACAACGCGGTTTCCATTTGCAATGGGAACTACTCCGGAGAGCAATTGAGCGTCACCTGTCATGTGTTTTGAACACCCGCTATCGAGTATCCAATTCCCTTTGGAGCTAAATTTAAATTTGATGCTCCTTTTCTTTTTCTTTTCCTTGAGTACCTAAAGATAGAAAATTTCATATCATGGTACCCAAGGTCATTGGGTCCTCAAAGGTTAGACCTTTGGAAGCCAAGTCCAATTGGACTTAGACTTCCCCACATAATTTCTACTATGCACAACATCCGAAAAATAAGCATTCATATACACTTGCTTTTCATCCATGCTTGTGTCCTTTGGGCTCCAAATAGTGAAAATTTTGGGAGCCCTCATCCTATTGAGGGCATGCATGCGTTGTTGGTTTCTACGTGATGCATGTCGTGGATAGGCATAAGGAACATGATGGAATGGTGCACGACGAGAATTATTCATATGATGAGGTGGGTGAACATATGCATGTGTGGGAACACGTGCGTGAGGGTGTCTCACATGGTGTGCACGTGCCCGAGAATGTGTTGCATAAAAATCATCATATGTGTGAGACGGTGGAGTAGGACGTGTGTTCCTACGTGGCATGGTATTGGTGTACATATAAGCATGCCCCTTCTTTGGAGGTCCACCCAAAGTGGGTTTCTTTCCAAAAGAGGGTGTGGACGAGGTGGAAGCACCATTGGTAGATGAACTACCAATAGAGTGTTTGCTACCACTCGTAGAGTCACCGGAAGTTGGCCTAACAAAAGTAGTGGCCACTTTGGATGGACATCCCATCGTATACCCCAAACCAATGTGGTGATTGGCCGGAAGTAAGTCACTTAGGATTTTATCCAAATGGTCCTTACCCTTATTGAATTTATTAATTCGGCCTAATGTGTTCTCATATTTCTCTTTGAGAGAACGCATAGAAGTATCCAAGTTGGATACTTGCGATGTGAGCACATAAACACGAGATTTGAGATTCTCGTTCTCAATACTCAAAGTCGAGTTTTGAGAAGTTAAATCAGCTATCCTATGTTCTTCCGGATCATCAATGCTAACATGTTCAAGTTTAGATTTGAGATTAACAATCTCATTTCTTAACTCTTCAACAACGGTGTCGTTGTTGGTGATGATAGTCTTAGGCGAGGTTTGAATGCTAGCTAGGTCATCTTTTACTTTAGTATATCTATTTACTAATTTAGTGTATTTAGACCATAAATGAGAGTTAGCATCCCTAAGATCATCCATAGTTACCTCATCGCCTTCGTCGTCGCTATCATCGGAGGAGGAAGATCCTTGATCATGCTCCTCTCTTGCCATGAAGCACATGTGCGCTTGCTCCACTTTCTCATCGTCCGACTCTCCGCTTGAGGACCTCGGAGTCGGTGAATGTTGCTCCGACAAGTCCCTTTTTGTACCACTTTTTGTACTTCTTCGACTTGTCGAACTTCGGCGCCTTCCACTTCTCCTTTTGCTTGTTTTGAGGACAATCCGCTTTGATGTGTCCTGGCTTATTGCATTTAAAGCACAAAGGTGGAGAGGCGTTAGTAGAAGTAAATTTAGATTTTTGTTTGAAGTTACCCTTTCGGAAGAAGCGATTGAACTTCTTTGCCATGAGTGCAATGGATTCCATGTCCATTTCTTCTTCCGAGTCCTCATCATCGGTAGAGGTGGATGAAGCCGCCTTGAATGCAATTGCCTTTTTCTTAGGCACGTCTTGGTTCAAATAGGACTTCATCTTTTCTTGTAACTTCACCTTGCTATCTTTGCGTACCTCGTATGACATCAAAGTACCCATCAATTGAACTACGGTATACTTATTCATGTCATTACCTTCCTCGATGGCGAAGGTACGTTTCTCCCAAGAAGAAGGAAGTCCTTCGATAAGCTTCGAGCACTTCTCCTTTTGGGTGTAGGATTTGCCGAGGGTCTCTAACTCGTTTATTATGTCAACGAACCGAGCGTAATATTCCTTCATCTTCTCGCCCTGTTGCATATGAAACATTTTGTAATCTTTGTTTACAACTACGAGTTTAGAGTCTCTTACCCTACTCGTCCCTTCATGTAGAATGAGGAGGGAGTTCCAAATTTGATATGCACTCTTACATGTGCATATCTTATTGAAGTCCTCGGGCTCCAATACGCATTGCAAGGCGTTCATTGCCTTGGCATTGCTTACCTCCGCGGCGATCTCCGCGGTAGTCCATTTCTCAAAGTTTTCTTCTTCGGGCTCGATGTATTCCTTCATTGTGGTCCTCCATAGAGATGCACTCCGGAGGAAGGTTTCCATCTGGCATTTCCAGTACCCGTAGTTGGTACCGTTGAAGAATGGAGGCCTCGTAGAGGAATGTCCTTCCATCACCGAAGATGCTCCTTCACGGTTCCTGAAGGTGTCATAGTTGGAAGGTGGACACACGGTCTTGTTGTCGTTGGCAGACATAGCTAAGTATCTGGCTCTGATACCAAATGTAATGCCCTACAAGCTACTGCACGAGTACTAGAGGGGGGGTGAATAGTACTTTAAAAATAACAAGGAGTATAATTCCAAATTATAGTGCAAACAACTACCAAATCAATTTGCGGAAGCTTAAATTGAATGACAACAACAAAATTAACAAAGCTAACAAATGATGTTACTGGGTTCGGATCCACCCAAGTCTCTCCGACTTGTTCCCGGTGATCCTACGTCCCAACCACCCGGATCCCCTCCGGATACTTAGGTTAGAAACCCTAACCCAAGATTTCCACTATGATATCTTGTGAAAAACCTTCACAAGATCAAATCATACATGCAATGGCAAAAGTGAATCCCACAACCCGGGATCACAACCTTCTCTCACAACCGAGAGAATCAACAAGCAATATAAACAAGTTTATAATGAAATAAACAATCTTACCACAAATTCCTATACCTTGAGTTTTCTTACCAAATAGGTGCAAGGAGGGATTTGAGGAAGATGAAGTCACCAAGACCTAGCACCAAAGAAATGACCAGCAATGGGTGCCTAGGAGTGATTTGGAGACTTGATTCAAGCTAGAGCTTGAAGGGCTCACCAAGAACAAGCTTCTCTCAAGATGGATTCTAGATCTAGAAAGTGAGAGAATGGATTTCTTGTGAGGAAGAGAGCTTTAGAAATGAGTGAGAATGGCTATCTCTTTCTATCTCAATGAATCTCTTAATGGCAGCTCTAACCTAGAGAGAAATGACCTAGGTTCGTATTTATAGGGTCCCATAAAAACAAGTTAGGTCAATTTCCAACGGATAGAAATCTGAGGCAACTAGTCGGTCAAAGAACAACCACTGACCGACTAGTTCATCAACTAGTCGGTCAGTCAAACAACATGGACCGACTAAGTGAAGAACTGAGAAGAGATAGAAATTCAGACCTAGAAATCTAGTCGGTCCAAGAAGACTTTCTGACTGACTAGTTTCACAACTAGTCGGTCAGTCAGTGAACGTAGACCGACTAAGAGGCAAAAACAAATAGTCTGAATACAAATTGACTTAGTCGGTCCAAGAATAAAAGTTGACCGACTAGATTATCAACTAGTCGGTCACCAAACGTTCTTAGACCGACTAACGATAAACAGTAGCTTAGGAGAAATTTGGCATGAACAGTAAATCTCAACTAGTCGGTCAAAGAAGCATCACTGACCGACTAGTTCACAAACTAGTCGGTCGGTGAGTCAACGTAGACGGACTAACTGTAAACAGTACTGAACAAGAAAAGATTAACTCACACTAGTCGGTCCAAGAAGCTCTGCTGACCGACTAGATCACCATCTAGTCGGTCAGTACTTCTTCTTGTACCAACTAACATGCACAAACAAGTCCGAATCGAAGCACGATGCTTCGAGGAAGTTAGAATGAACTTGTACTAAGATCATAGAGCTACGATATGAGCGATATGAAGATAGAATCGTAAGATATACTCAAGGCTTAACATTCTATAGATCGAAGCTTAAAAGACTATAAATAAAACCTTAAAGAACGGTCTTCGAGAGCTTCGATTAATTCTTCATGACTTCCAAAACGGCGCAAGAGCTTCAACGAAGCTTTAGGCATGAATACGAGCTTTGAGAAGTGTTGAGATGTCGCTTTGATTGTTCTCGTGAATTTGGCGACGATCTCCAATACTGCGCTCACATATTGTTAGTTCATGAATTATTTATGTTTGCTCATCATCCAAAACCAAATCCGGGGAGTCCAATATTCAACAACGCACTCCTCGAAGGCGTGCACGTGCATCACATTCTCCTTGATGGTCGTGCATGGCTCAAACTGAGGGACCTGACAAAAAGAAAAGGGACCTGATGCATCTCACAGTGCTTCCACCTCCGTGTTGTGTCACATGCTATCGATGTCACTACAATGGGCGTCACCGCCAGCACCGCCACCACGGTGCTATGAGCCCGCGACATGTCCACCACTCGCACTGACATGCTATGTCCAGTGCTGCCACCGTTATGTGAAGCTCCGCAGTGTGGGCCATTCCTTATGCCATCGCAAAAATGCCATATCACTAACGACGACAGTTAATCCTACCTTCCATTTTGCTGACGGTTTCATCAGTGATGAGGCAAATATTCCTGACGGCTCCGTCAATGGGAAGAGTCATCGTGCTGACAGCTCCGTCAGTTATTTTCTGTCTTTACACTGATGGTTATGTACAGTCGTCAGTAATAGTCTGAATTTTCACTGACGGATAGCAGTCAATAAATATTTACTTACTAGATCCTATTGACAGAATGGCTGACGGAAATTTTCCGTCAGCGATTATTTATGATGACGACTTTTTGACTTGTATTGACGGAAAAAAATTCAGTAAAATTCGTTTTTCTTGTAGTGGAAGCTATCTAGATGAAGCGGTTTCTTATACATTTGGATATAAGTTCGCAAGCATCGGATCCAGTTATCGTGTACAATACCAGCATGATAGCAATAGATTTCTCAAAATGCCCTATACCATGAGAAGAGCAAGCATATTGAGATTAAATATCATTTTATTGAGAAATATAAGGCAAGAGTGGTTGTAGAATACATACCATCGTGATATATGATTGTTGTTCTATTGATCCATTTATTTACATTTGACCTCTACAAGATCCATGTAAGGGCTTTGGGTCCTTAGAGATTATGATGTTTTGAATTAGGGAAAATTTTTGTGAACAAAGACTTTTAATATTAATGGAATGAAATGAAATTTTCTTGAAATTTAAGCCTTTATGTAATCGTGTAATTACTAAGCATACATGCTTTGTCATGCTAAGTAAATCTTAAGATTGTCTCATTCACACAAGCATCGACTTTTGTAATTTAAGAAATAAGGAGGAAAGCGAGGAAAGTGATACCTGTTTTCCCTTAAAATACTTTGGATGAGTCATTTAGACAATCAAGGATAGACACACATATTCATTTGACCTTTTAGTCTGGCTGGATCAACTGCCAACTTTCATAATAATACGGTTCGCATATAAAGTAGGAGACACCAAGGTACATTACTTACCGTCTTAGGTATGTAGTTGAAACAATACAAGTCATAAGTCGTATGGTGTAGAGAAAATCTCAACTGCTTGTTATGCTCCATCATTGCAAGTGTTCGTATGTTTTGTGACCACTAATGAATAGTGAATAGATCCTTACTTCGTAACCGTATGAGACATTACGAATAAAAGCATTATCATTGCAGTACCATAAGTAACATTTTATAGATAAAAAGTCATGGTTAAAACTGTGAAAAAGTTGACTCGATTCGGCGCAGTATAAGCAGTTGTATGGTAGACGAGTTACCTTGTGCAGAGGTAACTCGACTGCGCTTGGATTCAACCTATCTGACTCTGCACAAGTCAGATACAAGGATACTGGCCATATGGCTTCTACAATGCATTGGGTCGTTTGGTCGTCAGTTCGAGTCTCAAGGTCGAACGCTCGGTACTTGGTCGATGGGTCGTAATGCTGTTAGAGTCCGTGTTCGGTCGATCGGTCGTATGAATGCTTGAAAGATGAAGGCTCATACGCGAGGCTCGAAACTTGCGTCGTTCGACACAGAAGGAAGGTCGTTCGGTCGAAGGGAGCCCATTGGGATGCATCCCACTAGGAAGCGGCAGAGGGCCCACTAGTGTGCGACGCATTAATTGCGTTGGAGCGGTGATTAGATTGGATGCTATAATTATCAGGATCTGTATCCCGAGGAATTCCTAGCCAATGATGACACCTATTATAACCTAGGGTTATAAATAGGAGGTTTTAGGTTAGGGTTTCGTGTGGAACATCTTTCATCTTTGTATCCTTTGAGAGAGCCGTCATTTGTGAGAGCCAATTTCAAGAGATTGTATCGTGAGCTTTTGGAGAGATGTTATGTGCTTCTTCTTCGTTGGACGAAGAGAAGATTCGTATTGTTTTCTCCTTTCGTGATAAAGCTCATCGGTGTTCCCCCTTGGCCGTCCATGGCCTAAAGGCAATCTTGTTTGTGTTCTATTTGTTTATTGCTGATCTTTCGTCATTGGTCTCCATGATCCTGCGTCTTTCGCTGTGTTTGTGTTGGTAGAGCTAGGTGATGTGATCATCACGTACGAGAGAAGGAGGAGGCGCAAGAACGAGGTCCACGAGCAAAGGAAGCCCAAGGAGTAAAAATGCTATGCACACTACTAGTCAAGAAGTATTTACTTTATGCACTACTGGGTGGAAATAAAAGCATGCAGCCGGCCCTAGCTTTCGGCATCGAATATTTGAGTGATTGTTAACTATCATTTTTCCTAGAGAGAGATCTAGAAGAGGTTTAGGCTGTTACCTTACAAACGTTAGGAGATACGGATCTCCTCTATAACAAGAGATCCAGTTATATTATTGTTATCTTTGAGTGTTTTTATCAAATAAAAATCCCATTTTTACCCACTTTTGTGCCCTAGTTCGTATCAATTTGGGATCAAAGCTTCAGATCCATGGTGAGTACAAGGCAGATGGAAAGGATCGAGGCGTTAGAAGAGAAGATCGGAGCCGAGATCGCGAAACGAAAGAAGGAGATCGAAGGATTGAGGGCTGTTTGAAGGAGGATTTTAGGGCTTCAATGGAGGCGACCAAGTGGAGATGAGGAAGGAATTCAAGGAAGCAATTGCAGAGGGGACAAAGGAGATCTTGATGGCTCTTTCACAACGAGATCCATCCTCATCTACGTCAGATCTGAACTAGCAATCAGATCTGGCTTCAAAAACATCGTCGACAACAAAAGATAAAGGGAAGCACGTGATCTTGAAGGACGGGATGTTTTGGAAGGAGGATTGAACTCCGACGAAGAAAATCTGACCATTATGCTCGGTGTTAAGACCCATCGACACAACAAAGCATAAGACGAAGCGCACAAGGTCGGAAGGGGGAGGACGGAAGCCAGGCGGCTGCGTCAGGGCATTTCGCCAGACCTGGCACATCGACATGCCACCGACAGGGTCCTGGAAACCCGCCTGGACCGCAGCGAGGCCTGGGTGGCTCGCCAGGGCCATCGCAAGGCCCTGGCACACCGCCAGGGCCCGGGCGGCCTAAGGCGAAACTGCTTGGGCCCTTGCGGGCTCCAGGCGGGCCGCCTGGTGGAAACTAAGGCCCCAGCTGACCGCTGGGACCCTGAAGACACTTGGGTGGATGTCGACGGGGGCCTGGATGTAGGATCCTGCCAAAACAGAGTTAGGATCGATAAATAAAGTTGAGACTTACGCTTGCGTATGCGGCACGGTAGTCTCGGAACTTTGCCTTCGGATTCGCCACGACGGATCGAGTCTTCTCACGAACGGAGTAAGGCTACTAAATCCACAATCTAAATCTCTACTTTTAGATTAAGAACTTGGATAGAGGGAGAGGAAGTATTTCGGCAGAGCTTCGCTAGAATGAAAATGCATGCAAGAATGCCATGCAAAAGTGTAAAGAAATGGCTAAACCTTGGGCCTTATTTATAGCCCCCAAGGTAGTTATTTTAGGAGTAATTGTTCCTTTGGAACAATTTAACTAAGGTGTACCATCGTACATGGCACATTATAAGCTTAAGTTGTACCATATGCATGGTACAACATAAGCTTAAGATATTACCCCTTTATTAGCCATATGTCGCATGCACTTATGCACATATAATGCGACTTTCCCATTAATCTAGAGTTCCTCTCCGCAAGGGAACAGATTCCCTTCGCACACGACTTCGTGTACGCGACGTTCGAGGTCCGTATTCCCTCGTACATCCCCCACAAGGGTGTATAAACGTCTTCCATATCCAACATCTCCCACTCACACTTGAGGGGATTGTAAGAGAACGTCTTTCTCTTAGTTCTTTCATCTATCATACCAAGAAATAGACCGTGCAACCGTCATGCGCGTAGAGTCTGTTGTTGTGCACTTGTTAGAGATACACAACGACCTCGAAGGTGTAAAGTTGAGTAGTTCAACGCATGCTTTACCCTAGATTATTTCTTCACATTTCTTATACTTTATATTCAACAATTGAATCCTATCTGGATTACAATTGGCTGGCCAGCTTTGAATCATTAAAGTCCAAATGTGAATATGAAATCAATCTTCCTCTTCTTGCGAACCTTCTGATCTTGACTTGATTCGCTTTTCTAACGTGCCCCGCCGAGCCGAATTATCATAGCCCATTAGCAACACGCTAAGATAGCGATCATCTCGTCAAATCTAAAGGAACCAATTGGAGTCCTTGAGGGTAAGAATTAAGACCCATATGGCCTTTGAGTCTCACATAATAGCAAACTCTATTGCTACTAACTCAGTGGTCGAAATGCATACGTGGTATGAACACGTATTACAACATCACTCCTTTCCCAGGGAGAGTATGTCTTAATGATGTTGTACGGATGAAAGATCAGACACCACAGTGCTTATCTTTTGAGTCCCCTTACTACTCATGAAATATTCCCGGACTCTCATCCTGCATAAGACATATAGGATTTAAAAAAAATCCTATGAGATCTCTTTCAAATATCCTTGTGATACAGATCTCAGATCTTTTGTAAGCATCCATATGATGCAGATCTTTCATTCGACTATCTTGTTTAAGTCACGACTCTAAATCATTTGTCTAATGATTTTGACTTTAAACTAGTCTCATCTCTATCTTATCCATCTGATAAGATAAGGCGGTTGCTCATGTGAGAGAGCCAACCTTAATCTGTCCGACATACACACAATAAAATAGTTGAGACTTAAACACAAATGTATATAAAAATCATTTGTAAGAAACTTGTATGCAAATTAAACTTTGATCTTCTATTGACATAGGAAATATTACATGATACAGCTCAGCACCTACGCATTCCCATAGATGATAAGTGTTTGAAAAACACATCTCTGGGGATCGCCTTAGTAAGGGGATCCGCTATCATCTCATGCGTGGATATGACTCCTATGTCTACTTCCTTCCGTTTGTCATAGTCCTTCGCAAACTTGAATCGAATATATCAATGTGTTTGGTCTTACAATGAAATTTAGGATCTTTGACATAGGCAATCGAAGATTGACTATCACTGTATATAGGAACAGTACTCGAGTCAGTGGCATCCGTTAGCCTATCTAAGAATTTCCTAAGCCAAACAGCTTCTTGGACCGCCATGCTGAATGCTACGAATTCGGCTTCCATGGTTGATAGGGCGATGCAGGTTTGCTTCTTGCTGCTCCAGGATATTGCACCATTCCTGAGCAAGTAAACAAAGCCTGAGGTAGATCTTCGCTCGTCGAGATCACCTGCCCAATCAGCATCGGTATAGCCTTCGAGTCTCAAGGTATTGCCTTGATAGCATAACGCATAGTCTGCAGTCCCTTTGAGGTATCTTAATATCCTCTTCACCGCTTTCCAGTGTGCCTGTCCTGGGTTGGATTGGTAATGGCTTACCATACCAATAGCATAGCAAATGTCCGGTCCGGTACACATCATGGCGTACATCAGACTCCCGACAGCACTGGAGTATGGAACCTTTTCCATAGCTTTCTTTTCTTTTGGATCTTTGGGACACATTTCCAAACATGGACCCTCGCCTTTGCTTATTGGAGTATCAATTGGCTTGCAGTCCTGCATATTAAACCGTTCTAAAACTTTCTTTATATATATCTCTTGAGAGAGAGAAAGAAGTTTCTTGGAACGATTCCTTGAGATCTTAACCCCAAGGATATATGCAGCTTCACCCATGTCTTTCATCTCAAAGACGGATGAAAGCCAAGCTTTGATATCCATGATAAGATGCTTATCATTTCCGGCTATAAGTATGTCATCTACACAAAGAGACATAATTACATACTTGTTTTTAATCCTCTTAATATATACGCAGTTGTCTTCGTCGAGCATGGAGAAACCATACGACAAAACGACTTCTTGAAAGCGCATATACCACTGCCTTGAGGATTGTTTAAGACCATATATGGATTTACGAAGTATACAAACCTTATGTTTGTTTTCTTCTTGTACGAACCCGTTTGGTTGTTCCATGTAGATCTCCTCATCTAGTTCTCCGTTAAGAAAAGCAGTCTTTACATCCATCTGATGTAACTCGAGGTCCAAACAAGCCACCATTGCCAGAATTAAGCGAATGGAGGTAAAACGCACGACAGGAGAGAAAGTCTCTTCGTAGTCTATTCCTTCCTGTTGCGTGAAACCTTTCGCAACAAGGCGAGCTTTATATTTCTCGATGGAGCCATCAGCCTTATGCTTGATTTTGAGAACCCACTTGTTCCCAATGGCTCTACGTCCCTTAGGTAAATCAACCAAGTCCCAGACTTGGTTTGTTTTCATGGATTGAAGTTCTTCTTCCATTGCCGCTATCCATTTATCTTTAGCAGGGCATGTGACGGCCTGTTTGAAATTTGCAGGTTCGTCATCATCTTGTAGTAATGTCATGAATGTTTGAGGAAATTCATTCTCAAATCTCAGAGGGGTTAGCCTCGTTCGATTACTACGTCTTGCTTGAGTTTGATCACTCCCACTTGGAATGACATCACTCCCACTTGGAATAATATCACTCCCACTCGGAATAGGATTGGTATCGTTCGTATCATCCATTGGTGAAGTTTGAAACGTATTTTCTTCTTCACCAAGAATTCTCCCACTCGAACGTTCCGATCCTTCTTGATCCCAAGTCTCAAACAAGGATAAGTCTTGACTTATCTCACCCTGTCTTGGAAACTCGTTTTCCAAGAAGACAACATCCCTCGATTCGAATTCTATTAGACCCCCATTGTCCTCTTGACCGACGAAAACATATCCTTTGGAGTTTTCAGCGTATCGGATGAAGATACACTTCCTCC
Source organism: Scilla litardierei (assembly GCA_030789695.1). Lineage (NCBI taxonomy): Eukaryota > Viridiplantae > Streptophyta > Magnoliopsida > Asparagales > Asparagaceae > Scilla > Scilla litardierei. The sequence continues at coordinate 253,608,606 of CM061141.1, forward strand.
CACGTGGCCCAAGTTTTCCATATTTGTGAGAGGATAAATATGCGTAAGAGGCACAACCCCAAGGTTTTAGAATGCTTAAGTCTGGAGTTCTATTGTTCCACAACTCATAAGGAGTAGAACTTACCGACTTCGAGGGTACACAGTTTAAGATGAATGCTGCCGTCAATAATGCGTCACCCCAAAAGGTGATGGGCAAATTTGCCTGAGACATCATTGATCGGACCATTTCCATCAATGTCCTATTTCTTCTTTCTGCAACGCCGTTTTGTTGCGGAGTATAAGGCATAGTTATTTGATGAACTATGCCTTTTTCATCACAGAGTTCCTTAAAACTCGTTGATTGATATTCTCCACCCCGATCGGTTCGCAAGACCTTTATCTTGCGATCTAGTTGATTTTCCACTAAATTCATATAGTTTTTGAAGCAAGATAAGGCTTCATGTTTGTGGGAAATCAAATAAATATGACCGAAACGGGTGAAGTCATCAATGAATGTGATGAAATAGGACTTCCCGCCTCTTGTCTTAACATTCATTGGACCGCAAATGTCCGAATGGATAAGCTGTAATGGAACTTCGGCCCTTGTGCCAGTTCCCAACGGCTTGCGACAAGTTTTCCCTACAAGACAATGTTCGCAAGTTGACATTTCAACTTTTGAAACATTAGATAGCAAGCCACTTTTGGCAAGTCTATCCATTCTAGTTGGTCCAATATGACCAAGTCTTGTATGCCAACAAATGATCTCATATTCATAGTTAGAAGCATTTGTCAAATGGAAACTTTCATTAATAGAAGAAGAATCATCATACATTGTGTTTAAAACAATTAATCCATTACAAACATTACCCGACCCAATTAAAGAACTTTTACAAACAAGGTCAACCTTTTGTTTATAGAACCTCCATTCATAATCTAAAGACATTAACATGACCACGGATACGATATTCCTTCTAATATCTGGAGCAAAGAGGACTTCGTGCAATAATAAAGTCCGGCCGTTGTCGAGAACTAGCTTGCATGTTCCGACGCCTTTGACTTCAACACGAGTGTTGTTACCGACGTATATCCACTTTGTTCCTTGAGTTATCCTTCGATACTCTACGAAGAACCTTCTGTCCTTCGCTACGTGGTCTGTGGCCCCTGAATCAATCAACCAAAAATAGTTAGATTCAGCAAGAAACATGGAACTAGAAACACATATGTAACTAGCCCTACAAGTTACCTTATCACTTCCATCCGTACATGTACGGGCGAAGTGACCGTACTTGTTGCACTTAAATCACTTGATCTTCTTCAAGTTTTTCTTCTTTAAGTGCACATTCTTTTGCCACTTTTTGTTCTTAGTCTTCTTTGAGGTTTCCGGTTCTTGCTTTCGTTTGTTCACAAACCTTAAGCGTTTATTCTTCCGCTTATTTCCTCCATGTGAGGAACTAGCGGCCATGTGCACTTCTGCACTAGGTTTTGCGGCTTGAATCCGCTCTTCCTCGAGTTCGAGGTGTTTGGATACATCGCTTAAAGTTTTAATGCACTCATTATGAGTGAGGTGCATTTTCATGTTATCCCAGCTATCTGGGAGTGAACGAATGACTGCTTGGATCTGCTATTCGTCAGACAGCGTAAGACCCGCATCCTTCAATTCAGCTATGAGATTCGCCATGTGGCGGAGATGCTTTTTCATAGAATGATCTCGCCGCATCTTGTACGAATCAAATTGAATATTTAAGGAGCGGAGTTTGGTAACCGAAGTTCCACCAAACTTTACTTCTAGCTCAGACCATATGTCTTTGGCTAGGTCGAATTCCCGAAATATACGCATTATGTCATTGTCCATTGCGGACAGTAACGTAATACGTGATATTTTGTTCTTTCGAGTCCAAGTCTCATAAGCTTCCCGGTCCCTCTTGTGTTGGGCCGTATTGCCCAACTCAGGTTCTTCCATTATGTTTTGGAGTGTTTCAAGCACATCTTGCTCCTCCAAAACATATTGGATTTTAATTGACCAAAGTTTATAATTGTCGCCGATGAGCTTTTCACCTTTGTTAAGCTCTGCGAAAATGTTCTTAGAAGCGGTAGACATATTCGAATCAAAAAACTGCAAAGAAAATGAAAAAACACGATCAAAATTCTATGCATAAAGTTTCGATTCTTTAAACACTTGATAAGTTCCTTGGATGCGCTGAAATGTTACTCTAGAATCGAGAAGTTCACTACGTTCCCAACTATCATCTAGAAGTAACTTTCAAAGTATCCCTCTTACTTATCTCAAGTAAAAAGAAATCAGAAATAATACCCGTATGGTATTAGCAGCGGAAAAATACTTTGAAAAACATATCTTTCAAAATGGAATAGGTAAGAGTTTGCGCAAAGAATTTTAGTGCAACAATTGCCAAGCCACGAGACATGTTCTACACACCCATGGGTTAGATAACCATGGCCGGATCGTGGTAGGACTTGGAATTCTAAATTGCGCTATCCCGATTAAGGACGAGACATAACCTATTTGAAAACACCTTTTTCAAAAATTTGAAATACATTGGCTAATCTCCGTAGAGTAGAGCACAATGTTATATGTACATTGGCTAATCTCCGTAGAGTAGAGCACAATGACATGGCTAATCTCGCATGAAGTAGAGCACTATGGCTAATCTTCAAGGAGTAGAGCCAAAAAAAAATTTTATAAAACAAGAGTAGGCGACTGTTGTTAGCCCCGTATGGGCTAATCGGCACATTCGAGTTTGACCAAGGCCTTTTGTCACCCCGTATGGGTCAGTCGGCAAGTTCGCGATCGACCAAGACCTTCTGCCGGATTGGTCGACCAAAACAACCAAATTGGTCGACCAATTATTTTGTCTGCAACTTCTCCCGGCCAGGGCCTCTGCCCTGGCCGAGGCTTGGCCAAGGGCCGGCCAGGGCCTCTGCCCTGGCCGGCCAGGGGGCCCTGGCCCCCTCGGCCAGGGCTTCTGCCATGGCCGAGGCCAGGGCGCCGGCCCTGGCCACTGCCAGGGCCGGCCAGGCCGTGGCCGAGGCCGGCCATTGCCGGCCTGGCCTTGGCCGGCCACTGCCAGCCTGGCCATGGCCGGTCATGGCCAAGGCAATTTGGCATTGGCCGGCCATGGCCCCTTTGGCCATGGCTGGCCACCCCCTTTGAATGGGGTTGCCGCACACCCCACCGGAGGGGTGGCCGTGGTGGTTATTGGCCGTAGCCAACCCCCTCCGCATGGGGAGGGGGGGTGCATGGCCTTCATAGCCCATTTGGCCATGGCACACATGCACTAAAATTCATCTTCTCCGATGGAGATAACTACCATCATCTTCCTCGATGAAGCACCCGTTCGTCGATGAAGCACCCGTTCGTCGAGAAATTAGTTATTTTCTAATGGCCGTGTGCCAAAAATGAAAAATAACATACTACGTGAACGGTCGGTTCATCCCGTCACGGAGAGTTCCTACCATATCCGTAATGATAGGAGACCCTAACGTGAAAACAACAACCGCTGCGTTCTCTCCGTCACGAAGCGTTCCTACCATATCCGTAATGGTAGGAAACCCATTCGTGAAAAAGACAACGACTCGTTCATAGTTTCGACGGGGCGGCGGTTTGACCGGGGCGAACCCTTATGGCTCCGATACCAATGTAGGATCCTGCCAAAACAGAGTTAGGATCGATAAATAAAGTTGAGACTTACGCTTGCGTATGCGGCACGGTAGTCTCGGAACTTTGCCTTCGGATTCGCCACGAGGGATCGAGTCTTCTCACGAACGGAGTAAGGCTACTAAATCCACAATCTAAATCTCTACTTTTAGATTAAGAACTTGGATGGAGGGAGAGGAAGTATTTCGGCAGAGCTTCGCTAGAATGAAAATGCATGCAAGAATGCCATGCAAAAGTGTAAGGAAATGGCTAACCCTTGGGTCTTATTTATAACCCCCAAGGTAGTTATTTTAGGAGTAATTGTTCCTTTGGAACAATTTAACTAAGGTGTACCATCGTACATGGCACATTATAAGCTTAAGTTGTACCATATGCATGGTACAACATAAGCTTAAGATATTACCCCTTTATTAGCCATATGTTGCATGCACTTATGCACATATAATGCGACTTTCCCATTAATCTAGAGATCCTCTCCGCAAGGGAACAGATTCCCTTCGCACACGACTTCGTGTACGCGACGTTCGAGGTCCGTATTCCCTCGTACATCCCCCACAAGGGTGTATACATGTCTTCCATATCCAACACTGGAGGGTCTCAGCAAGCATTAGGAGCATGAGCGGGACACGGGGCTTCGTCGATAGGGAGTAGATGACTTCAGGGATGCCGATTTTGAGTTTGGAAAGCGTCGTAGACACTGTAAGGCTGATCTAGCAAATGGAAGGGGGTGAGGATAGTGATCAGAGTATGAGGAGTTCTCACGGTACTATGAGGATGGCGGTGATGGTGCTTATGATGTTGGCAGGCACGAATGGAGGGATGTGGGGCGACTAGCCAATGAGAGGGCTAGGTTTGGAGATCCCCACAGACAGCGGCACCAGGAGAGATATGGAGGATGGGACCCACATGCTGATGAGAGGATACAAAAGCTGAAGATGCCCATCTTCGAAGGTAGCGATGCATCTGGGTGGATCTACTAGGCGGAGAGGTATTTTGAGGTGACACGGCTGACAGAGGTGGAGAAGCTGAGAGCGATCGTGATCTTCTTAGAGGGAGAGGCCTTATCATGGTACAGGTGGATGGAGCAGGAGAGACCTGCAATGACCTGGGACACGTTTAAGGAGATCTTGTTGCACCGCTTCAGGGAGACACAAGGGGGAGGTGCATACGAGCAGCTGCACACCATCAAGTAGTATGGGTCTATGCGTGACTATATCAAGTAGTTCGAGGTGCTTGTGAGCAGGGTGCGAGGGATGCCAGCAGATTCCATGGAGGGATTTTTCTTGGATGGTTTGAAGCCTGCTATCAAGGCAGAGCTTTGTACCTGTAGGCCTATAGGACTGTTGGATCAGATGGATCTGGCACAGTCGGTGGAGGATAGACTGGCTGAGGACCGCCGTACCAGAGGGACTTGGGGAGGGAATTATACTCGTCCTCAGGCCCTGACGAGGGCCAGTATGGAGGTCTGTAGGTACCCCTGCTAGTAGAGGAAGGGCTGGCGATGTGAGACCGGTGGGACCTTACAAGAGGATGACAGAGGCTGAGATGCGGGATAGGAGGACAAAAGGGCTGTGTTTTAAATGCGACGAGAGCACTCCGGGCCACAAATTTCACAACCATGCTATTCAGGTGTGCGAAGTATTTGGCGAGGAGGAGAAGAAGAGGAGGTTATGGAGCTGGAGGCTGATGTCGAGGTAGAGGTTAAGCCACTACTTTTGGAGGCAGATGAGGTTTCACTCAGCTCTATAGTAGGATTCACACAGGTCCACAACATGAAGCTGGCGGGCAGAGTTTGAGACTTGGATGTGGTGATTTTGATCGACAGTGGGGATACACACAACTTCGTGTCCCCTAAGGTGATTGAGAAGAAGGGCTACACATCACACATACGGAAGGATTTGGGGTTATGTTGGGCAATGGCAAAGTGGAGCAGAGTAGAGGCATCTGCAAAGACCTGACTGTGTCCATTTAGGGGGTGTTGATTACTGGTGACTTCCTGCCTTTAGCATTGGACAACGTTAATTTGATTTTGGGGATGCAGTGGCTTCAAACATAGGGAGAGACTAAGTTCAATTAGAAGCTGCTGAGGATGTAGTTCCAAGTAGACGGGATGAAGGTGATGTTGCTGGGAGACCTGAGCCTATGTTGTTCCTCAGTATCATATAAGACCATGGCTAGGAACATTCATATGGAGGGGGAGGATTCTTAGTGGAGCTTTAGGGATTGGTGATGGAGGATGCAGCTGGCATGACCCGGTGACGTGGAGCAGGTGCTGAGCAATTATGATGAGGTGTTTCAGTCCACTACTGGTCTTCCACCACCGCGAGATCACGAGCACTCCATCGTTCTGAAGGATGGAGTGTCTCCTATTAGTGTGCATCCTTATTGGTACCCCCAGGTGCAGAAGGACGAGATTGAGAGGCTAGTGGAGAAGATGTTGCAGGCAAGCATCATACAACCCAGTGTCAGCCCATTTTCAAGCTCAGTGTTACTGGTAAAGAAGAAGGATGGGAGCTGGTGATTCTATGTCGATTACCGAGATCTGAATAAGGAGACTATAGTAGACAAGTTTCCTATTCCGGTGATAGATGAGCTCCTGGACGAGTTACATGGGGCTGTAGTATTCTCCAAACTTGATTTGAAGTCTGGTTACAACCAGATACTCATGAAGGCAGAAGACGTGCAGAAAACAGCTTTCAGGACTCACGAGGGCCATTATGAGTTCCTGGTCATGCCATTTGGTTTGACAAATGCCCCCGCCACCTTCCAGTCCCTAATTGTTACGAGGTGGAACTCGCGTACAATAAATTTGTATTATGGGGAACCAAGGGCACGGTGGTTATATGGAAATGAGGGGTTAGGTGGGCTGTTTTACAAGTGATTAGTGAGGTGAAGAAGTCGGGTCCGTCGCCAGGGATGCCCACGGGGCCGAATCTCGCTGGAAGTAGCTAGGGAAGGTTGGACAGCAGGGGGCTGAAGCTGACTCCGGTCCAGGGGCGAGCTCTCCTGCAGCTTGAGCAACTCGTCAGAAGGGTAGGGTTGGGGTTCAACCCTTAGCCCCTCCGATGCCTAAGTCAGTGATAGGGCTTAAAAAGGGGGCTAGACACGCCGGTCGGACTCTCCGTGTGTCCGTCGCCCGTGAGGAGCTTTAGGTGGCAGAGCAAAGATATGGAAGACCTTTGCTCTCGTGTGTGTGTGATAGAAGATGAGAGAATTTTCCCAACCTCCTTTCTGTAAGAGGAACGGGGGTATTTATACCTGACGGGTGATGACTAGGCGTGCTGAGCTGGCGCGTGTGACGGCGGAAACTTTGGATAACGGCCTCGGGGACAGGAGGTCCTGATCTACTTTTGTCAGGCGGTGCAACGGCCAAAGGGTGCTTTTGTCGGGGTGTCAGGGCCGAAAGCATCAGCTGTCAGGTGGTTCAGCCGCCAGGGGGTGCTTTGTCAGACGGTCGGGTGACGTATGTGTCAGTCGTGTCCTTATCCTAGGCCGTTTGTCGCTAGCGACGAGCTAAAGGCCGGGCAGTGTCACCCTAGGCGTCGCGGTTCGTGGGAGTCGGGCGGGCCGTCCCGATTGGCCGTGGGGTACGGCCCGCTGGTGAGGAGGGATACGTCCACGCCGGTCAATAGGCCTGGCCTAGCTACCCAAGCGTCCCCAAGCGCGCTACCCCGACGGGTCGGGCGGCTGCTGTCGTTCGCCCCGGCCGGCTGCGGTCGTTCGCCTCGGCCGGCTGCGGCTGTTCGCCTCGACCGGTTCGGGGAACGCTGCCGGGCGCGCCTGTCTCCATGATGCCCCGGATGTTCGGGGCGGCGGCCCCTTTGTGATAGGGCGAGTTAATGGGATATGTTAGCGGATCCGGGTGGTAGCCGGGCTCCCACGATCTTTAGGTCGTAACAATTGCCCCCGGCCTTCGAGTCTGAGACGGCAGCCCGGCTCAGCTCGGAGGACGAACCATCTTCAACACTCCGGACCGTCGATATGGGTCTTGGGACCCACCGGGTAGTGATTTTGCGGCTTCGGAACTCCCGCCTTAGTGGTCATTATTATGATTTGAAAGGGGGGCAGAGGAAAACGAAGCTTCTCCACGATTGAGTTTGCGACACGTGGATGAAGTGACCTTTACGCCAGTCGAGGCGTCGGGGGCGTCCCGATGGGCTCCGCGTGGCGAAAGTTTGACGGCCAAGATGGCCCGGGTGCTACCCTTTCCGCTAAAAGGGGCTGGGAGGCGGTCGGCGGGAGTTTTTGTCTTTCTCCGATTCTTCTCCGGCGTTCGATATCTCTGTTTGGAGCTTGCTGGCTAATTTGTCACTTCCGTCGCCGGCTATCTTCTTCCGGTCGCCTTCCGAGTTCAGAGGACCAACAGGTAACCACAGTTAATTTCCTTCCTTTCCGATCAATGGCTTCTCGTTTCGAGATTGGAGGAAGTAGCCGGGTGGTGGGAGAGGAGTCGGCGGGTGAGGGGGCGTCGCAGCCGGGGGTGCGGTGGCCCAGGGAGAGGCGGTCATGGCGATCCGTTGTACCGAGAGACATTGAGTCCATCCAACGTAGGTTGGATATGATCAATATCAGGGAGATTCGCGTGCGGTATGTGCGACAACCCTATGAGGTGCGGGTTCCCGGGTTGGAGGAAGCGGTGAGCTCACCGAGGGATAACGAGGTCGGGGTCTATGTTCGGTCCTTCGAGTTGGGGCTCCGCTTTCCGATCCACCCGTGCTTGTTGCATTTGTTGAATTTCCTGGAGCTGCCGATATTTGCCTTGGCGCCCCGCTCCTGGGGCTTGTTAGTGGGGTTTTTCGTCTTGTGTCTTGCTTGCTCCTTAAGTCCCTCCTTGGCGTTGTTCCAGTATTTCTTCGTGATTCGGAAGTGGGGGGTGTATCATCGCATTTGCGCCAGGAGAGGGCGAGAACTCATCCTCGAGGTGCCTGACGATGTCGGCGATTGGATGAGGGAGTTCGTCTTCGTGACAGTGCCAAGCGACGTGGCATTGATGTCGAATTGGGGGGCGCGGAATCCCTTCGTAAATGAAGGGGTGGAGCTGACCGGGGAGGATATTACCAAAGCTCAGATTTTGAGGGAGCTGCCCGAGGCGTGCCGTCATTGGGCGAGTCTAACGCTGAGCAGTCGGCTCGCCCAGGACTTTTGGACCCTAGGTATCTTAGAAGTTTTGCAAACTTTGGGCTAGGCGCGCCCTGATTGCCTCTCTTTTCCTTTTGCAGGTGAAGAAGCGATGAGGGAACCGGCGGAGGAGTCAGGTTCGGCCGGGGCCCCGATATCGGAGGATGTTGATTCCCGCGGGAAGGGCAAGGGGGTGGCCAGTGAGGCAGGATCCCCGGGACGTGGGGGCGGGGCACCCAGAGGGGAGAGGACCCACCCGGGACGAGGGGCAGTCGGGCAAGGTATCCCCGCCGGTGGGCCCGTGAGGGATCTCCAGGGGGACGCGCCCGAGCGGGGGGCCAGACCCTCCTTCCCTCCGGGGGCACCCGCGGCAGTCGCGCCTCGCCGAGGACCTGTGGTTCAAAAGTGGCCCTACGGGATCCCTTTGTGGGAGATGGGGGCGTCGTCGAGTCCCGCTTGCGAGGGCGCCCTTATTCGTTTTAAGAGGACCCGAGAAGAGTTCGAGGCGTACCCAGAGGAACGTCTCCACAAGTTTCCTTTCCGAGTCGGCGGCAACGAGTCGGTGTTCGAGGATGCGGGAGTGGCGGCGCGTCTCGCAGAGTATTGCGTGTTACCGCGCGATCGGGAGTCTTTGACTCATGTGGGGGCGGAACGGTTGGGTGGCTCGGCTATATGGCACGTCGTGCGGGTAAGCTGGCTTTCTTTCTTCGCCCACGGGCTATCCTTATTCGTGTTTCGCTGATTCGAGAGTTATGTAGATGATCGCGAACGTGTTAGCCCTGCGGGGCCGTACCTCCGCAGTCGCCACCAAGGCGTCTCTGGACGCAGCGAAGGCGAACCTGGGCGAGGTCAAGGCGAAGCTGAGGGACACGGAGGCGGAGCTGGAGAGGGTTAGGGCGGCCTACGGAGTGGAGAAGGGGTGGGCTGCGTATTTCGATTCGTCCAAAGCGGTGGTCGAGAAGCAGCTCCAAGAAGTAACGCGAGAGAGGGATGATATCCGGGCGAAGCATACCTCGGAAATTGTTAGCAAGGAGTCGGTGATCGGGTTGCAGAGGCAGCGAATTGAGGACCTAAAGCTCGCTCTGGAGGCCGAGAAGAGGGAGAGGGGTCTAGCGGTGCGGCGACTGGAGGATAAGCGGGACGATGAGAGCAAACTGATCGAAGCCGCTATCCGCCGTTATCATGATGAGCATGTTGTGCCGATGCTGTAAGAGGCTAAGGAGGCTACGATTCGGCAAGTGGTTAAGGATATGCGCGATCGGTCGGTTGAAAGGCGGTGCCGCTAGAATCGTGGGTTTGGGGAGGGTGGTACCGTCTTGTGAGAGGGTTATGAGGGTTATAAACAATGTGCTGTTGTAATGTGTGGAAAGACCAGTGTATGGCGTGGTTTCTGGGTAGATACATTGTTATGGTCTGGTGTTGAACTGTATTCCTACTTGGTTTGCTCGTAGAATGTCTGCTCATGCCCCCAACTGCACTCTGCCGAAATCTTCGGGAGAGGGGAGTTGAGAGGAGTCGTGTTCTGCGGTGGTCGTGATGCTCCGATGCCCCGTACGGTGCCCGGAGGTGCCGTGGCGGGTCGGACTTGCTTGGTTCATACAGAAGTATGCCAAGGGTTGGGACCGCGAATCCGACAAGGTGTGGGGCGGGTGCTTGATTAGGCCGAACCGACGGAGATCGGACCCTTATCGGTGCGAGGGAGACGTTCGTGTTTTGGCCGTACTGCCGGAGCTCAGAATCAATCATGGACCGCCCTGGGGGGGTCGGACCTAATCTGGGATCGAGCCCCGCCTCCGTGTTGTGACCGGACTTAATCATGGACCGAGAGCCGCCTCCATGCGTTGGCCGCCCTGACGGGGGCCGGACTCAACCGTGTATGGGGCGGCGCGTGGAGTGATTTCAAATCGGGGTAACCATTTCGCCGGGATTTGGGCGGGAATTTTAGGCGGTCGCATGACTTTTGACGTCAGCCTGGCGATTCGACGGCGGGCAGGAATCGAAGCGGCCCGACCACTGAAGTGCTGACGCGTGGCGGAAATGACGGTTGTAGACAGTACACGAAGCGTCAGAGCACGTGGGTGGTGGAGAGGGCACGGATTGGTGACGCGTGTCTTGGGCTCGACGGTCGCGATGCTTGGCGCAGACGCTTTAAAGGAATCGTAATGGGGGGTGAGCAAAGCTGATTGTCTGGCGATAAAATTTTTCGACAAGCATGTAGGGCTTGTAGGAGGTTTCAGTGACCTTGCCAGAGTCGAACTCGTGGGGGCGGTCAGCGGAGTAGCGCAAGCGGCCAAGTCGTCGGCAACCGTTAGGTAAGACACCCTTTTTAGAAATGTCTTCTTCGATGTCTCCGTCTCGGGGTCAGGGTTCGGGGATGGTTGGCGAAGGAAGCTCCGCCGCGGAGACGGGAAGGGTGCCCATCGAGATTGCGGGTGTGAAGTCGAAGTTAAAGAAATCCGTTGCGGAGATCTTCACGATGTACGTCAGGCCGCCGTATTCGGTACGTGAACCTGAGCCGCAAGAAAGGGTGTGTTTTGCGGGTGACCGGGAGGTGGGAGTGTACGTGTCTTCGTTTGAGCAAGGTTTGCGCTTCCCCCCCATCCGTTCTTGCTGGAAGTGTTGAACTTCCTGGAGCTGCCCATCTATCGCCTGATGCCCAATGCCATCAGTGCCATTGTGGGGTTCTTGGTGCTGTGCTTGAGCAACCAGGTTCGCCCATCTCTGTCCTTATTTCGCCACTTCTTCTCGGTCAAGAGGTTGGGGTCGGGCTACTATCTGTCCGTGAAGAGGACTCATCCGCTCATCAGGGGGTTGCCTAGCAAAATTAAGTTGTGGCGCCAGCAGTATGTGTTTGTGGAGGTGCCGGAGGAGGTGTTGATAAGGTCTGACTGGGCGGAGCTGAATCCCGAGGCGAGAGAGGCGGTGAAATTGGGGGACGAGGAGAAGGAGGTGGCCCAGATTTTAATGGCCATACCAGCAGAGGGCCGAGATTATCAGACGCTCTCTCGGGCTGAGATGATAACGGCGTATACATGGCCTGAAGGTACAAAAGATTTGGGTGTTCATGCGCCTGATATGCTTATGCTGAAATTTCTCTCTGTGGCAGGTGGCACAATGAGTCTGTCCCTCGAGAAAATGATGCGGCGGGCCTCGGAGCAGGCGAGGCGATCATCGTCGAGAGTGGGCCCCAAGAGGTCGCGAGCGGAAGGAGGGGCAGGGAGCTCGACTGGGGTGCCAATGTCCGCGAAGAAGAGGAAGGGGCCGGCGACGGCATCTGAGTCTGAGGTGCCGAGGGGGACCGGAGCGACGGGCGGCGGAGCCGGGGAGGGGATGTCGGACCCCGTCATCGACTTGGAGGGCGGGGACGAAGGGTCGATAGGTGACGGGGGGAAATGCCCCGAACGGTGCCGTCTAGCCCCCTGGCACCTGCAGGGGGGAGGGGGGTGACGGCCAGCGGTGAACCGGTGAGGGCCGAAGGGTCGAGCGGCCCGACCGGGTCCGGAGGATGGGACCCTTGGCCTTACGGTTGTCCCCCGTTCGGTCTCGAAAGGGCTGCCGACCCCCGCTGTGAGGCCGCCTTGGTGAAGTTTAAGGCCAGGAGGAGCGATATCGAGGGCTACCCCGACCCGGCGCTTCATCGGGCTTCGTACAAAGTTGCGAGCGATGAATCTGTGTTTGAGGATGGAGGTGTGGCGGCGAGGCTGGCGGAGAACATTTTCCTGCCCCGCGATAAGGTGGCGCTGGAAGCGGTGGGGCCGGAGGGTCTGTGCGGCACCGCGGTGATGCATGGCGTCCAGGTATGTTCTGTAAGGTGGGCGACGTTTTTTAATCGGTTTTATGGAGCATCCTAAATGGATTCGCTTTGCTTTCTGTCTTTATTCAGATTATCAACCTGATGCTTGGGATGATGAGGCACGTGCCCGCTATCCACAAGGCAGAGGGCGCCGTGGCTAAGGCGGTCGCCGAGCTCGCTGCTTTTCGTAAGAGGGCTGGCGAGGATCTCGCCAAGGAGAGGGAGAGGGGAGACCGAAGCGTGGCGGAGGTAGAGCGCCTCACGAAGGTCGTGTCCGATCAGGAGCAGAGGGCGGCCGAGGCCGGAGAGAGAGTGAAGGTGCTGGAGGAGGCCCTTCGGAGGGAGGAGGCTCGGGCGGAGGATCTGGCGGGGCGTGCCAAGGCCACCGAGGAGGAGCTGGCCCGTAGGGTCGAGGAATTTCGGACGTACCAGGAGAGTACCGTCGTCCCCGCCCTCGCAAAGTCGATGTCCGACGGCATGGAGAAGGGCCAGGAGGAGGGATGGGAAGCCTGCTTGGCTCGGGTGAAGGAGAAGCTGGCGGGCCTGGTCCCGCCGGTAGAGATCGACCTCGACGGGCTCACCGCATGCAGTGAGGAGGAGGTGGTGGATGGAGACGGAGGGGAGGGTGCCGAGCCGGAGGCCGGCGGGGCAGTGGGAGATTCCCTCGAGGGAGAGGGCGTCGTGACTGGAGGAAGCGCCAAGTAGTTTTGTGTAGGCTCCCCCCCTTTCCCTCTCTCTTTTTTATAAAAACGAAAGAAAGTGACGATTCGTGGGGTCGGTACCTGCGTTTTTCTGCGATTTTCTGCCTGTGTGTGCATAAATTCTCTGTTTAGAGTTACGCCTTGGTGCGGCTATTTAGATCCTGGCGTGGGGGGAATCGTGGTAGCTCCTTCTATTACTCGTAGCGCGTCCGATAGATTTTACAGCCGGGCTTCCCCCCCCCCCCCCCCCTTTTCGAGGGTTGGTCGGGTCCCGGTGTAACCGAGCTATAACTAGTGGTCATACGGGATTAGTCTTCGGTCTTACCCTCGGCTATTATTGATAGTTTAATTAAACAGGGTCGCCACGTAGGCGTAGTATTGAATCGACCCGTGGGCGTAACATTGTATTGGCCCGTATGCGTTACCGTGTGTCACTCTAGGTAGGTTGAGGTTCCCATCGCAGCTGATCCGCCTTTCTCTGGTGTTGTGCCCCTGATATGGGGCGTGGAGTGGATTTAGCGGGTTCCTCCTCGGCGTAGGGGTGGGTGGTCGCGTCAGAGCCAGGCAGTGGCTTTGGCCTTCGCTCCCAGAATTGGGGGGAGAGGGAGTCCTTGGTGGTTGTTCTATCCCAAGGGGCCCCGTTGCTCGCCCCGTCTGGAGTCTCTGCGTGGTAGGCGCGAAGGGACGCGGGCCGCTGCCCCCCTGTGCGGCCTCCTGGCCTAAGCGGCCCGGGGGAGGCCGATGAGTGGAAGGGGGGTGCTGCAGGTGTAAGTGGAGTAGCCAGTTGGGTCGGGCCGGCGCTCGGGGACACGTTCCCCTCAGTTGGGGTGACGCGGGCGGTTGCCGGGGTGCCCGGCGAGGTGATTTGGCAGGTCTGTCCCCTCCATCGGGTTGTCTGCCAGCCGCGCCTGCGTACGAAGGGCGTCCGTGGAGAGGCCTGGTATGTCAGCGGAGCCCCAGTTCCCCTGCCGTAAGTTGTCTAACGGAAGGAGGGGAGCAGCAGGCTGAGCAACCGGCGTGTAAGGGGAATATCCTGTTGGGGGATCGTTTATTTTGGAGGTCGGAGAAGCTCGCATTTTCTGCGTATTTTGAGGGAGAGAAGGTGTCAAAACGACTAGTCTTTCTGCACATCCTTCCCCTCACCTTTCTCCCACAGACGGCGCCAATTGTTACGAGGTGGAACTCGCGTACAATAAATTTGTATTATGGGGAACCAAGGGCACGGTGGTTATATGGAAATGAGGGGTTAGGTGGGCTGTTTTACAAGTGATTAGTGAGGTGAAGAAGTCGGGTCCGTCGCCGGGGATGCCCACGGGGCCGAATCTCGCCGGAAGTAGCTAGGGAAGGTTGGACGGCAGGGGGCTGAAGCTGACTCCGGTCCAGGGGCGAGCTCTCCTGCAGCACGAGCAACTCGTCAGAAGGGTAGGGTTGGGGTTCAACCCTTAGCCCCTCCGATGCCTAAGTCAGTGATAGGGCTTAAAAAGGGGGCTAGACACGCCGGTCGGACTCTCCGTGTGTCCGCCGCCCGTGAGGAGCTTTAGGTGGCAGAGCAAAGATATGGAAGACCTTTGCTCTCGTGTGTGTGATAGAAGATGAGAGAATTTTCCCAACCTCCTTTCCGTAAGAGGAACAGGGGTATTTATACATGACGGGTGATGACTAGGCGTGCTGAGCTGGCGCGTGTGACGGCGGAAACTTTGGATAAGGGCCTCGGGGACAGGAGGTCCTGATCTGCTTTTGTCAGGCGGCGCAACAGCCAAAGGGTGCTTTTGTCGGGGTGTCAGGGCCGAAAGCATCAGCTGTCAGGTGGTTCAGCCACCAGGGGGTGCTTTGTCAGACGGTCGGGTGACGTATGTGTCAGTCGTGTCCTTATCCTAGGCCGTTTGTCGCTAGCGACGAGCTAAAGGCCGGGCAGTGTCACCCTAGGCGTCGCGGTTCGCGGGAGTCGGGCGGGCCGTCCCGATTGGCCGTGGGGTACGGCCCGCTGGTGAGGAGGGATACGTCCACACCGGTCAATAGGCCTGGCCTAGCTACCCAAGCGTCCCCAAGCGCGCTACCCCGGCGGGTCGGGCGGCTGCGGTCGTTCGCCCCCGACCGGCTGCGGTCGTTCGCCTCGGTCGGCTGCGGCTGTTCGCCTCGACTGGTTCGGGGAACGCTGCCGGGCGCGCCTGTCTCCATGATGCCCCGGATGTTCGGGGCGACGGCCCCTTTGTGATAGGGCGAGTTAATGGGATATGTTAGCAGATCCGGGCGGTAGCCGGGCTCCCACGATCTTTAGGTCGTAACACTAATGAATATGATATTTTGGCCCCACCTGCGGAGGTTCGTGCTCGTCTTCTTCGATAATATCTTGGTTTATAGTAGGTCACTACAGGAGCATGTAGAGCACATGGAGGTGGTGATGAAGGAGCTACAGAGGCATCAGTTGCATGCAAACCGAAAGAAGTGCCTTTTAGGTCAGGCTCGGGTGGAATACTTGGGACATATTATGCCCGCTGAGGGGGTGGCTACAGATCGAGGAAAGATTGCCGCTATCCTGGATTGGCCTCGACATATGTCCTTGCGAGCCTTGCGAGGATTCCTTGGGCTGATAGGGTACTATCTGAGATTCATTAGCAGGTATGTGATGACTGTATGGCTGCTAACAGAGCAACTGAAGAAGAATAGTTTCAGTTGGGGGGATGAGTCGACCAGGGCATTTGAGGCCCTTAAGCGAGCAATAACGACGGCCACAGTTCTAGCACTTTCTGATTTCATCAAACCATTTGTCGTAGAGTCGGATGCATCGGGGTATGGGTTGGAGGCTATCCTGATGCAGGATCAGAGGCCCATTGCTTACTTCAGCCAGGTGTTATTCGCCAAAGCACGACTGAAGTCTGTTTATGAGAGGAAACTGATAGCGATTGTCCACACGGTGCATAAGTGGCGAACATACTTACATGGCAGGAAATTTATAGTGAGGACAGATCAGAGGAGCTTGAAATACATACTGGAGCAGCGTATGGTAGCGAAAGAGCACCAACGATGGTTGTCTAAATTGAGCGGGTACAAGTTTGAGATCCACTACAAACCCGGCTAGATAATAAGGCGGCCGATGCGCTATCTTGCAGCGATGAGGTGGTACAGATTATGGCTATGTCCGGGCCAGTGATGCTTAGTGGGGATTCCCTTTTACGGGGAGATTGAGGCCGATGCGGAACTACAGCGGATTTGGGAAGCGCTGGTGCAGGGCTCTGGTGACTACCCAGTTACTCAATAGAGGAGGGGAAGCTGCTGTACAGAGGGCGTTTGGTGATTCCACGGAGATCGTTGCACATTCCACTACTGTTTCAGGAGTTCCAAAGCAGCGCAATGGGAGGACATTCAGGGGGTACCCGACGTACCATCAGATGGCACGAGAGCTTTATTGCCCGGGTATGCGAAAGGATGTGGCTCATCTCGTGGCAGGTTGTGACATTTTCCAACGTCCCAAGTATCAGGCGACTGCTCCTGCCATACTTTTACAGCCTTTGGTACCGCCAGAGAGGGTGTGGGAGGATATCTCAATGGACTTTATTGATGGGCTGTCGAAGTCTGAGAGATACATGGTCATTTTTGTTGTGCTGGACCGCCTTAGCAAGTACGCACATTTCGTGCCTCTGTGACACCAATACACGTCAGCGACGGTTGCAGCAGAATTTTTGAAGGAGGTTATTAGGATACACGGGTATCCAGCTTCTATTGTCTCTGACAGGGACAAAGTCTTCAAGAGCACTTTTCAGGGTCATCTAGGCAGTGGGCAACATGGCTTCCTTGGGCAGAATATTAGTACAACACCTCGTACCATTCCTCAGCACAGATGACTCCATTCAGGATCTTATATGGCATAGAGCCTCCACACTTGGTTCATTATAGGAGGTGTAACGGCCACTTTCAGACCGTTCGTATTTTCTACGTGCACGGACTTTTTCGTGCACGTATTTTATTTGGCTCTTTCTTGGTTTCGGTATATACGATGTGATATGCCATTGTGACCATATGGAAGTGTAGAATTTTATAGTGATTTTTGGGAACATCATTTCCCGGGTCGTTTTCTCGCAAAACAGTTTTGGATGGGAGGGCGTTTTGGTCTTTTGGAACCAATACTCAGTTCCCGATTTTACAATAAATGTTGGTAGGTGTAGCATGCGATTGGACCCCATAGCCCCGTACTTCTCGTCTCCACGATCGTCCCGGTATTTTCGGATTATTTTTCCGATGCACGTAGTGGAAGATATCCCCTAATCAATTTTCAACCATTGATTAGGCACTAATCTTTTGGATTTCAAATTTAAAATCAAATCCTAATCAAATCTATACGTATCTTGCATGTGGGGATTTCTCCTGCTATCCACACCTAAAGCTACACCCCCTCCTCTCACATACTCTCTCTCCTAGTCACCTAAGTGCACTCTTTTTAGACCCATTTAGCAATTTTTCCAAACTTAAAACCAAACTCATTTTTACCCTAACTACTCACGCAAGGAGAAAGCCAGCCACCTTTGTCTTCTTTCTTGAGCCACCCTCTCGTCGCCGCCGGCCACCGGCTGCCTCCCACTCCGGCCACCCTCTCCTCCTCCTCCCCCTCTCCTCTCTCCTCTCCTTTCTCTCTCTAAAACACCCCATAACAGCCCTTGGTCAGCAGTACAGACAGTTTTGCGCCGCCGCCGGAAAACGGCCGCCGCCGCCGCTCCGGCCACCCTCTCCGGTGATCTCCACCTCCAATTGACTCCCCTTTGACCCCCCAATCATATCCAACTCCCCTTACCCTCTTCCCTCATCACTATCTCCCTCAAAACGTATTCAAACATAACCCAAACGACAGTTTTACAGATCTACGCCACCGCCAGGAAAACTCGCACCCACCGGCCATCCGGCCACATATGATGACCACCCTACCGCCGTTGGACCCCTATCGAACCCCTCTACCAACTGCAATTTCCCTCACACTCATATCCCACCTGTAGCTCCTAAAAAATCCGTCGATACTAAGCCCAGTCGCTTTTTTGACAGATCTGGCCACCGGAGTTACTGTTCACGGCCAGCCACCGAATGCCATCGCCGCTGATGACCACCACTGCCACTTTGTTTCCCTTTGACTTCTCTACGCTCTGCAACTTCCCTCACACTCATATCCCACCTATAGCTCCCGGAATCCTCGTCGGAACACGCCGTGTCGGCTATTTTTCACAGATCGGGAAGCTGAACTTCGACGCCCGCGCACGATCATCTCCGACCACCCCCGGAGACAACTCTACTACCGTTGGCTTCGTCTTGAAGTCATTTACCCTCTGCAACTTCCCGTTTTTGCTGTTCATCGCTGGAATTTCGCTGAAACGCGCGACAATGGACGTTGCGCAAATGTGTCCTCTCCGGCTTCTCACGGCCATCCACCGCTGTACGCTCACGCCGTCGGCCACCCACCGGGCCGAGCATCCTTCTCTGGTCCTACTTCATCTATCGACAGTCCCCTTGGACTCTCAGAGTGCACGTGTATTGCCGCACGCACGTACTTTTAGCCGACGTCGCCGTTATCGTGAAGATTCGTTGCGCTACTCGCAATGGGAGGAGGATCGCTGTTAGCTCGCTGATTTCACGCCACCACCCTGCTATCCAGAGGTACATCGCTACACTACCCACAGCCGAGGAGTTCCAGACGACGTCGATGTTTCGCCGTTCAGACCCGACTTCCGCTTGTTGGACGACGTCACGAGGTTGGTTTCCCTAACGAGTAGTAAAAAACACACTGTAACTCATCAAACCCTAATCTAAAATTGATCAACTTGAACTAAATTTATTTTCAGCATTTATAAAACGTTGCCCACCGTAGGAAAGATCGACGAACGGACAAATTTTCTGTGCACATAGGGTAGACGTCGATCAAGACTGAACAAAACATCAAAAACGTGACTTTTTAACTGTTAGGGTAGTCCCGCCAATTTAGAAACAAACCATAATAGGTTTGACCAAAAAGCGCGATATGACATCACCGTGATCCTGTTTCAGACGGACCATCGACGACGCGACGTTTCGACGGGACGCTCCGGACAGACGACGCACTCGCCACCACAGGCAAGTGTACTCACTTGTACGTTCGACCGTGCCTAGGCCTTAGACTGTTAGAACTATTAAACTGTGAACAAAGAGAATTGGACGTGAAATGATAGTGTCGGGGACACCCCTTGACAGCTTAGACTTGACGACGAAGTCTAAGCTGAACAACAACTTTTGACACCTTAGGGTTATCTTGTGTGTGCGTGCGTGTGGACCCCCTAGAAGAACCATCCCCGTCTTGTCATGTCGCATCTTGTTTTTTACAGCCTGCGGGTAATAGGGCACTCACCAGTGAGTGGGTGATCCCTTGTACTGATACACATCTTGCGGGCAAAAGGGCACTCACCAAGCTAGAGTGATTGATCCCTTGTACGGACTTGTCTTGTGCACTTGGGTTGGGGTAGGGTTGAGCATGCGCACGGGGAGAGGGTCTGATTCCCCTCGAACCGTAAGTCGTGAACCCTTCGAGTCATACGTGTCTTGTCTTGTTCCCGTGCACAAGGTTGAGCGTTCTCTCAGTTGAGAAGATGCTGGCCGCCTTCTAACCGAAAGGCGTGAACCTTAGTGACACACTTCTTGTCTTGTCGCGTCTTGTCTTGTCTTGTCACGTCTTGTCTGGACACGTTTAGGTTAGTCCCGTAGTCCGTAGCACACGCTACGGCTACTACTTGACGCGTTTTACTTTTACTGCTCCATTTACCTTCTTTTGTTACTATGTTATAACCTCAGCATGCTAATCAACCAGTAAATCATTGCTTAAAGTTTCAGTACACTTGCAGTAGAGTCTAACCCTCTTTTGTAGACTTTACGTGACGTACAGTTCCTTTCTTTTGGGTGCTGTACGTCAGGTGTTGAGCCGGAGTACGTTGACAAGGCGAACCTACCGGAGTACGTGGAGCCCGAAGATGTCGACCCAGAGTACGTGCCTGACGAGGACCAGACCTTGAGTACTTTTCAGTCGCCACCTTTTAGAGGTTACTACTTTTAGTTTGCTCTTTTGATAGTTGTTGACATGCTTAGGCTTCTCTTTTTAGACCTTGTACTCGTTGGATATTATCTCTCTATATTAATGAATGCCACTTTCTTTCTGTACCTTCTATTGTTCCGAATCTTATTAATGCAAGAACCTGAAAATTTTATGATGGTACCCCCCTACAGACGCTTATTGGGTCCGAGCTTCACAGCTCCGGCCTAAGCGGGCCTTAGTCACGTTTCGCTTTCGTCGTTTTGGAAAGCAGGGCGTGACAGGTTTTAGTGGTGGCCCATTGTCACGGTCGCTTTCCGATCGTACTTTGTTCGTGCACGTGCTTTTGACCGTGCACGTATTTATTTTAGACTTTGTTTGTTTGTGAACACTTTGGTGTGATATGTCGTCGTGAACGTATCTGAGAGTATTAAATTGTGGCACTAATTTGGAACGACATTTCTCGGGTCGTTCTCCCACGATTTGATCTTATTCGAAGAGATGTTGTGATTTTCACTTTTGACATGAGACGTTTCTATTTTTAGTTTCGTCGCTCGACGTCGAAATTGAGATCCTTCTTCTTAGTTTTCTTTCTCTCATCGTCCCGATCACCCTAATATTTATTTCACAATTTTTGGATTTCATTTGACCTATTTTATATTTTTGGCCAAGCTTAAAATATTTTTAAATACCAAGTTTTAAAGTATTTTCGACCCAATATAATTTCTATTAGATTATAACTCTTCAAAACATTTTTGACCCAAATCCTAGCCCTTTCTTGGCCGCACCCTAGCCTTGCGTGAGTAGGAGAGAGAGAGAGAAGTGTTTTTATTGATTTTAAAATCCTAATCCTAATAGAATTAACCCTAGACCAAGTCAACCCACCTACCCTATATAAACAACCCCTAGGTTAACCTATTTTCGCAAGAGAACAAACCCTAGCCGCCCCCACAACTCAAAATCTCACTTGCAACGTTCGTCGCAACCCTCCCCCGCAGCCGCCCACGCACGACCGACGAAAACCCTCTTTTTCCCTCGGTCTGACCGAGGCTAACCCCCGCATAGCCGCTCCGCTCCGCACCCCGCCGCCGCTTCACCCGCACCCCGCTACGACCTAGAGATCATCTCGGTCTGACCGGCCCGTTTCTCCGCTCCGCATCGCTCCCCGCTCCGTTGCAGCCCGCAGCGCCCGACCGACGCTTTCCATTGGTCTGACCGACCTGCTCCCCTGCACCGTCGCTCCGTTGCAACCCCCGCTCGTTGCAACCCCCGCCCCAAGCGCCCGACCGAAGGATCCCCTCGCAGCGGCCCGCTGTGACCGACCGACCGCATCTCCGCAGCGTAGCGACCGCCGTGCGCTGTGTCTGACCGAGAAAATCCCTCGCATCGGCCCGGTCTGACCGAGCGACGTTCGTCGCAACGTCACAACTTTCACAACGCTTGCCACCGTGGGCCCCCTAAGTTCTCCAGAGGTGTTGTGGGTGCCCCATTGGCCCCTAGCACTACTGTGGGTCCCACCTATGTGTCTTCTCTTCGTGGATTTGCCGATTACTATGGTTGCTGCCCAGACTATTCGAGTGAGGAATCTATTTTGGAATCTGGACTAGGAGCGCGTTCTTATATTCCAACCCCTAGCGTCGCTACCCGACGCCAGTGTAGCTTTCGCGTCGTGTTGAGGTAACGTTTTGCACCCCTAGGACCCCCAACCTATTGCCTGTTAATCAAGACTAAAATTGATGTTTTTAAAGTGTTTTAAATTCACTAATTAAGATTAATAATATGGGACTGTAGGCTGGTGGACTTGTGCACGTAGGTTATTTGTGACTTTGGACTCTTTTGGACGGTGTTTTCTGACAGCAGACTTGCAGGCAAGTGAAACTTGCCAACTTTTGCTTAGGGCCATGTTTTAGGCCACTTCCTTTTTTTAGCGTAAAAGAGATTAGACAGTGAAATGATAGCTGTCTAGACGCAACTTTAAGATCTAGCTTGACAACGAAGCTAGATCTGCCACCCTGCCATGTCATTCATGCATTGTTGCCTGCCACGTTTAAATTCCTTATCTGTACGTACTTAAACTATTATCTGCCATGCACTACATCTTACATGTCATCCAAGTTGAATGTTGCATTCGTAGCACACGCTACAATACTTGTACTTCCTTGTTCAGGCTAGGTGCACCCCTATGCCATATTGAAAAACACTTCCTGGCTCGTGATCCAGAAGTGGGCTACATGTGTTGGTCAAAAGCTAATGCCCGATACACGTGGAGGGGTAGGGATAAGCGATCACTTGAGCTTAGGAGTTGGCCAGTGCAGCCACTCTAGCCAAAAGGCGTAATCTCTGTGTACGACGTGCTTACTAGACTTGTCTTTGTACTTGTGATTGTTCTTGTAAAACTTGACATTCATGCCATGATTTAAATGTCATGCTCGTACTTTACTTTACTTGTTGCACTCATGTTATATCTGCCATGTCATTGCATCATGCCAGAACTGCTAGGTTGCTTTACTTTTACTTTCAGTTTCCTTGCACAAGTCTCTTGTAGACTTGCTGACATGTGTCCCTTGCTCTTTTGGGTGTCACATGTTAGACCCTGAGCCAGAGACCGTAGCTAAGGACGAGGTGTTTGCTGACGCTGAGCCGGAGCCTACGTTTGACGAGGAGTTGGTGGACACCTGTGACCAGTCTTAGAGACTGTTCTGAGTTGCTTGCTTTAGGTTGATGTTAGTTGTCGGTGCGTATCACCATTACATTGTTTTTCTGTACGTTGTACTTTTGTTGGCCATGCTGGCACCTTTTTAGACTCTTTTCTTTTAGCCTGGTGGCTTTTTCTGCGATGTTGGAACTTATTTTATGAATATTCTGAGATCGCTTTTTGGTCTCATTTCCTTTATTATTATCTTTGTTTCATATCGCATTTGCAAGGACCTGCCATTTATTGTTTATTGACACTTATCAGACTTGCATCTTCTCAGCCTCAAGTCTGAGCGGACCTACTCACGTCTCGCCTCCATATTTTTGGGAAGCGGGGCGTGACAGGTTTTGTTGGTGGCTCATGCAGGTCTCGTCTTGCAACTGCGAATTAACGGAACAACGATAATAACAGAATGTCCAGTAAATAAATTACAACATCCAAGTCATTAAGCTTTGAGTCTAATTTTTGTTCGTTTTCTATGTCATTAGATGGCCGGAAGACGACAGACCCGAGATGGTGGTGGGCCCAATCGTGTTGAGGTGCCGGATAGAGAGCCCACCAATGCAGAGATCATAAGGATGATGCATCAGATGATGCAGGTGCAGCAAGGGATGCTTCAGAATACCCAGAGTGCCACTCGCTTCGAGCCAGGAGCGAAGCAGTTTTGGGAGTTGGGCCCGACTTACTTTGATGGATCTGAAGGACCGTTGGCTGCTGAGGAGTGGATCAGAAATACTGAGGATAATCTGAAGATGTCGAAGATCAACCCGGATGGATGGGTTGAGTTGGTGAAGAAGCAGCTCAGGGATAATGCCCGCAACTGGTGGGATGCAGAAGAGGAGCTGTTGGTGTGTCCTATACCTTGGGCTACTTTCAAGTCCAGGTTCGATGAGGAGTACTTTCTGAAGGCTGCCAGGAGGGAGATGTTGCAGCGCTTCATTGAGCTGAAGCAGGGAAATCTGACGGTGGACCAGTACCATCAGGAGTTCACCAGGCTGAGTCGCTTCGCACCGAAGATGGTGGAGGATGCTGAGGAGAAAGCTCAGAGGTTTCTACAGGGCCTTTCCCTAGACTTGCAGAGCCTGATGTCTTCGTCAGATCTGGAGTCATATCAGAAGTTGCCAGTAGCTGCACAGAGACAGAAGCTGATTGCGAGGCAGAAGAGAGGACAGACATCAGGAGCTGGAAAGAGGCCTATGGAGCAGGTCAGAGCAGTGGTTAGGCCTGGGTTCAAGCCTAATCAGCCAGTGCAGTTCAAGAGGCCAGGTGGGCCTACTCAGAAGACTTGCCATTTCTGTGGAAAGACCGGGCATGTCAAGGAGCAGTGTGGGAGGATTATGGGACAGTGCCTGATTTGTGGAGATCCTACTCATACTATGAAGGAGTGCCCAAAGTCTAAGCAGCCTTGGAAGGAACCAGTTGCTGCACCGTCGTTACAACAGAGAGCACCTGTACCTGCAGGACGTGGAGCAGCCCTCGTTCCACAGAGGCAGGCTTTTCAGCAGGCCATGCAGCCGAGGAGGCAGGCTTTTCTGATGACGGCAGTGGAGAGCGAGGCTGTGGATGAGGTTATCGCAGGTAACTCTCAGTCTAGTTGTTTCCTTCATTAGTTAGTTTTGGTTGTTAGATTATGTTTGGTTGCTTGCATATGATTGTTTGTTAGAATAGGGTTTGATTGTTAGACTGCTTGTTAGGTGTGATTTTGGTTTGCACATTTCCTGCACGAGTCCTCTTTGACTCTGGTGCATCGATGTGCATTATATCCCGGAGCTTCGTGGAGAAGCATTCCTTGACGACATCCCCTCTTCCCAAGAGTTGGAACATCGTTACAGGAAATGACGTGATCTCGGTGCATCGTGGTTGCAATTCTTGCCCTTTGGTGGTCTGTGGACATGAGCTTTACGCTGATTTTATTGTCCACGACATCATCAACTACGATTCAGTGCTTGGGATGGATTGGCTTGCGAGTTTCTATCCTACGATCGATTGTCGGAGGAAGAAGGTGGTGTTCGAGATCCCATGACATCCAGTGTTTGAGTTTAGTCGGGGTAGCAGTTCGTTTTGCCCTGTCAGATTTCGAGCCAGACCGGTGGAGATTGTTGCTATGCAGATGGAGCAGAGTAGACCAGCTGTAGTGCGTGAATTTGACGACGTCTTCCCCGAGGAGATGTCTGGACTGCCGCCCGATCGAGCTCTCGAGTTTTCGATCGATCTTATTCCGGGAGCGCAGCCTATTTCAAAGGCGCCGTATCGTATGGCTCCAGCAGAGTTGGAGCAGTTACGTAGGCAGCTGGATGAGCTTTTGCAGAAGGGTTACATCAATCCTAGTGTGTCTCCGTGGGGAGCACCGGTGTTGCTGGTGAAGAAGAAGGATGGTTCGCGTCGTATGTGCGTGGACTACAGGGAGCTGAATGTTGTGACCATCAAGAATAAATACCCATTGCCTTGTATAGATGATACTTTTGATCAGCTTGGAGGTTCGAGGGTGTTCTCTAAGTTGGATCTGAGGAGTGGTTATCATCAGCTCAAGGTGAAGAAGGAAGATATCCCGAAAACAGCATTCAGGACGAAGTATGGTCACTACGAGTTTATGGTTATGCCTTTCGATGTAACCAACGCACCCACAGTTTTTATGAACATGATGAATCTGATCTTCTACGACTTTCTAGACAAGTTTGTCGTTATCTTTATTGACGACATCCTGATCTATTCAAAGTCGGAGGAAGAGCATACATCGCACTTGAGGACAGTGTTGGAGATTTTGAGGAAGCATCGATTGTATGCTAAGTATTCCAAGTGCGAGTTTTGGATGGATAGAGTTGCTTTTCTTGGGCATGTGGTGTCAGGAGATGGAATTTCGGCGGATCCCGAGAAGATTAAGGCTATCAGAGAGTGGCCTATTCCGCAGTCAGCGTCTGAGATCCGGAGTTTCCTTGGGCTTGTAGGTTATTATCGGCGTTTCATTAAGGACTTTTCCCGGATTGCTGAGCCGATGACCAGACTGACGCAGAAGGATGTACCATTTGTTTGGTCTGATGATTGTGAGAAGGCTTTTGATATTCTGAAGGAGAGATTGACGACTGCCCCTGTTCTTGATGTGCCTGATCGGAGTGGAGGATTCGAGATCTTTTGCGATGCTTCTGGCAAGGGTCTTGGTTGTGTGTTGCATCAGCATGGGCACATGGTTGCGTATGCTTCTCGTCAGCTTAAGGCTCATGAGAAGAATTACCCGACACATGATTTGGAGTTGGCTGCAGTCGTGTTTGCGCTCAAGATTTGGAGGCACTTCCTGCTGAGTGAGAAGGTGAAGATCTTTACCGATCACAAAAGCTTGAAGTACATTTTTACTCAGAAGGAGCTCAACATGCGACAGCGTCGATGGTTAGAGCTCATGGCAGATTATGAGATTGATTTGCAGTATCACCCTGGCAAGGTGAATGTGGTTCCAGATACGCTGAGCAGACTTCCAGCGGTGATGATGTTGACTTCGCATGGAGATTGCAGCAGGATTTTTGCGAGTCTGGTATTGAGATTATTCTTCCTGGAGAGACTTCTTCGTTGATGAGTATGCAGATACAGTCGACGATCGTGGATAGGATCAAGGCTGGACAGGCTGGAGATGCTAAGCTGGTGAGGATTTGGGAGCAGGTGGAAGCTGGTCTGCGGACTGACTTCTTGATACATGAGGATGGTTCGTTGAGATTTGGAGCCAGGTTGTGTGTGCCAGCTGGAGATATCAGAGAGGAATTATTGGTGGAGGCACACAGTTCGTCGTATTCTGTGCATCCTGGTGGTACCAAGATGTACAAGGATCTTCGTCTGAACTATTGGTGGCATGGTATCAAGAGGAGTATGGCTCAGAGTATAGCCAAGTGTCTGGTTTGACAGCAAGTAAAGGCGGATCATCATCATACGGTAGGGTTGCTACAACCGCTTCCGATTCCGGAGTGGAAGTGGAAACACATCACTATGGATTTCGTGACTGGACTACCTCAGAGTCCGAAGCAGAATGACGCGATTTGGGTGGTCGTAGACCGATTGACCAAATCCGCGCACTTTATTCCCTTCCGAGTAGGACAGTCTACTGAGACGCTAGCGAGGAGATATATGGAGGTAAATTCTTTTACTCTCCGTTTTTATTTCCTTTTCCTAGTTTAGATAGTGATGTAAATCGTGCAAGAGATCGTACGACTTCACGGAGTCCCCGTGAGTATCGTGTCAGACAGAGACACGAGATTCACATCTCAGTTTTGGCAGAGTCTACAGAAGAGTCTGGGTACGAGTCTGAGTTTCAACACGGTGTACCATCCACAGACAGATGGCCAGTCTGAGAGGACGATTCAGATTTTGGAGGACATGCTGAGGGCGTGCATGTTGGACTTCAAGGGATCTTGGGAGGATCATCTCCATCATGTGGAGTTTGCCTACAATAATAGCTACCAGGCGAGTATTGGTATAGCGCCTTTCGCCGCGCTATATAGGAAGAAATGTCGATCGCCACTGAGCTGGGATGACATTGGAGATCGGGAGCTGTTAGGACTGGAGATGATTGTGGAGGCCGTGGATGCTATGAGGAACATCCGGGAGAAGCTGAGGATTGTGTAGGACCGTTTTAAGCATTGGGCAGATGCTAAACAGAGGCCTTTGGAGTTTCAGCCTGGAGATCATGTCTTTTTGAAGATTTCTCCGAACCGCGGAGTTATCCGATTTGGGAAGAGAGGCAAGCTGAGTACGAGGTACATTGGGCCGTTTGATGTTCTGGAGAGAGTTGGAGCGGTGGCTTATCGCTTGGAGTTGCCACCGCCGCTGGAGGGAGTTCACGACGTATTTCACGTATCTCAGTTACGTCGATACGTTAGTGATCCGTCCCATGCTGTGGATTTCTCAGAGATCACGGTTCGTCCGGATCTGGCTTATGATCAGCAGCCAGTTGAGATTCTGGATCGATGGCAGAAGCAGTTGAGGAATAAGACCGTCGACTTGGTTCGAGTGCAGTGGCGTCATGGTTCCCCTGGGGAGGCCACCTGGGAGCATGAGGATGATATGAGAGAGCGCTTCCCGCACCTCTTCCCGAGTAATGCTTGATGTTGATTCCGAGGGCGGAATCATTTCTAAGGTGGGGAGGATGTCACGGTCGCTTTCTGATCGTACTTTGTTCGTGCACGTGCTTTTGACCGTGCACGTATTTATTTTAGACTTTTTTTGTTTGTGAACACTTTGGTGTGATATGTCGTTGTGAACGTCTCTGAGAGTATTAAATTGTGGCACTAATTTGGAACGACATTTCTCGGGTCGTTCTCCCACGATTTGATCTTATTCGAAGAGACGTTGTGATTTTCACTTTTGACGCAAGACGTTTCTATTTTTAGTTTCGTCGCTCGACGTCAAAATTGAGATCCTTCTTCTTAGTTTTCTTTCTCTCGTCGTCCCGATCACCCCAATATTTATTTCACAATTTTTGGATTTCATTTGACTTATTTTATATTTTTGGCCAAGCTTAAAATATTTTTAAATACCAAGTTTTAAAGTATTTTCGACCCAATATAATTTCTATTAGATTATAACTCTTCAAAACATTTTTGACCCAAATCCTAGCCCTTTCTTGGCCGCACCCTAGCCTTGCGTGAGTAGGAGAGAGAGAGAGAGATGTGTTTTTATTGATTTTAAAATCCTAATCCTAATAGAATTAACCCTAGACCAAGTCAACCCACCTACCCTATATAAACAAGCCCTAGGTTAACCAATTTTCACAAGAGAACAAACCCTAGCCGCCCCCACAACTCAAAATCTCACTTGCAACGTTCGTCGCAACCCTCCCCCGCAGCTGCCCACGCACGACCGACGAAACCCCTCTGTACGAAGCTAGATCTGTCACCCTGCCATGTCATTCATGCATTGTTGCCTGCCACGTTTAAATTCCTTATCTGTACGTACTTAAACTATTATCTGCCATGCATTGCATCTTACATGTCATCCAAGTTGAATGTTGCATTCGTAGCACACGCTACAATACTTGTACTTCCTTGTTCAGGCTAGGTGCACCCCTATACCATATTGAAAAACACTTCCTGGCTCGTGATCCAGAAGCGGGCTACATGTGTTGGTCAAAATCCAATGTCCGATACACGTGGAGGGGTAGGGATAAGCGATCACTTGAGCTTAGGAGTTGGCCCGCGCAGCCACTCTAGCCAAAAGGCGTAATCTCTGTGCACGACGTGCTTACTAGACTTGTCTTTGTACTTGTGATTATTCTTGTAAAACTTGACATTCATGCCATGATTTAAATGCCATGCTCGTACTTTACTTTACTTGTTGCACTCATGCTATATCTGCCATGTCATTTCATCATGCTAGAACTGCGAGGTTGCTTTACTTTTACTTTAAGTTTCCTAGCACAAGTCTCTTGTAGACTTGCTGACATGTGTCCCTTGCTCTTTTGGGTGTCACATGTTAGACCCTGAGCCAGAGACCGTGGCTGAGGACGAGGTGTTTGCTGACGCTGAGCCGGAGCCTACGTTTGACGAGGAGTTGGTGGACACCAGTGACCAGTCTTAGAGACTGTTCTGAGTTGCTTGCTTTAGGTTGCTATTAGTTGTCAGTGTGTAGTACCATTACTTTGTTTTTCTATACGTTGTACTTTTGTTGGCCATGCTGGGGCCTTTTTAGACTCTTTTCTTTTAGCCTCGTGGCTTTTTCTGCGATGTTGGAACTTATTTTATGGATATTCTGAGATTGCTTTTTGGTCTCATTTCCTTTATTATTATCTTTGTTCCGTATCGCATTTGCAAGGACCTGCCATTTATTGTTTATTGACGCTTATCAGACTTGCAGCTTCACAGCTTCAAGTCTGAGCGGACCTACTCACGCCTCGCCTCCATATTTTTGGGAAGCGGGGCGTGACACCCATGCAGGTCTCACAAAAAAGTTCGGAACAATAAGGGTACCGCATTCATTTAATATCCATGTACAAGTCTAAATTAGGTTTTCCCAAGTCTTAGATGGTAGTAAGACTTAGATAGACGTCCCAGTTTGATAGTTAGCTGCCTTGGTTAAGATTTACCATACCCGTCTTAGGATACCTTAGTAGCCTCTTCCTCCCTGGCTCTGACCAAATTAGATTTCTAGAGTCCTTCTTTTAGTTTAGTCGTTCGCTCTGGTCCATCGACTTCGGGCCCAGCAGATCATAATCTTGATTCTTTTAGGACCCTTCCCTGAGATCTCTATATTACAGTCTAGTACATTAGGAAGTCTTAGTGCTGAGTTCTCCTGATCTTTAGACGGCTCGATAACTAGAACCCCTGACTTCTAGCGTCTTCCTGATCATTACACTTTTGTGTTATCGGCCGTAGAGCTCCATCTTAGCTTTCATGAATTATACCCTAGATGTATCCATCATACGATCATTTTCCTTTCCCCCGATTCACGTAGTCACTTCACGACGATTATCGTTAATTCTTCGAATCTCTCCATTGCAAATCCTGCTTTCTTTAAAAGTATTTTCGAAATTCATTATTAAATTCTTCGTTCAGTTTGACTTCATTGAAAACCCCTATTAAATATTTAAATTTCTTACTTTCGGTTGAGTTAAAAAAAATTCTTTCACTGATTTTGAAACCTTCTTGGTCGTAATTTTTAAGTTACTATCTCATACTTATTTTCGAATCAAAATCTTTCGTATTTCAGTTTTAAAACATTGTTACCATTTTGGAAACTCAATATATCACTTTTTCTAAACTACGAAATTTATTTTAATCACTTACCGTACGTACTTTTAGAATACCTTCTAAACTAAAGAGAACTTCAATTTTTTTATATCAGTTCTATGTTCATCGTGCTCACATTTCAAAATCTTTGTATAAACCTATCTTCATTTGCAAAACAATCGTTTCTCACCATACCCTTCCTTCCTTCATCTCACTCGTTTCCTGAATTTTAATTTTCTACATCTGCTCACTTTTAACGTATATTTTTTTATAAGTATAAAAGTATGTGATACCATATTTTGCACGAAATCCTTCTTTCATCTTTTAATCATTTAGAGCAATATCTTTGTCCCATCCAACTAGCTATTTCCTTATCCTCGCTTTATCCAAACTCGTCCTTTCCGATCTTGTTTCGTTTCGCTTTTGGTTCCAGCTGCCTTCCTATTGTTTAGACATTAGTGCTCGTAGTTGCCTGTGGCAACTCTATTTCAGTAGTGGGCCATTGGTTTTTGATGTCGTCGTGGTGCATGTATTTAAGTAGAGTGTGTGGACCTGTATGAGTGTGTTACCTTTAGGATCATAATGTTTGTCCCTTGTGTCATGTGGTATACTCAGTGTTATCCGGGATATAAGTATGAAGTTGTCTGAATGATGGTATTCATATAGGTGTGAATAGTGTCATAGCAGGCAATTCCTTAGACTTAGTCTTTCGTATTATAGTATAGCTTATCTTTGGCTGCATGTGACTGTATCAAACTTTTGTTTTCTTTTAAACCAAATCCTTGAAGTTTTTGAAACTAGCTCACAAGATCACAAATCACTTATCCTCCCTCATCCATTACCACAACTCCACACGTTTTTCCAAACGTTTTAAAATATGTCATTGGCCATAAGTTTTCCTTTCTCTTCTCTTCTTTCTCCCTAAGAAATGTTATGTTTATTGTTGTTATATTATTGGGACTAACTATTACCGTTATAGGATCTTGTGTGCGGGTAGGTATAGTGTGTGATGAGATATGTAATAGCGATGATTAATTGGTTTTGGGACACAAGGATATGAGATTAGATTTCTTTGGATGTAAAGAATGAGGTGTCCAAGACTTATTTATAATACCGATGTGTGACGGACTCAATGAAGAATTCTGGTTGGACGAAATTATATACAGCTGGATGAGAACTTATCAGATCTGAAACTTGGACGAGTGGTAGATAGGAGTAGCTGGGACGGGATGGTATGAGTTAGGGTGATCATGAGAATGAGTAGAACACTTAAAGCAACAAGATTTGACTATAGGTTGACGTAGGAAGGCATTGGAGATAACACGACGTGTTGAGATAAATGGATGGTTAGGTAGTCGGACTTAATATTGGTTGGGATTAGTTATAGTGAATTGGATAAGATGTGATTTTGATAGTTCAATTATTTGGCGGATAAATTTATGGGAAGATATGACAAGGAATGTATTGAGGACACGGCGATTATTGATTTGTGAAAGGTGTTATAAGATAGACAGTTTTTTTCTTGGATTGGTGATTCACTAGAACATCTTTTTAGCGATTGATTAATATTGGGAAGAGATTGAGAAATTTAAAGATGTTATTGAGCGATGATGTTTAGTGGAGTGGTATGGTATGAGAAAATGATTATTATTCTTTTATGAGAACTTGGGGTTGGAAATTTGAACAGCAGTGATGGGTCTATAGTTAAGTGTTAGGATGTGAGTTTAGTCGTGGCATTATCCAGTGAAAAGACGGGTTATGATGGATTATTTGAGGAACGATGTTGAAGTTATGGGATTATAGATCATTGTGTGGAAGATGTGAGTTATAGGCTTAAGTGTTTAAAGATATTATTATTATTATAAGTGATTCCGAGGACGGAATCACTTCTAAGGCGGGTAGAATGTAACGGCCACTTTCCGACCGTTCGTATTTTCTACGTGCACGTACTTTTTCGTGCACGTATTTTATTTGGCTCTTTCTTGGTTTCGGTATATACGATGTGATATGCCGTTGTGACCGTATGGAAGTGTAGAATTTTATAGTGATTTTTGGGAACGTCATTTCACGGCTCGTTTTCTCGCAAAACAGTTTTGAATGGAAGGTCGTTTTGGTCTTTTGGCACCAATACCCAGTTCCCGATTTTACAATAAAATTTGGTAGGTGTAGCATGCGATCGGACCCCGTAGCCCCTTACTTCTCGTCTCTACGATCGTCCCGGTATTTTCAAATTATTTTTCCGATACCCGTAGTGGAAGATATCCCCTAATCAATTTTCAACCATTGATTAGCCACTAATCTTTTGAATTTCAAATTTAAAATCAAATCCTAATCAAATCTATACGTATCTTGCATGTCGGGATTTCTCCTGCTATCCACACCTAAAGCTACACCCCCTCCTCTCACATACTCTCTCTCTCCTAGTCACCTAAGTGCACTCTTTTTAGACACATTTAGCAATTTTTCCAAACTTAAAACCAAACTCATTTTTACCCTAACTACTCACGCAAGGAGAAAGCCAGCCACCTTTATTTTCTTTCTTGAGCCACGCTCTCGCCGCCGGCGGCCACCGGCTGCCCCCCACTCCAGCCACCCTCTCCTCCTCCTTCCCCTCTCCTCTCTCCTCTCCTTTAACAGCCCTTGGCCGGCAGTATTGACAGTTTTGTGCCACCGCCGGAAAACGGCCGCCGTCGCCGCTCCGGCCACCCTCTCCGCGATCTCCACCTCCACTTGACTTGGACCCCCAATCATATCCAACTCCCCTTACCCTCTTCCCTCATCTCTATCTCCCTCAAAACGTTTTCAAACACAACCCAAACGACAGTTTTACAGATCTGCACCACCGCCAGGAAAACTCGCGCCCACCAGCCATCTAGCCATCTACGATAACCACGCTACCTCCGTTGGACTCCTATCGAACCCCTCTACCAACTGCAATTTCCCTCACACTCATATCCCACCTGTAGCTCCTGAAAAATCCGTCGAAACCAAGCCAGTTGCTGTTTTTGACAGATCTGGCCACCAGAGTTACTGTTCATGGCCAACCACCGACTGTCGTCGCCGCCAATGACCACCACTGCCACTTTGTTCCCCTTTGACTCCTCTCCGCTCTGCAACTTCCCTCACGCTCATAGCCCACCTGTAGCTCCCAAAATCCTCGGCGGAACACGCCGTATCGGCTGTTTTTCACAGATCTGGAAGCTGAACTTCGACGCACGCGCACGATCACCTCCGACCACCCCCGGAAACAACTACACTGCCGTTGGCTTCATCTTGAAGTCCTTTACCTTCTGCAACTTCCCATTTTTGCGGTTCGTCGCTGGAATTCCGCTGAGACGTGCGACAACAGACGTTGCGCAAATGTGTCCTCTCCGGCTTCTCACGGCCACCCACCGCTGTACGCTCATGCCGTCGGCCACCCACTGGGCCAAGCATCTTTCTCTGGTCCTACTTCTTCTACCGACAGCCTCCTTGGACTCTCGGAGTTCACGTGCGTTACCGCACGTACGTACTTTTAGCCGACGTCGTCGTTATCATGAAGATCCGTTGCGCTACTCACAACAGGAGGAGGATCGTTGTTAGCTCACTGATTTCGCACCACCACTCCACTGTCTAGAGGTACCTCACTGCGCTACCCGTGGTCGAGGAGTTCCAGACGACGCTGATGTTTAGCCGTTCAGACCCGACTTCCGCTTGTTGGACGACGTCACGAGGTTGGTTTTCCTAACGAGTAGTAAAACACACACTGTAATTCATCAAACCCTAATCTGAAATTGATCAACTTGAACGAAATTTATTTTCAGCATCTGTAAAACGTTGCCCACCGTAGGAAAGATCGATGAACGGACAAATTTTCTGTGCACATAGGGTAGACGTCGATCTAGACTGAACAAAACATCAAAAACGTGACTTTTTGACTGTTAGGATAGTCCCGCCAATTTAAAAACAACCAGTAATAGGTTTGACCAAAAAGCACAATCTGACATCACCGTGATCCTGTTTCAGACGGACCATCGACGACGCGACGTTTCGACGGGACGCTCCGGACAGACGACACACTCGCCACCACAGGCAAGTGTACTCACTTGTACTTTCGACCGTGCCTAGGCCTTAGACTATTAGAACTATTAAACTATGAACAAAGAGAACTGGACGTGAAATGATAGCGTTCGGGACACCCCTTGACAGCTTAGACTTGACGACGAAGTCTAAGCTCAACAACAACTTTTGACACCTTAGGGTTATCTTGTGTGTGTGCGTGCGTGTGGACCCCCTAGAAGAACCATCCCCGTCTTGTCATGTCGCGTCTTGTTTTGCACAGCCTGCGGGAAATAGGGCACTCACCAGTGAGTGGGTGATCCCTTGTACTGATACACAGCTTGCGGGCAATAGGGTACTCACCAAGCTAGAGTGAGTGATCCCTTGTACGGACTTGTCATGTGCACTTGGGTTGGGGTAGGGTTGAGCATGCGCACTGGGAGAGGGTCTGATCCCGCTCGAACCGTAAGGCGTGAACCCTTCGAGTCACACGTGTCTTGTCTTGTTCCCGTGCACAAGGTTGAGCGTTCCCTCGGTTGAGAAGGTGCTAGCCGCCTTCTAACCGAAAGGCGTGAACCTTAGTGACACACTTCTTGTCTTGTCGCGTCTTGTCTTGTCTTGTCACGTCTTGTCTGGACCCGTTTAGGTCAGTCCCGTAGTCTGTAGCACACGCTACAGCTGATACTTGACACGTTTTACTTTTCCTGCTCCGTTTACCTTCTTTTGTTACTATGTTATAACCTCGGCATGCTAATCAACAGGTAAATCATTGCTTAAAGTTTCCGTACACTTGCAGTAGAGTTTAACCCTCTTTTGTAGACTTTACCTGACGTACAGTTCCTTTCTTTTGGGTGCTGTATGCCAGGTGTTGAGCCAGAGTACGTTGACAAGGCGGACTTACCGAAGTACGTTGAGCCCGAAGATGTCGACCCAGAGTACGTGCCTGACGAGGACCAGACCTTGAGGACTTTTAGTCGCCACCTTTCAGAGGTTACTACTTTTAGTTTGCTCTTTCGATAGTTGTTGCCATGCTTAGGCTTCTCTTTTTAGACCTTGTACTCGCTGGATATTATCTCTCTATATTAATGAATGCCACTTTCTTTCTGTACCTTCTATTGTTTCGAATCTTATTAATGCAAGAACATGAAAATTTTATGATGGTACCCCCTACAGACGCTTATTGGGTCCGCGATTCATAGCTCCGGCCTAAGCGGGCCTTAGTCACGTTTCGCTTCCGTCGTTTTGGGAAGCGGGGCGTGACAGGAGGGGAGGTACACCGGTGTTTGAGTTGGAGCAGCAGTTGACGGAGCGTGACAGAATGCTGGAAGAGTTGAAGCAACATCTGAGGCGGGCCCAGCAGATCATGAAGGGTAAGGCAGATAAGCATCGTAAGGACGTGGAGTTTGAGGTGGGAGACCGGGTCTATTTGAAGCTACGTCCTTACATGCAGAGTTCAGTAGTATGCAGAGGCGTCATGCCAAGATGGCAGCGCGCTATTATGGACCTTATGAGATTGAGGCTATGATGGGGAAGGTAGCTTACAGGCTGCAGATATCTCCCACTTGTGCTATACACCCAGTGTTTCATGTGTCGCGGCTGCGGAAGGAGATTGGGGACCATTCATCATCAGTTGCCTTGCCCCATACGTTGACGAATGACAGTGAGGTACTGCTAGAACCCGAGGCAGTCAAGGGAGTGCGACAGGTTCGACCAGGATCTTTGGAGGTGCTTGACCGACCCCCGGGTACACGCACCGGGGGTGCGATATAGCTTCACCGCAAGTACAAGGTTAAGGTGCAAGCGGGTATCGAATCACAGGGAGGACGAATGACAGTACTCTACTTCAATTACTAAGCTATTGGGTGAAAAATCGTTTGACAATGGATGGTGTCACAATCATTCAAGTATCAATGCAAATTCAATATAATAAATATGTCTAGGGCTAGGAAATCCCCACTATGGATTTTCAAGTCATCAATGTGAGTTATGAATTACCATGCAATCAAACTTGATTTAAGGTGAACTTGCCACAACTAATTGGAGAACCGACGAACACTGTCGTACTACGCAAGTCTATAGCAATCTAAACTAGAGCCTCGCTGTCGCACAAGCTTAGTCCAGACCACTAGCAATAAGATCGACAATAACGTCCAATCCCAACTCAAGCTCGATGTCGCGCAACTTGAGTTCAGATCTAGATGGTGATAATTCGTATTCGTTCACCATCGTGCAACGAATATGAGTATAGTATAATAATAAAAATGCTAGCTTTGGTCGCTGTCGTGCACCAAATCTAAGAAATTTCGATTGTAATCCTAAATCGAATATCTCGGGCTTTCCTTGGATCAAGATCCTCTGTCGAGCTCACGAGATCCAAGAGAAATCCATATCTACCTGTGGTAAATCAATCACGATCTAACCTTTCTAACAAGCCTAATATCATAGTAATTCAATAGATCTCACGAATCAAACATTAGATCCATAGGGTTCATCCCTTTGCCCTAGAGCAAAAGAACTACTCACAAATCATTTTAGAAATCGATAGGAAAACAAGATTATCAATAGAATTCATCATGCAATCAAGATTCATTAAGAGATATAGCATAAAAATCTAAACTTGCAAGAGATCAAGACAAACCTATGTTGTCACGCCCCGCTTCCCTAAAATGG
Organism: Scilla litardierei; assembly: GCA_030789695.1. Taxonomy (NCBI): domain Eukaryota; kingdom Viridiplantae; phylum Streptophyta; class Magnoliopsida; order Asparagales; family Asparagaceae; genus Scilla; species Scilla litardierei. The sequence continues at coordinate 253,646,012 of CM061141.1, forward strand.
AGGCGAGACGTGAAAAGGTCCGCACGGGAGTGGAGCTGTGAAGCCCCAAACCCGATAAGCGTCAATAAAACATAAGCAGGTCCCTGTAACCACAAAACGGAACAACAATAATAACACAAGGAGAGACAGAAATAAAATCTCAAATCTCAGAATTTGTCCAACATGAAAATTAAGTTCAACATCTAGAAAAGCCACCATGCTAAAAGAAAGAGTCTAAAGGCCCAGAACAAGGCCAACAAGGACAAACATAAACAGAGTATTGGTGCCACGCACCGACAACAAAACAGTCAAAACAACAACACAAACAGTCACTACGACTGATCGCCCGTGTCCACGAAGTCCTCGTCAAACACAGGCTCGGGCTCGGCGTCCGCAAACACCTCGTCCTCAACAACGAACTCAGGCTCAGGATCTAACATGTGTCACCCAAAAGAGTAAAGGGGGCACATGTCAACAAGTCTAAAAGACTTGGGCAATGAAACTGAAAAGGAAGGCAAACTAACAACCTAGCAGTTTTAGTATGCATGACATGGCAGTTATGGTATGAGTGCACAAGTAAGACATGGTGAAACAATAAGTGCAAGAGAACAATTATCAGGGCATGTCAAGAGTAGCCAAGCTACTAACAATCTCAATCTTCTCACTAGTCACGTTTCAAGTTGTTTGTAGATGTTTACGCCTTACATCTGAACTGTTTGGCATTCACACTGAGTGGCCGCTTAACACTACCCCAGAACCCAGAGTTTACGCCTTACAACTGAAGTTGCTGATCGGGTAGACTCCCAGTTGAATGGCCGCTTAACCCTTACCCCAAAACCCACGTGTAAACAAGCCAGGGTCCCTGTACACGATGCTCAGTAAATGAGCCAGGGTTGCCCCGCACAAGAGCTCGTTTCCTGGATCACAAACCAGAAGCGTATTTCATTTGGCATAGGGGTGCACCTAGCCTCAATCATTTCACAAGGTGTAGCGGAGCTACGCAATCACGGAAACACTTAAAGAATGCAATGACATGACAATTAATTCGCGTACCGTTAATGGAAATTAAACATGACATGGTAGTTGTGCAACATGATAAATGTCGGATCTAGCTTCGTTGTCAAGCTAGTTCCTGAAATTGCGCCTAGGCGAGTATCATTTCGTCGCCTAGTCTCTTTTACGCCTACAACAAGCAAATGGCCTAAGACATGGCCCAAAACCCTAAGTGGCAAGTTTCACTTGCCTAGCACCGAGGATGACGATCACGAAGGCCGTCACAAAATGTTAACTACAGAGATGAGGTCGCTGCTATGGCAAAACAATATTAGAACAACATCCAACCTAGTTTTATTAGGGTTTTACAAAAACACAAATGGGTTATGATAATATTATAGAATCGAGTTATTACCGAATAGTTAGCGGAAGAACGATGCCGAGCAAGCACGGCGACGGAAGAAACGATCCGGGGAACCTACGGTTCAGATCTGGAAATGGATGGAGAAATTTGGAGAAATGGGGTTTTGGGGAGTTTTGGGGGTTGGAGATGGCCTAGGGCATGGTGGCCGGCCTAAATGGAGAGGGGAAAGGATCTTGAGGAAGGAGGAATGGCTAGAGGAAGGTTGGGGAAGATCAGAGGTCAAGGGGGAAAGGAAATGGCCAAGAGAAGAGAAAGAAAGAAAAGAAAACGTTTGGGGTATTTATAGAAAAAGCTGGCGGCGGCTGGCAAAACCTAGGGTTTCGACATCGGTTAGTCGGTCAAAGAAGGTTGGCTGACCGACTAGTTTGAGAACTAGTCGGTCGGTCGGCTAACTGTGACCGACTAACACCAAACAGTAACTCAGGTTGACAAAATGATCAATGAATTAGTCGGTTAAAGAACAATGGCTGACCGACTAGTTTGCAACCTAGTCGGTCGGTGGTTGTTCTTGGACCGACTAACGATAAACAGTAACTTAGGTAAAATGTATCAAAGGAACTAGTCGGTCTGAGAGCAAGTTCTGACCGACTAGTTTCACATCTAGTCGGTCGGTGGTTGTTCTTAGACCGACTAAAAGTAAACAGTAACTCCTGTACAATTGATTCAATGAACTAGTCGGTTTGAGTAGAGTTGCCGACCGACTAGATCTCAATCTAGTCGGTTGGTTCCCCTTCTTGAACCAACTAAAGTGCACTAAAAGTGCCGAATCGAAGCGCGAAGCTTCGGGAAGATTTCTACGGCTTCTAGGATCACTCTAACTCTAAAATATGAGCGATTTGAAGTTCGTCATGAGTGACTTACCCCAAGATCAACGATTCTAAGGAAGAAGCTAGAAAATCACGACGAAACGATCGAAAATGAAAGCTACGGAGACGAAAACCACACGTAAGGAGAAAATCCACCAAAACATATATATATATATATAATATATATATATAATCCAAATACATGAAAACCAGTCGTTACATCCTCCCCAACTTAAGAAAAATTCAGTCCTCGGAATTTCCCAACACTCACGTGTCCGGGAACAAAAGTGGGAAACGCTCTCAGGTCTCATCCTCATTCTCCGAAGTAGACTCCCTAGGCGAGCCGTGTCGCCACATCACCCTCACAAGATTGACAACCTTGTTCCGAAGTGACTTCTGACGCCTGTCCAGAATCAGCACTGGCTGCTGGTCATACGTCATATCAGGGCGAACGGTAATCTCCAAGAAATCCACAGCATGAGATGGATCGCTAATGTATCGACGAAGCTGCGACACATGGAAAACATTGTGAACTCCTTCCAAAGATGACGGCAAGGCTAAGCGGTAGTCTACCTCGCCAACTTTCTCCAGAATGTCAACGGTCCAATGTATCACGGGCTCAACTTCCCTCGCTTCCCAAAGCGAATCACACCACGATTCGGGGAAATCTTCAAGAACACATGGTCGCCTGGCTGAAACTCCAAAGGACGGCGTTTAGCATCCGCCCAATGCTTAAAACGGTCCTGAGCAATCCTCAACCTCTCCCGAATGTTCCTGACAACATACACGGCCTCCACAATCATCTCAGGTCCCAACAGCTCCCGATCACCAACGTCATCCCAACTCAATGGCGATCGACATTTCCTCCCATGCCAATACTCGCCTGGAAGCTGTTATTGTAGGAAAACTCTACCAGATGTAGATGGTCCTCCTACGAACCCTTGAAATCCAACATGCACGCCCTCAGCATGTCTTCCAAGATCTGAATCTTCCTCTCGGACTGGCCATCCGTATGCGGATGGTACGCCGTGCTGAAACTCAGACGCGTACCCAAAATGTTCTGCAAACTCTGCCAGAACTGAGATGTGAACCTCGTGTCTCTGTCCGACACGATACTCACAGGGACTCCGTGAAGTCGCACGATCTCCTGCACAATTCACATTACATCACTATCTAAACTAGGAAAAGGAAATAGAAACGGAGAGTAAAAGAATTTACCTCCATGTATCTCCTCGCTAGCGCCTCAGTGGACTGTCCCACTCAAAACGGAATAAAGTGCACGGATTTGGTCAATCGATCTACGATCATCCAAATCGCGTCATTCTGCTTCGGACTCCGAGGTAGTCCAGTCACGAAATCCATAGTGATGTGTTGTCATTTCCTCTCCAGAATCGGAAGCGGTTGTAGCAACCCTGCCGTACGCTGATGCTCCGCCTTCACTTGCTGGAAAACCAAGCACTTGGCTACACTCCGAGCCACGCTCCTCTTCATGCCATGCCACCAATAATTCAGACGAAGATCCTTGTACATCTTGGTCCCACCAGGATGCACAGAATACGGCGAACTGTGTGCCTCCACCAACTCCTCTCTAATATCCCCAGCTGGCACACACAACCTGGCTCCAAACCTCATCGAGCCATCCTCATGAATCAAAAAGTCAGTCCGCAGACCGGCTTCCACCTGCTCCCGAATCTTCACCAGCTTCAGATCCTCAGCCTGGCCAGCCTTGATCCAATCCACGATCTTCGACTGAATCTGCATACTCATCAACGAAGAAGCTTCTCCAGGAAGAACAATCTCCACACCAGACTCGCAAAAATCCTACTGCAATCTCCACCGTGAAGTCAAAATCATCACCGCTGGAAGCCTACTCAGCGCATCAGGAACCACATTCACCTTGCCAGGGTGATACTGCAAATCAATCTCATAATCCGCCATGAGCTCCAGCCATCGACGATGTCGCATGTTGAGCTCCTTCTGAGTGAAAATATACTTCAAGCTTTTATGATCGGTGAAGATCTTCACTTTCTCACTCAGCAGGAAGTGCGTCCAAATCTTGAGCGCAAACACAACAGCAGCCAACTCCAAGTCGTGCGTCGGGTAATTCTTCTCATGAGTCTTGAGCTGACGCGAAGCATAAGCCACAACATGCCCGTGCTGATGCAACACACAACCGAGTCCCTTGCCAGAAGCATCGCAAAAGATCTCAAATCCACCGCTACGATCAAGCACAACAAGAATATGGGCAGTCCTCAATCTCTCTCTCAGAACACCAAAGGCATTCTCACAATCACCCGACCAAACAAAAGGTACATCCTTCCGTGTCAATCTGGTCATCGGCTCAGCAATACGGGAAAAGTCCTTAATGAAGCGCCGATAGTAACCAGCAAGTCCAAGGAAACTCCGAATCTCAGACGCTGACTGCGGAACAGGCCACTCTCTGATGGCCCTGATCTTCTCGGGATCCACTGAAATACCATCTCCAGTCACCACATGCCCGAGAAAAGCAACTCTGTCCAGCCAAAACTCGCACTTCGAAAACTTGGCATACAAACGATGCTTCCTCAAAATCTCCAATACTGTCCTCAAGTGCGAGGCATGCTCCTCCTCTGACTTTGAATAGATCAGAATGTCGTCAATAAAGATAACGACAAACTTATCCAAAAAGTCGTAGAAAATCAGATTCATCAGATTCATGAAAAATGCGGGTGCATTGGTTGCACCGAAAGGCATAACCACAAACTTGTAGTATCCATACTTCGTCCTGAACGCTGTCTTCGGAACATCTTCCTTCTTCACCTTCAACTGATGATAACCACTCCTCAGATCCAACTTCGAAAACACCCTCGAACCTCCACGCTGATCAAAAATATCATCGATGAGAGGCAACGGGTATTTATTCTTGATGGTCACCGCATTCAACTCCCGATAGTCCACGCACATGCGATGCGAACCATCCTTCTTCCTCACCGGCAGCACCGGTGCTCCCCACGGAGACACACTAGGATTGATATAACCCTTCTGCAAAAGCTCATCCAGCTGCTTCCGTAATTCCTCCAACTCAGCGGGTGCCATACGATATGGCACCTTCGAAATCGGCTGCGCTCCCGGAATAAGATCAATAGAAAATTCTAAAGCTCGATCAGGTGGCAATCCAGACATCTCCTCGGGGAAGACGTCATCAAAGTCCCGCACAACCGCTGGCCTCTCCAGCTCCATCTGCATAGCCACAATCTCCACCGGCCTGGCCCGATATCTGACAGGACCAAGCGAACTGCTACCTCGGCTGAACTCAAACACCGGATGTCCGAGAATCTCGAACACCACCTTCTTCCTCCGACAGCCGATCGTAGCATAGAAGCTCGCAAGACAATCCATCCCAAGGATTGCATCATAGTTGATGATGTCGTGGACAATGAAATCAGCGTAAAGCTCATGTCCACAAACCACCAACGAGCAAGAATTGCAACCAAGATGCACCGAGACCACGCCATTCCCTGTAACGATATTCCAACTCTTGGAAAGAGGGGACGTCGCAAGGAATGCTTCTCCACGAAGCTCTGAGAAATAATGCACATCGATGCACCTGAGTCAAAGAGGACTCGTGCAGGAAATGTGCAAACCAAAACCACACCTAACAAGCAATTTAACAGTCAAGCCCTAGTCTAGCAAACAATTATGTGCAAACAACCAAACATATTCTAACAATCAAAACTAGCTAGGAAAGTAACAGCTAGATTGAGGATTACCTGTGATAACCTCATCCACAGCCTCGCTCTCCACAGCGGTCATCAGAAAAGCCTGCCTCCTCGGCAGAAAAGCCTGCTGAAAGGCCTGCCTCTGTGGAACAAGAGCTGCTCTTATCTTCGGTGCGAATCGACTCAGCCTAGTGAACTCTTGGTGGTACAGGTCCACCGTCAAGCTCCCCTGCTTCAGATCAATAAAACACTGCAGCATCTCCTTCCTAGTAGCCTTCGGAAAGAACTCCTCATCAAACCTGGACTTAAAGGTAGCCCAAGCTATAGGCTCCTACAGCATCTTCTCTTTCGCATCCCACCAGTTCTGAGCATTATCCTTGAGTTGCCTCTTCGCCAAATCAACCCATCCAGCCGGGGTGATCTTGGCCATCTTCAAGTTATCCTCAATGTTCCGAATCCACTCATCGGCAGCCAGAGGACCCTCAGACCCATTAAAATAAGCGGGACCCAGCTCCCGAAATTGCTTCGCTCCCGGCTCGGAGCGAGGGGCATCCTGGATTGCCCGACCAGCTCGAGCAAGTGGAGCATTCTGGACTTACAGGAGCACGCCCTGCTGCACCTGCATCATCTGAAGCATCATCTGCATCATCTCCCCATTGGTGGGCTCCTGCTCAGGCTCCTCGTCATGAGGGGGCGCACCACTACCACCACCACGGGTGAATCGCTTTCCTGCCATCTAATGACACAGAAAACGAAACAATTAGACTCATAGCTTATGACTCGGATGTCGAACTTAGTTTATTGGACATTCTAATATTATTATCATTATTCCGATAGTCGCAGTTACAGAAGAGAGACCTGCATGGGCCACCAACAAAACCTGTCACGCCCCGCTTCCCTAAAATGGAGGTGAGACGTGAAAAGGTCCGCACGGGAGTGGACCTGTGAAGCCCCAAACCCGATAAGCGTCAATAAAACATAAGCATGTCCCTGTAACCACAAACGGAACAACAATAATAACACAAGGAGAGACAGAAATAAAATCTCAAATCTCAGAATTTGTCCAACATGAAAATTAAGTTCAACATCCAGAAAAGCCACCAGGCTAAAAGAAAGAGTCTACAAGCCCAGAACAAGGCCAACAAGGACAAACATAAACAGAGTATTGGTGCCACGCACCGACAACAAAACAGTCAAAACAACAACACAAACAGTCACTACGACTGATCGCCCGTGTCCACGAAGTCCTCGTCAAACACAGGCTCGGGCTCGGCGTCCGCAAACACCTCGTCCTCAACAACGAACTCAGGCTCAGGATCTAACATGTGTCACCCAAAAGAGTAAAGGGGGCACATGTCAGCAAGTCTAAAAGACTTGGGCAAGGAAACTGAAAAGGAAGGCAAACTAACAACCTAGCAGTTTTAGTATGCATGACATGGCAGTTATGGTATGAGTGCACAAGTAAGACATGGTGAAACAATAAGTGCAAGAGAACAATTATCAGGGCATGTCAGGAGTAGCCAAGCTACTAACAATCTCAATCTTTTCACTAGTCACGTTTCAAGTTGTTTGTAGATGTTTACGCCTTACATCTGAACTGTTTGACATTCACACTGAGTGGCCGCTTAACACTACCCCAGAACCCAGAGTTTACGCCTTACAACTGAAGTTGCTGATCGGGCAGACTCCCAGTTGAATGGCCGCTTAACCCTTACCCCAAAACCCACGTGTAAACAAGCCAGGGTCCCTGTACACGATGCTCAGTAAATGAGCCAGGGTTGCCCCGCACAAGAGCTCGTTTCCTGGATCACAAACCAGAAGCGTATTTCATTTGGCATAGGGGTGCACCTAGCCTTAATCATTTCACAAGGTGTAGCGGAGCTACGCAATCACGGGAACACTTAAAGAATGCAATGACATGACAATTAATTCGCGTACCGTTAATGGAAATTAAACATGGCATGGTAGTTGTGCAACATGATAAATGTTGGATCTAGCTTCGTTGTCAAGCTAGTTCCTGAAATTGCGCCTAGGCGAGTATCATTTCGTCGCCTAGTCTCTTTTACGCCTACACCAAAGCAAATGGCCTAAAACATGGCCCAAAACCCTAAGTGGCAAGTTTCACTTGCCTAGCACCGAGGATGACGATCACGAAGGCCGTCACAAAATGTTAACTACAGAGATGAGGTCGCTGCTATGGCAAAACAATATTAGAACAACATCCAACCTAGTTTTATTAGGGTTTTACAAAAACACAAATGGGTTATGAGAATATTATAGAATCGAGTTATTACCGAATAGTTAGCGAAAGAACGATGCCGAGCAAGCACGGCGACGGAAGAAACGATCCGGAGAACCTACGGTTCAGATCTGGAAATGGATGGAGAAATTTGGAGAAATGGGGTTTTGGGGAGTTTTGGGGGTTGGAGATGGCCTAGGGCATGGTGGCCAGCCTAAATGGAGAGGGGAAAGGCTCTTGAGGAAGGAGGAATGGCTAGAGGAAGGTTGGGGAAGATCAGAGGTCAAGGGGAAAAGGAAATGGCCAAGAGAAGAGAAAGAAAGAAAAGAAAACGTTTGGGGGTATTTATATAAAAAGCTGGCGGCCGCTGGCAAAACCTAGGGTTTCGACAGTGGTTAGTCGGTCAAAGAAGGTTGGCTGACCGACTAGTTTGAGAACTAGTCGGTCGGTCGGCTAACTGTGACCGACTAACACCAAACAGTAACTCAGGTTGACAAAATGATCAATGAATTAGTCGGTTAAAGAACAATGGCTGACCGACTAGTTTGCAACCTAGTCGGTCGGTGGTTGTTCTTGGACCGACTAACGATAAACAGTAACTTAGGTAAAATGTATCAAAGGAACTAGTCGGTCTGAGAGCAAGTTCTGACCGACTAGTTTCACATCTAGTCGGTCGGTGGATGTTCTTAGACCGACTAAAAGTAAACAGTAACTCCTGTACAATTGATTCAATGAACTAGTCGGTTTGAGTAGAGTTGCCGACCGACTAGATCTCAATCTAGTCGGTTGGTTCCCCTTCTTGAACCAACTAAAGTGCACTAAAAGTGCCGAATCGAAGCGCGAAGCTTCGGGAAGATTTCTACGGCTTCTAGGATCACTCTAACTCTAAAATATGAGCGATTTGAAGTTCGTCATGAGTGACTTACCCCAAGATCAACGATTCTAAGGAAGAAGCTAGAAAATCACGACGAAACGATCGAAAATGAAAGCTACGGAGACGAAAACCACACGTAAGGAGAAAATCCATCAAAACATATATATATAATATATATATAATCCAAATACATGAAAACCAGTCGTTACATATGTCGCCACAAAGCTTCAAAATAGAAAATTAAGATCCAATTTTCAATCTCTCGCCAATACAAAACCTTAACTAGAACTAAAAACTCAAGAAAAAATATTCTAAGAAGTCTATCTGGTCTCTCCTGAGGCTGGAGACAAAACTGGGCTTAAATACATGCCCAAAAGAACCAAAAAACACAGACCAAACTGTCCCTATGCCGCCAAAAACCCTAGTTTTCCAGACTGGCTGTCTGCGCTACTCAGCCGAGTAAGAATCCACTCGGCCGAGTAAGACGGTCTGCAGATCGCTCCAAAAACAGAGAAGTCGCATTGGATTTCTTCAAAATCTTTGTCTCAACTCGAGCGAGTGGAGTTCTTACTCGGCCGAGTGGAAGTCACCACTCGGCCGAGTACATTGCGGCACTTAGGCTGGCAGATGTTGTCGTATCAGCTTTACTCGGCCGAGTAAGCTGCTTCACTTGGGCGAGTGAACTGCCTTACTCGGCAGAGTGGCCTGTTTTAGAGCTCCTTTCTTCTTCTCCTCGCTTCCTCATCGATTCTTTCGACGTACTTCTTCTTCCACTCATCCTCCAGCGCCGTTAGCTCTCCGATATGATCGTGGGCAACGCTTCGGCACGCGTGCAAGTCCTCTAGGCTCCAAATCGCTACCGATTGCTCCATATCTTCTGAAATCAGACGAAAACAAGAAATACTTAAAAGTATCGAAACATCGTCAAATACTCGTGAAAATCGCGATATGAGCAATCGAAATGGCATGCGAATATGCAGAAATAAAGTGTAAAATATGAGCCTATCAGTGCTGATTCAGTGGAGTGGGCTACCAGATCAAGAGGCGCCATGGGAGTCTTTCGATACAACCTACAGGTAGTTTCCAGGCTTCCACCTTGATGACAAGGTGGCACTATTGGTGGGGAGTAATGATGCGATCATTACGTACGAGAGAAGGAGGAGGCGCAAGCACGAGGTCCACGAGCAAAGGAAGCCCAAGGAGTAAAATTGCTATACACACTACAAGTCAGGGAGTATTTACTTTATGCACTACGGGGTGAGAATAAAAGCGCCCAGCCGGCCCTAGTTTTCCGCATCGAATATTTGAGTGATTGTTTTCTAACATTTTCCCTAGAGAGAAAGAGATCTAGATGAGGCTAGTCTTTTATCTTACAAAAGTTAGGAGATGGGGATCTACTCTACAACAAGAGATCCAGTTATCTTATTGTTATCTTTAAGTGTTTTTATCAAATAAAAATCCCATTTTTACCAATTTTTGTGGCCTAGTTCGTATCACTAGGCTCCGCCGCACAACAAAAACAATCTACTTTGACTCATTTCTGATGGAATATGATTGATTCGGCTCATATGAGTATTTGGAAACACGTGGATAGACTATACAGATATGTGCATGAAATAGGGATGATTAACCCATCTAATAAAAAGTGAATGTTTCCATGCGTGCAACTTTTGGAGAGCTAAGTGGTTCGAATTATGTGGACATTGTGTGTAAATCTTTCCTGAACCGTTAAGTGTGTAACTTTATCTGATAACCATTCTATCTAGGGATTAGATGATACGTTGGCTAGACATGGCCAGTTGGATTTGAGGACAATACGAGATACATTTTCACTTACACGTCCACAGAGTAGCATCTCTTGTATGTAATATGCCATATTAGCAATTCTATTGAGAAGTTTTAGTTCAATGAATGTCCACATGATAATATCGACGGTCACATGGGATCAAAGCGGGTGCTGCAGATTGTCACTTTTGATGTGTGACGGCCCATTCGGTCAAGTAGAAATATATTAGACTTACTGGCTTATCATGTTTGATTTGGGTGTGCATGAAAGACCTGATACACATGCCATTTAAGTTGGGCACCTAGTAGAACCAAACCCAATTCGGGTTCAGTTGGGCCTCCTAAAAGGACTTGGTCCTAAAGAAGGGACCCTTCTGACATGATACGGTGGACGGAGACTAGTTTTTTTTTAAAAAAAGAGGATTCCAAAGATAAAAGCCTATAAAGAAGAATTTTTGCTCCTATCTGAAATACACGAAGCGATTCTTGAGCATTTACACACCTCCAATTTTTGTATTTACATATAGCCCCCTCTTTTCAAACTTGGATCCCTGACAGAAGACCGTTCCTCGATTCGCGTGTTTTCTCTCTCCTCAACATAAAAGCCTCCCACTCACTTTGAGGAGAAAATTGGCTAAATAGCACCGGTCAACGAGTGGTTTTAATTTTTACCACCAAGTTTAAAAACTTTGCTAGAATACCACCCCCTTAAAAAAGAGACTAAAATACCCCGTTCGTTCCCAAACACTAAAATACCCTCTACGTCGACGCCGAACTTCGACCACCCCGCTTCGCCGTACTCCGACCACCCCGCATCTACGGAAACGTCTCGTCATACTCCGACAAAGCCCTATGAGCCAATTTGTGCCAATTTGCGCCAATTTGCGCCAATATACGTCAAGTATCGTAACGTATATTGGCGTATATTGGCGCAAATTGGCTCATAGGGCTTTGTCGGAGTACGGCGAGGCGTTTCCGTATATGTGGGGTGGTCGGAGTACGGCGAAGCGGGGTGGTCGGAGTTCGGCGTCGACGTAGAGGGTATTTTCGGCGTTGGGTTCCGACCACCCCGCTTCTCCGTACTCCGACCACCACGCATCTACGACAACGCCTCGCCGTACTCCGACAAAGCCCTATGAGCCAATTTGCGCCAATTTGCGCCAATATACGCCAATATACGCCACGTATCGTGGCGTATATTGGCGTATATTGGCGCAAATTGGCGCAAATTGGCGCAAATTGGCTCATAGGGCTTTGTCGGAGTACGGCGAGGCGTTGCTGTAGATGCGTGGTGGTCGGAGTACGGCGAAGCGGGGTGGTCGGAGTTCGGCGTCGACGTAGAGGATATTTTCGGCGTTGGGTTCCGACCACCCCGCTTCTCCGTACTCCGACCACCCCGCATTTACGGCAACGCCTCGCCGTACTCCGACAAAGCCCTATGAGCCAATTTGCGCCAATTTGCACCAATATGCGCCAATATACGCCAATATACGTCACGTATCGTGGCGTATATTGGCGTATATTGGAGCAAATTAGCGCAAATTGGCGCAAATTGGCTCATAGGGCTTTGTCGGAGTACGGCGAGGCGTTGCCGTAGATGCGGGGTGGTTGGAGTACGGAGAAGCGGGGTGGTCGGAGTTCGGCGTCGACGTAGAGAGTATTTTAGTGTTTGGGAACGAAAAGGGTATTTTAGTCTCTTTTTTAGGGGGGTGGTATTCTAGCAAAGTGTTTAAACTTGGTGGTAAAAATTAAAACCACTCGTTGACCGGTGCTATTTAGCCAATTTTCTCCACTTTGAGATCGAGTTCAGTTCTAGAGAGAGAAACGTAAGCTAAAATCAATGCCGGAGCTCAAAATCAACAACGTGTAGAGAGACAAAAAACTGCGAGCGAGCTCAACGATAATGGTGGCGGGAAAAGTGAAGGCAGCGATTGGGTTCCAGAAGAGCCTGGGGACACCGAAGCTCGAGCTCCCTCGTCGGTCGATCGAAGTCATCTTCGTCGTCGATCATCCCTTCCTCGAACAAGGCTTCGCCGCCATCTTCGACCTCGAAATCAAATGCCGCCATCTTTTCCCGATCGTTAGGCGTCTACTTCCCTCGCTTCTCCGCCCAAGTCCAGCCCCGGCCCCTCGTCGTCGCCGAGCTACTAAAGCTCATCGAAGACCTCCATGAGAAGGAATCTCGACTACGCATCGAGCTCTTAGAGAACAAGCACGTTAAAGAAACCCCCGCGATCGTGCCGTTTCTCGAAAAGGAGCTCTCTTCGAATGACGATGAGCTCGGTTGGTGCAAGAAACATATCGAGAATTTGGAGCAAGCGATTAAGACGAGAGACGAGAAGATTAGGGGATTTGACGCAGAGATTGAAGAGTTGAAACATGATTGGTGGAGTTACTGACCTGCCTTCGGCGGCTACCTCGAAACATGATCGGCGAGATCGAGACCGGTCCACTCACCTCCTGTCGTTCAGTCGGTGTGTCCCGTCACTGCCTCCGTCAGATATTTAAGTTTAGGTGTAAGGTAAAAAATGAAGGCAAATGCTGAAGGCACCTCAGAGAATGAGGTGCAAGCACGTTTTATTTCCAAAAAAAGTGAAAATGTCAGCTCATTAACTCAAATCGTATTCTCTCTCATCCACAATTAGCAAAATTCTGCACAGAATTTTACCTGCACCTCAACTTTTGAGGTGCATGTAGCAATGGCCAAAATGAAATTAATGAGCGGATGACCTGATGATAATGTTTGTTGCCCTTGCAGATTAAAACGGACATCGAGACGCGGGGCGACTTTCATTCGCTCTCTAATCAAGTAAGTGCACAATGCGACCTTCACAAACATCGACGACCTCGTCGCCTTCGTCAAATGACTCGACGACGAACCCTCAAATTCTTTGATCTCTATTTCTCTCTAAATACTCCTTTTTCTTGTTACAGGTGGACGAGCGATCAGTTCTGAAGCACTTTGATAGGCCCGAGCACAAGGCCGACGCGATGCGAGAGGCCGCGTTTGTGTACTGCGATCTGAAGAAGCTCGAGTCGGAGGCGTCCACGTTTCGCGACCACCGGCGGCAGCATTGATCTTCTGCGCTCAAGAAGATGCATGCTAGGGAAGTAATTAATTTATTTTACTTTTTGACTATGAAATGTGTTTTGATTGCAAAATGTGAATTTTTTTTGACAGATTGGAGCACGGAGTGTACGATTTGCCGCGAGCGCTAGAAGGGCCGACGCAGAAGCACAAGGGATTCCAAATTCCTTGGGAATGGATGCTGGAGACTGGATTTGTCAGCCAGGTGCTCAACGAAATGCCTCTTCTTTTTCATTTTTATTTTTTCCCCCATTAAACGTTAATCTACTGTTTTTTTACCTAATTAAGAATTAGACAATGATAGAACCAAGACAAAGTAACGACTATATTCCCGTGAGCACGGGCTCACGTGGGTTCAAGTTAAAGGTTTAGGAGGCCGAACTCTGATTGTTTTCTTTTCCATATATTTTGTTGTGCTCGAGCACGGAAGACTAGGACCGTCGGACGATCGAGACGGCACACACAATCAAATAAAGCACAATGAAAGATAACAACTTTAGGTTGTCGGCCGACCAAGGAAACACCAATGAGCTTTATTACGAAAGGAAAGAATGAATACAAATCTTCTCCCTTCACAGCAAAGAAGAAGCACACAAATTCTCTTCGAAAGCCCTCTACAATCTCTCAAAGTTGACTCTCAAAAAAATGGCGGCTCAAATTCTCTCTGTGTTCCACCTGAAATCCTCATTTAAAACACACTATATATAGCCTTAGGGTACAATAGGTGTCATCATTGAAGAGGGTAAGAGATATGAATCCTGATTTTAACTGAATTCTTATCATATAGCAACTCTACTATGAATAGGGCGCCGCGCTCTATAGTGGGCCCCTCTGTGCTGTCGAGCTTTCCTCTGAAGACCAAGCAATTGAAGTGCTGAGGCAAGCCATCCGAGCTACCCGATGCTCGGACTTTAGAGCTGCCGATATTCCAATGCACTGTCGAAGTCTAATTGATTGGCATCTTCGTATCTGACTTGTGCAGAGTCGTATATATCGGATCCGAGCACGGCCGAAGTAGCACTGCACAAGATAGTTCGATTGCCGAGCAAATCCTTCATCAGCGCCTTAATTGAGCCAACTTTCACAAATCTCCACCTTTGCGAGATTCAGGTCTATGTCACACATCTGACCTTCGATGCACCACCTTGGTAGAGACACATCTGGTGTTCTCCGCCAATTTTCTCCGATGAGCCAATCCCCCCACCGGGGCTCAACTGGCTCCACCGGGCCTCAAATGCCCCCAATCGGGGCACCTTGACATCATCTCGGAACAATATTGAGCAAGTCCAAGCATTGCCTGAATTTAGCTTTCGATACAACCTTAGTTAATATGTTCGCATGGTTGTCATTAGTTCTGATCTTCAACAAGTTGATATCAACGTATTCTTCTCTCACATAGTCTCGAACAAAGCGGAATCTCACATCGATATGTGATCTTCAACATGAAAGACCTGATTCTTAGCCAAGTGCACCACACTCTGACTATCAAATGGATGTCATACTTCTTCTGATAGACTCTCAGATCATCCATCAAGCACATCAGCCATATCGTCTCCCTCATAGCTTCAGTCAATGCCATATATTCTGCCTCTATAATAGACAGGGCCTCCGTAGACTTAAGTATACTCCCCCAAGAAATGGGATCTCCTGATATGGTGAAGATGTATCCTGTCATAGATCCCCTTCCATCCAAGTCGTATGCAATGTCAGAATCAACCTAACCAACAACTTGTGGACCTTCATTTCCTCGGTTATATGTTAATCCGACGTCAACTGTGCCATTAATGTATCTAAGTATCCATTGAACAGCTCGACAGTGTAATCTCCGCGGATTGTGCATGTATCTGCTCACCAAAATCCTCTCCATATACATCTATAAAAACTCTCATCCAAGGAGAGAGATTCCATGCAGCCAAAAACTAAGAAAGAATGCGGCTACAACAAAGAAATCAAGTCAGCCAATGCACAAAAGAAAAACCCTAGCTTCCATCATTAACCGCAAGTTTACATCCTCCACAAAGCCGCAAGCATCATAGCCATCTTCTTCTATTGTTGCAAGCCACAAACTAAGAAAGAATGCAGCTACAACAAAGAAATCAATACTCCATCCCCTAAACATTTCAAAGACCAAAGAAGCTTGCCAACATCATCATCCTTGCTTGGAGAGCCATCGTAGTGCAACTGTGAAGAAGGAAGCTCAAGGAGTTATAATTTATAATTACAACTCACGCAAGAAGTTCTGCCCGCTGGCATCCTTGGTTGCTTGTCGACCCATGCTGCTCTGCACTCAACCATTGTCGACCTAGTGGGAGACTCGTGTCAAGGCTCTGCTGACCAAGTGGAAGCCATACCATCATAGCCATCTCCTTCCCTTGCTGCAAGCCACAAGCCCAATACTCCATCCCCTAAACATCTCAAAGACCAAAGAAGCTTGCCAACATCATCATCCTTGCTTGGAGAGCCATCGTAGTGCAACTATGAAGAAGGAAGCTCAAGGAGTTATAATTTATAATTACAACTCACACAAGAAGTTCTGCCCGCTAGCATCCTTGGTTGCTTGTCGACCCATGCTGCTCTGCACTCAACCATTGTCGACCTAGTGGGAGACTCGTGTCAAGGCTCTGCTGACCAAGTGGAAGCCACACCATCCTGCGCTGCTGACGTTCAACAAGCTGCTGTTGTCGTTCATCATCCTTTACGCCATCAAGAGTCTTGTCGCCGACTTCATCTTCGCCAAAGGTCTGCTGCTGTCGTCTTCTTCATCCTGCAGCCCGCTGGCATCATCAAGCACAAGTCGGATGATCTCCTCGCACCAGGCCGCATCACCCTCAAGTCGCAAGCCGTCGGTAGGACCATCAAGCTGCCGCAAGACTCCCTCGCTGCCATCGACGAAGTCGACTTATCAAGCTGCTATGAGTTGATCATTGACGAAGCCGCCATCAGCGACGAATCCATCATCTTGTCGCCAACGTCATATGGTGCCGCTGAACCCTTGTTGCTGAACCTGCATGCCGCCTGTGCCGTGAATTGCTGCCACCGACATACAAGGTGCTGCTAGCCATCTACGACAAACTGCTGACTTCATTGATGCCGTGAAAAGGATCTAGTTGCTGATGCGTCTTCCTTTGTTGCCGTTCAAAGACGCCCTGCCGTGAAGCTTGTTCTGCCATCATACTCTTTCGTGTTGCCGACTCCAACTTCCCGATGTGTTGCCATTTGTCGTCGAGTCCCACTGCATGCCTTAGCTTTATCTCGTGATGAGAAAGGGAAGCAAAAATCCTACTGACGTGGCCATATCTGAAGGCTGAGGGGAATTGAAACATTGATGTGCCCATAGCCCACTTCAATTATATTTGCACTGAAATTGCTATACACACAGACCAGATTGCATTTCAAAGTTCATGGAGCCACAGACTTAGATCCAGATTTCATATCAGAGACTACATCTTGTCAGATCAGATCAGACCAAGCGCTGAACTACAGAGACTACGACACCAACACGAATTGAGTGTTTCTAAACTCTTTATTCTTTTATATTCGTGTAATTGGTGTGTTGATCTTTGTAGGTTACTTAAACTATATCTTTGGGGGTTTTTGGGCCTTGACTAGTTGGTGCTAGTCAAAAAAGAGCGTTTACTAGATTATTAGTATTTGGCACTTTGGTGAGTACGGTACGGAACTTGGTAAGCATATAGTGGGTGCTCGTAGCGCTTTATAGTTGTACCCTTGACAATATTGAATCTGGCATTTGCTTTGGGGATGGAGTAGGTTGTTGGGGCGATCGAACCAGGGTAAATCTCTCATGCACTCGGTGATTGGTTTTATTTTCTCTGTGTCTGACTATTTGTGTTGAATATTGCATGTGACTATCTGTATTGAATAAGCCTATTCACCCCCCCTCTAGGCTTAGATCCAGATCCAACAGAGAAGTTTTGCATGTTGTTGGGGCATGATGAGTAAATTTCGAAGACAATAACAAAACTACTCAATGCGCACAACATGCATAAGTTTTGCCAGTTTCTCTGTGTCAAGACCACCACGGTTGTAAAAGTATGCTATAGGTCCTTGGATGTAAAATTTCTAGTGTGAGGCTTGCGCCATTCTTTTCTCGTTATATCATTTAACTCAAATATTTTTATGGATCGAATTATTTCTAAGAAAAGATATTTTTACTCAATGTTCTAGCATAGGCCAATTACTATCAATATAAGCATATTTTTGTTGATCAATGTCAAAATGGTTTAATGAAATTGGTGGAACAACAGTTTGCAGAATTTAGATACTTGAAAAAAATTATCAAAAAAGGTTCAATCGATGAAGTCTCTTTTGATGTAACTAATGTTCCTGGAATTTTAATTACTTAATTGAGTCTTTCTGACTTTTTTTCTTAATGTTTACATTTATCATAATCACGCCATCTTAACACCGGCAATCACACCATCTTAGGTTTTGCATTCTCTCAACTCCTAATGAGTTTCACACTTAGACTCATTGTCTAGGCTAACGTAAGAGTACGTTCATGTTCATGTGCATGGCTGACTACTAGTTATGCAAACACTACTTAAATTTGAAATAAAACTAATTAAATTTTACAGAACAAGAATGTCCTGTTTCAGGTGAACATCTTTCACATATAAAAGTCAGCTTGAAGCAGGAAACAACATATATACATTGTCAGTAGAAATTTATTACATATTTGAAATGAGTTTAATATTAATAATGCAAGACGATCAAAACTTGCATACATAACAAGTTATGTCTAAATTCTATTGAAACTAGAAGGTCAAGATAGTTAAACAAACTGTTGCAGCATAAACAACGTTACATTCATTCTTTAGATATTTCTGTAGAATGCTTGGTATCCCCATCTGCATAGATGACTGCAAAAAGTCCTCGGCACTCGCTCCTTGTACTCCCAACAACTTGCATCCTTAGCCTTAATGATCCTTTCGCAAAGACGATCAGGGTAGGGCAATATTGGCTTCATCTTCCTGTCCTTCTTTCAGCTTCTCCATATTACATCACTATCCTCTTGGCGGCATCTGTCTACTATGGGATTGCCTGATCTCGTGCACTCTACCTCCTGTGTTATGCCTAAAAGATCTTCAGAGTAAAGTTTGTTAAGGACATCCATTGCATCGGGCCCGATAACATGATCACGGAAGAGAATCATTCCCATCAAATATGCTGCAGTGGAGTGGCTGCCATGCATTGCGCGCTGGAGGTGATGCATGCCTAAAACTTCTTCCCTGGAATGGAAAATCTCTTCCACGTCGAGAATAAAATTGGCATCCAAGTTGCTGCAATTTGCGCACCACCGAAGGAGAGACAAGTAAGCGTGTTTGCCTGTCCACTGCCTTCTTAGATCATCCTTCCTGGCATCAATGCTACTTCACATGAGCTTTTCATTCGAGGCCTTATAAAACTTTTTGCAGCTGAGTTACACTACAAGACATCAATACACGACTCTAATCAGTCATCGTCTACGCAATATGTTTATTAGATTGGGAATCGAATTAATTAATTAGACAGAGGTGAACTTACGTTTCCTTTAACCTTGCGATGTCCTTGAGAGGCGCGGATGATTTTGAAGTACTAACTGCCTAACAATTTCAATGATCATATCTTGTGGAGAGCAAGACATGATCATTGAAATTGTTAGTCAGTTAGTTGCTTCAAAATCATCCGCTCCTTTCAAGGACATCGCAAGGTTAAGGGCGCCGTAAGTTCATTTCTGTCTAATTAATTAATTCGATTGTCAATCTAATAAATATATAGCGTACACGATGACTGATTGGAGTCGTGCATTGATGACTTGTCATGTAAATCAGCTGCAAAAGGTTTTATACGGCTCAGATGAAAAGCTCATGCGGAGTTGCATTGATGTTAGGAAGGATGATCTTAGGATGTGGTGAACAGACGAGCAAGCTTACTTGTCTTTCCTTCGGTGGTGTGCAAACATCGGCAACTTGGATGCCAATTTTATTCTCGGTGTGGAAGAGCTTTTATTGCAGGGATGCAGTTTTAGGCATGCACCACCTCCAGCGTGCAATGCATGGCGGCTAGTGCACTGCAGCATATTTGATGGGAATGGTTCTCTTCCGCAATCCTGTTACTGGGCCCGATGCAATGGATGTATTTAACAAACTTTGCTTCGGAGATCTTTTGGGTATAACACAGGCTGTAGAGTGCACGAGATCAGGCAATCCCATAGTAGACAGATGCTGCCAAGAGGTTAGTGATGTAATATGGAGAAGCTGGAAGAGGGACGGGAAGATGAAGCCAACATTGCCTTGTCCTGACCGTCTTTGCGGAAGGATCATTAAGGCTATAAGGGGTGCAAGTTGTTGGAGGACAAGGAGCGAGTGCAGAGGACCTTTTGCAGTCATCTATGCAGATGTGGATATGAGGCCTAATTAACCAATGAATGTAATGTTGTTTATGCTGCAACAGTTTGTAATATGGAGAAGCTGGAAGAGGGACGAGAAGATGGAGCCAACATTGCCTTGCCCTGACCGTCTTTGCGGAAGGATCATTAAGGCTAAGGGGTGCAAGTTGTTGGAGGACAAAGAGCGAGTGCTGAGGACCTTTTGCAGTCATCTATGCAGATGTGGATATGAGGCCTAAACATTCTACTGATATAGGCTAAAGAATGAATGTAATGTTGTTTATGCTGCAACAGTTTGTAATATGGAGAAGCTGGAAAAGGGACATGAAGATGGAGCAATAGCCTTGCACTGACCGTCTTTGCGGAAGGATCATTAAGGCTAAGGGGTGCAAGTTGGTGGACAAGGAGCGATGGCAGAGGACCTTTGTAGTCATCTATGCAGATGTGGATACGAGGCCCAAACATTCTACTGATATAGGCTAAAGAAAGAATGTAACGTTGTTTATGCTGCAACGGTTTGTTTAACTATCTTGACCTTTTAGTTTCAATCGAATTTAGCCATCGATTGTTTTGTATGAAAGTTTTGATTGTCATGCATTAATATGTGAACCCATTTCAAATATGCAATAAGTTTCCTGCTTCAAGCTGACTTCTCTTTGTGAAAGATGTTCACCTGAAACAGGAAATACTTGTCTTGTAAAATTTGATTAGGTTTATTTCAAATTTGATTGTACTCTCAGTTTAGCTTGAGCAATGAGTCTCAATGTGAAACTCATTTGGAGTTGACGTCTTTGTTATAATCATCACATATACACAATGGTGTAGAAGTCTTTGTTATAAGATTGTCTACATGCTAGTGTTTCCTATAATTTATAATACTCTTTTCTTTTGCATGCAATATGACTTTGACTTCGTGAGTACACTTTTGATGATAACAAAAGGGGAAGAATATTTTGGAAAGATTTGAATGTGAATGTGCTTAATGTGCTAAATGAATAATGAATATTTGTTCAAGGGGGAGCATGAATATATCATTGTATATCATTGAACATCACTGTATATCATCATATTGAATATCATCATATTATATCCTCCATCATCACACTTCACACACACAGACACTTCAAGGAGTTATAATTTATGGGGAGCCTGCACTTTGAACATCGTTGTATATCATCATATTATATCCTCCATCATCACACTTCACTCACACACACACCACGATGACATTATTTGGATGCTTATTGCTCAAATCTTATATATGGTTTGTCATCATCAAAAAGGGGAGATTGTTGGATACAACGATCGATGACTTCGTGTTTGATGATAACAAACGAGTGTGAACGTTAGTGGACTTGGTCAAAATGATGGAGAAAATTGCAATTCATTTGCAAAGTGGACTTGGTCAAAGATAGAGGAAGGAATCCATTGGTGATCAATACAAATCTATTTGTGATTGATTCAAATCAATTGGAGATTCAATCATATCCCATTACAATCAAATTCAAACTCTAAATCCTATTGTGATTGAAAGAGATCTTCCGTATGATTATTTCAAATCCTATTCAAAGTTGAATCCAAACTTCAAACTCCTACAATTAGGGGATTCTACATCCAGCCAAAATCCTCTCCATATACATATATAAAAACTCTCATCCAAGGAGAGAGATCCCCTGCAGTCAAAAACTAAGAAAGAATGCGGCTACAACAAAGAAATCAAGTCGTCCAATACACAAAAGAACAACCCTAGCTTCCATCATTAACCGCAAGTTTACATCCTCTACAAAGCCGCAAGCATCATAACCATCTCCTTCCATTGCTGCAAGCCACAAACTAAGAAAGAATGCGGCTACAACAAAGAAATCAATACTCCATCCCCTAAACATCTCAAAGACCAAAGAAGCTTGCCAACATCATCATCCTTGCTTGGAGAGCCATCGTAGTGCAACTGTGAAGAAGGAAGCTCAAGGAGTTATAATTTATAATTACAACTCACGCAAGAAGTTCTGCCCGCTGGCATCCTTGGTTGCTTGTCGACCCATGCTGCTTTGCACTCAACCATTGTCGACCTAGTGGGAGACTCGTGTCATGGCTCTGCTGACAAGCCACAAGCCCAATACTCCATCCCTTAAACATCTCAAAGACCAAAGAAGCTTGCCAACATCATCATCATTGCTTGGAGAGCCATCGTAGTGCAACTGTGAAGAAGGAAGCTCAAGGAGTTATAATTTATAATTACAACTCACGCAAGAAGTTCTGTCCGCTAGCATCCTTGGTTGCTTGTCGACCCATGCTGCTCTGCACTCAACCATTGTCGACCTAGTGGGAGACTCGTGTCAAGGCTCTGCTGACCAAGTGGAAGCCACACCATCCTGCGCTGCTGACGTTCAACAAGCTGCTGTCGTCGTTCATCCTCCTTCACGCCATCGAGATTCTTGTCGCCGACTTCATCTTCGCCAAAGGTCTGCTTCTGTCGTCTTCTTCATCCTGCAACCCGCTGGCATCATCAAGCACAAGTCGGATGATCTCCTCGCACCAGGCCGCATCACCCTCAAGTCGCAAGCCGCCGGTAGGACCATCAAGCTGCCGTAAGACTCCCTCGTTGCCATCGACGAAGTCGACTTATCAAGCTGCCATGAGTTGATCATTGACGAAGCCGCCATCAGCGACGAATCCATCATCCTGTCGCCAACATCATATGGTGCCGCTGAACCCTTGTTGCTGAACCTGCATGCCGCTTGTGCCGTGAGTAGCTGCCGCCAACATACAAGGTGCTGCTAGCCATCTACGACAAACTGCTGACTTCATTGATGCCGTGAAAAGGATCTAGTTGCTGATGCACCTTCCTTTGTTGCCGTTCAAAGCCGCCCTGCCGTGAAGCTTACTCTGCCATCATCCTCTTTCGTGTTGCCGACTCCAACTTCCCGACGTGTTGCCATTTGTCGTCGAGTCCCACTGCATGCCTTAGCTTTATCTCGTGATGAGAAAGGGAAGCAAAAATCCTACTGACGTGGCCATATCTGAAGGCTGAGGGGAATTGAAACATTGATGTGCCCATATCCCACTTCAATTATATTTTCACTGAAATTGCTATACACACAGACCAGATTGCATTTCAAGTTCATGGAGCCACAGACTTAGATCCAGATTTCAGACCAGAGACTACATCTTGTCAGATCAGATCAAACCAAGCGCTGAACTACAGAGACTACAACACCAACACGAATTGAGTGTTTCTAAACTCTTTACTCTTTTATATTCGTGTAATTGGTGTGTTGATCTTTGTAGGTTACTTAAACTATATCTTTGGGGTTTTAGGGTCTTGACTAGTTGGTGCTAGTCAAGAAAGAGCGTTTACTAGATTATTAGTTTTTGGCACTTTGGTTAGTGCGGTACAGAATCTGACATTTGCTTTGGTGATGGAGTAGGTTGTTGGAGCGAACGAACCAGGGTAAATCTCTCATGCACTCTGTGATTGGTTTTATTTTCTCTGTGCCTGACTATCTGTGTTGAATATTGCCTGTGACTATCTGTATTGAATAAGTCTATTCACCCCCTCTAGGCTTAGATCCAGATCCAACAAAGAAGTTTTGCATGTTGTGGGGGCATAATGAGTAAATTTCGAAGACAATAACAGAATTACCCAATGCGCACAACATGCCTAAGTTTTGCCAGTTTCTCTGTGTCAATACCACCACGGTTGTAAGGAAGATTGATGTCAAGACCACCACGGTTTTCGAAATTCATATCCATCTTCAGTAAACCACTCGCCCAAGGAAATGTAGGAATCATAGCTATCATACTTGAGGCCCTAACACCATGTAGAGAAATAATAGGACTTGAAAATCAAACAAAATCTCACATCTCAATTAGTAAAACATATCACTTCTCACTAGTCTAACACTCACAACACAAAACAGAAGATGGAAGTCAATGATAGTGGACAAAAAGGGATCTTGATTTGTACAATGTTGACAAATTATACAACATGATTGATTATATGTTGTTGGCTCTCGGCATCTTCCTTGTTGTATGCTAAAGATTTTGCTCCTTTGTTAAAAGGGTTTTGGCAATGAATTGTAAAGTTGTAAAAGTATGCTATAGGTCCTTGGATGTAAAATTTCTAGTGTGAGGATTGCGCCATTCTTTTCTTGTTATATCATTGAACTCAAATATTTTTATGGATCAAATTATTTCTTAAATTATTTCTAAGAAAGGTTATTTTTTACTCAATGTTCTAGCATAGGCCAATTACTATCAATATAAGCATATTTTTGTTGATCAATGTCAAAATGGTTTAATGAAATTGGTGGAACAACAGTTTGCAGAATTTAGATACTTGAAAAAAATTATCAAAAAAGGTTCAACCGGTGAAGTATCTTTTGATGTAACTAATGTTCATGGAATTTTAATTACTTATTTGAGTCTTTCTGACTTTTTTCTTAATGTTTACATTTATCATAATCACGCCATCTTAACACCAGCAATCACACCATATGAGATTATGCATTCTCTCAACTCCTAATGAGTTTCACACTTAGACTCATTGTCCAGGCTAACGTAAGAGTACGATCATGTTCATGTCCATGGCTGACTACTAGTTATGCAAACACTACTTAAATTTGAAATAAAACTAATCAAATTTTACAGAACAAAAATTTCCTGTGTTTACATAAAAAAGTCAGATTGAAGCACGAAACAACTTATATGCATTGTCAGTTGAAATTTATTACATATTTGAAATGAGTTTACATATTAATAATGCAAGACGATCAAAACTTGCATACAAAACAAGCTAGGACTAAATTCTATTGAAACAAGAAGGTCAAGACAGTTCAACAAACTGTTGCAGCATAAACAACTATACATTCATTCTTTAGATATTTCTGTAGAATGCTTGGTATCCCCATCTGCATAGATGACTGCAAAAAAGTCCTCGGCACTCGCTCCTTGTACTCCCAACAACTTGCACCCTTAGCCTTAATGATCCTTCCGCAAAGACGATCAGGGTAGGGCAATATTGGCTCCATCTTCCTGTCCTTCTTTCAGCTTCTCCATATTACATCACTATCCTCATGGCGGCATCTGTCTACTATGGGATTGCCTGATCGCGTGCACTCTACAGCATGTGTTATGCCTAAAAGATCTTCTGAGCAAAGTTTGTTAAGGACATCCATTGCATCGGGCCCGATAACAGGATCATGGAAGAGAATCATTCCCATCAAATATGCTGTTGTGGACTGGCTGCCATGCATTGCGCGCTGGAGGTGATGCATGCCTAAAACTGCATCCCTGGAATGGAAAAGCTCTTCCACGTCGAGAATAAAATTGGCATCCAAGTTGCCGCTATTTGTGCACCACCGAAGGAGAGACAAGTAAGCGTGTTTGCCTGTCCACCGCCTTCTTAGATCATCCTTCATGGCATCAATGCTACTTCACATTAGCTTTTCATTCGAGGCCTTATAAAACTTTTTGCAGCTGAGTTACACTATAAGACATCAATGCACGACTCTAATCAGTCATCGTCTACGCAATATGTTTATTAGCTTGTGAATCGAATTAATTAATTAGACAGAAGTGAACTTACGTTTCCTTTAACCTTGCGATGTCCTTGAGAGGAGCGGATGATTTTGAAGTACTAACTGCCTAACAATTTCAATGATCATATCTTGTGGAGAGCAAGTCATGATCATTGAAATTGTTAATCAGTTAGTTACTTCAAAATCATCCGCTCCTTTCAAGGACATCACAAGGTTAAGGACGTCATAAGTTCATTTCTGTCTAATTAATTAATTCGATTGCCAATCTAATAAATATAAAGCGTACACGATGACTGGTTGGAGTCGTGCATTGATGTCTTGTAATGTAACTCAGCTGCAATCAATGCTACTTCGCATGAGCTTTTCATTCGAGGCCTTATAAACTTTTTGCAGCTGAGTTACACTATAAGACATCAATGCACGACTCTAATCAGTCATCGTCTATGCAATATGTTTATTAGCTTGTGAATCGAATTAATTAATTAGACAGAAGTGAACTTACGTTTCCTTTAACCTTGCGATGTCCTTGAGAGGAGCGGATGATTTTGAAGTACTAACTGCCTAACAATTTCAATGATCATATATTGTGGAGAGCAAGTCATGATCATTGAAATTGTTAATCAGTTAGTTACTTCAAAATCATCCGCTCCTTTCAAGGACATCACAAGGTTAAGGACGTCATAAGTTCATTTCTGTCTAATTAATTAATTCGATTGCCAATCTAATAAATATATAGCGTACACGATGACTGGTTGGAGTCGTGCATTGATGTCTTATAATGTAACTCAGCTGCAAAAGGTTTTATTCGGCTCAAATGAAAAGCTCATGCGGAGTTGCATTGATGTTATAGGAAGGATGATTTTAGGATGTGGTGAACAGACGAACAAGCTTACTTGTCTTTCATTCGGTGGTGTGCAAACATCGGCAACTTGGAAGCCGATTTTATTCTCGGTGTGGAAGAGCTTTTAATTGCAGGGATGCAGTTTTAGGCATGCACCACCTCCAACGTGCAATGCATGGCGGCCACTGCACTGCAGCATATTTGAAGGGAATAGTTCTCTTCCGCAATCCTGTTACTGGGCCCGATGCAATGGATGTACTTAACAAACTTTGCTTCGGAGATCTTTTGGGTATAACATAGGATGTAGAGTGCACGAGATCAGGCAATCCCATAGTAGACAGATGCTGCCAAGAGATTAGTGATGTAAGAAGCTGGAAGAGGGACGGGAAGATGGAGCCAACATTGCCTTGCCCTGACCGTCTTTGCGGAAGGATCATTAAGGCTGTAGGGGGTGCAAGTTGTTGGAGGACAAGGAGCGAGTGCAGAGGACCTTTTGCAGTAATCTATGCAGATGTGGATATGAGGCCTAAACATTCTACTGATATAGGCTAAAGAATGAATGTAATGTTGTTTATGCTGCAACAGTTTGTTATATGGAGAAGCTGGAAGAGGGACGGGAAGATGGAGCCAACATTGCCTTTCCCTGACCGTCTTTGCGGAAGGATCATTAAGGCTAAGGGGTGCAAGTTGTTGGAGGACAAGGAGCGAGTGCAGAGGACCTTTAGCAGTCATCTATGCAGATGTGGATATGAGGCTTAAACATTCTACTGATATATGCTAAAGAATGAATGTAATGTTGTTTATGCTGGAACAGTTTGTAATATGGAGAAGCTGGAAGAGGGACGGGAAGATGGAGCAATAGCCTTGCCCTGACCGTCTTTGCGGAAGGATCATTAAGGCTAAGGGGTGCAAGTTGGTGGTGGACAAGGAGCGATGGCAGAGGACCTTTGTAGTCATCTATGCAGATGTGGATACGAGGCCCAAACATTCTACTGATATATGCTAAAGAAAGAATGTAACGTTGTTTATGCTGCAACGGTTTGTTTAACTATCTTGACCTTCTAGTTTCAATCGAATTTAGCCATAGATTGTTTTGTATGAAAGTTTTGATTGTCATGCATTAATATGTGAACCCATTTCAAATATGCAATAAGTTTCCTGCTTCAAGCTGACTTCTCTGTGTGAAAGATGATTACCTGAAACAGGAAATACTTGTCTTGTAAAATTTGATTAGTTTTATTTCAAATTTAAGCAGTGTTTTGCATAACTAGTCTGTCAGTCTTCAGCCATGCAAATGAACATGATTGTACTCTCAGGTTAGCCTGAGCAATGAGTCTCAATGTGAAACTCATCCGGAGTTGACGTCTTTGTTATAATCATCACATATACACATTGGTGTAGAAGTCTTTGCTATAATTTTCATTGAATATGACTTGTCTATTCTAAGATTTTCTACATGCTAGTGTTTCCTATGATTTATAATACTCATTTCTTTTGCATGCAATATGACTTTGACTTCGTGAGTACACTTTTGATGATAACAAAAGGGGGAGAGTATTTTTGGAAAGATTTGAATGTGAATGTGCTTAATGTGCTAAATGAATAATGAATATTTGTTCAAGGGGGAGCATGAATATATGGGGAGCATGCACTTTGAACATCATTGTATATCATCATATTATATCCTCCATCATCACACTTCACACACACACGTCACGATGACATTATTTGGATGCTTATTGCTCAAATCTTATCAAAAAGGGGAGATTGTTGGATACAACGTGTAGTTGGATATAACGATCGATGACTTCGTGTTTGATAATAACAAACGAGTGTGAACGTTAGTGGACTTGGTCAAAATGATGGAGAAAATTGCAATTCATTTGCAAAGTGGACTTGGTCAAAAATAGAGGAGGGAATCCATTGGTGATCAAGACAAATCTATTTGTGATTGATTCAAATCAATTAGAGATTCAATCACATCCCATTACAATCAAATTCAAACTCCAAATCCTATTGTGATTGAAAGAGATCTTCCGTATGATTATTTCAATTCCTATTCAAAGTTGAATCCAAACTTGAAACTCCTATAATTAGGGGATTCTACATCATCCAAAATCCCGTCCATATACATCTGTAAAAACTCTCAACCATGGAGAGAGATCCCCTGCAACCAAAAACTAAGAAAAAATGCGGCTACAACAAAGAAATCAAGTCGGCCAGGCAAACACAAAAGAAAACCTTAGCTTCCATCATTAACCGCAAGTTTACATCCTCAAAGCCGCAAGCATCTTAGCCATCTCCTTCCATTGCTGCAAGCCACAAACTAAGAAAGAATGCGGCTACAACAAAGAAATCAATACTCCATCCCCTAAACATCTCAAAGACCAAAGAAGCTTGCCAAACATCATCATCCTTGCTTGGAGAGCCATCATAGTGCAACTGTGAAGAAGGAAGCTCAAGGAGTTTTAATTTATAATTACAACTCACGCAACAAGTTCTGCCTGCTGGCATCCTTGGTTGCTTGTCGACCCATGCTGCTCTGCACTCAACCATTGTCGACCTAGTGGGAGACTCGTGTCAAGGCTCTGCTGACCAAGTGGAAGCCACACCATCTTGCGCTGCTGACGTTCAACAAGCTGCTGTCGTCGTTCATCCTCCTTCACGCCATCGAGATTCTTGTCGCCGACTTCATCTTCGCCAAAGGTCTGCTGCTGTCGTCTTCGTCATCCTTCAACCCGCTGGCATCATCAAGCACAAGTCGGATGATCTCCTCGCACCAGGCCGCATCACCCTCAAGTCGCATGCCGCCGGTAGGACCATCAAGCTGCCGCAAGACTCCCTCGCTGCCATCGACGAAGTCGACTTATCAAGCTGCCATGAGTTGATCATTGTCGAAGCCGCCATCAGCAACGAATCCATCATCCTGTCGCCAACGTCATATGGTGCCGCTGAACCCTTGTTGCTGAACCTGTATGCCGCCTGTGACATGAGTTTTTGCCACCGACATACAAGGTCCTGCTAGCCATCTACGACAAACTGCTGACTTCATTGATGCCGTGAAAAGGATCTGATCTAGTTGCTGATGGGCCTTCCTTTGTTGCCGTTCAAAGCCGCCCTGCCGTGAAGCTTGTTCTGCCATCATCCTCTTTCGTGTTGCCGACTCCAACTTCCCGACGTGTTGCCATTTGTCGTCGAGTCACTGCATGCCTTAGCTTTATATCGTGCTGAGAAAGGGAAGCAAAAATCCTACTGACGTGGCCATATCTGAAGGCTGAGGGGAATTGAAACATTGATGTGTCGATATCCCACTTCAATTATATTTGCACTGAAATTGCTATACACACAGACCAGATTGCATGTCAAGTTCATGGAGCCACAGACTTAGATCCAGATTTCAGATCAGAGACTATATCTTGTCAGATCAGATCAGACTAAGCGCTGAACTACAGAGACTACGACACCAACACGAATTGAGTGTTTTTAAACTCTTTATTCTTTTATATTCGTGTAATTGGTGTGTTGATCTTTGTAGGTTACTTAAACTATATCTTTGGGGTTTTTAGGGTCTTGACTAGTTGGGGCTAGTCAAGAAAGAGCGTTTACTAGATTATTAGTTTTTGGCACTTTGGTGAGTGCGGTACAGAATCTGGCATTTGCTTTGGTGATGGAGTAGGTTGTTGGAGCGAACAAACCAGGGTTAATCTCTCATGCACTCTGTGATTGGTTTTATTTTCTCTGTGTCTGACTATCTGTGTTGAATATTGCCTGTGACTATCTGTATTGAATAAGTCTATTCACCCCCTCTACGCTTAGATTCAGATCCAATAGAGAAGTTTTGCATGTTGTGGGGGCATGATGAGTAAATTTCGAAGACAACTCAATGCGCACAACATGCATAAGTTTTGCCAATTTCTCTGCGTCAAGACCACCACGGTTGTAAGGAAGCTTGATGTCAAGACCACCACGGTTGTCGAAATTCATATCCATCTTCAGTAAACCACTCACCCAAGGAAATGTAGGAATCATAGCTATTATACTTGAGGCCCTAACACCATGTAGAGAAATAATAGGACTTGAAAAGCAACCAAAATCTTGCATCTCAATTAGTAAAACATATCACTTCTCACTAGTCTTACACTCACAACACAAAACAGAAGATGGAAGTCAATGATAGTGGACAAAAAGGGATCTTGATTAGTACAATGTTAACAAACTATACAACATGATTGATTATATGTTATTGGCTCTCGGCATCTTCCTTGTTGTATGCTAAAGATTTTGCTCCTTTGTTAAAAGTGTTTTGGCAATGAATTGTACAGTTGGAAAAGTATGCTATAGGTCCTTGGATGTAAAATTTCTAGTGTGAGGCTTGCACCATTCTTTTCTCGTTATATCATTTAACTCAAATATTTTTATGGATCAAATTATTTCTAAGAAAGGATATTTTTTACTCAATGTTCTAGCATAAGCCAATTACTATCAATATAATCATATTTTTGTTGATCAATGTCAAAATGGTTTAATGAAATTGGTGGAACAACAGTTTGCAGAATTTAGATACTTGAAAAAATTTATCAAAAAAGGTTCAATCGATGATGTCTCTTTTGATGTAACTAGTGTTCATGGAATTTCAATTACTTATTTGAGTCTTTCTGGCTTTTTTCTTAATGTTTACATTTATCATAATCACGCCATCTTAACACCAGCAATCACACCATCTTAGATTCTGCATTCTCTCAACTCCTAATGAGTTTCACACTTAGACTCATTGTCCAGGCTAACGTAAGAGTACGATCATGTTCATGTGCATGGCTGACTACTAGTTATGCAAACACTACTTAAATTTGAAATAAAACTAATCAAATTTTACAGGACAAGAATTTCCTGTTTCAGGTGAACATCTTTCACATAAAAAAGTCAGCTTGAAGCAGGAAACAACATATATGCATTGTCAGTAGATATTTATTACATATTTGAAATGAGTTTACATATTAATAATGCAAGATGATCAAAACTTGCATACAAAACAAGCTATGGCTAAATTCTATTGAAACTAGAAGGTCAAGACAGTTAAACAAACTGTTGCAGCATAAACAACGTTACATTCATTCTTTAGATATTTCTGTAGAATGCTTGGTATCCCCATCTGCATAGATGACTGCAAAAAGTCCTCGGCATTAGCTCCTTGTACTCCCAACAACTTGCACCCTTAGCCTTAATGATCCTTCCGCAAAGACGATCAGGGTAGGGCAATATTGGCTCCATCTTCCTGTCCTTCTTTCTGCTTCTCCATATTACATCACTATCCTCTTGGCGGCATCTGTCTACTATGGGATTGCTTGATCTCGTGCACTCTACAGCCTGTGTTATGCCTAAAAGATCTTCTGAGCAAAGTCAGCTTGAAGCAGGAAACAACATATATGCTTTGTCAGTAGAAATTTATTACATATTTGAAATGAGTTTACATATTAATAATGCAAGACGATCAAAACTTGCATACAAAACAAGCTATGACTAATTTCTATTGAAACAAGAAGGTCAAGACAGTTACACAAACTGTTGCAGCATAAACAACGTTGCATTCATTCTTTAGATATTTCTGTAGAATGCTTGGTATCCCCATCTGCATAGATGACTGCAAAAAGTCCTCGGCACTTGCTCCTTGTACTCCCAATAACTTGCACCCTTAGCCTTAATGATCCTTCCGTAAAGACGATCAGGGTAGGGCAATATTGGCTCCATCTTCCTGTCCTTCTTTCAGCTTCTCCATTTTACATCACTATCCTCTTGGCGGCATCTGTCTACTATGGGATTGCCTGATCTCGTGCACTCTACAGCATGTGTTATGCCTAAAAGATCTTCAGAGCAAAGTTTTGTTAAGGACATCCATTGCATCGGGCCCGATAACAGGATCACGGAAGAGAATCATCCCCATCAAATATGCTGCTGTGGAGTGGCTGCCATGCATTACGCGCTGGAGGTGATGCATGCCTAAAACTGCATCCCTGGAATGGAAAAACTCTTCTACGTCGAGAATAAAATTGGCATCCAAGTTGCCGCTATTTGCGCACCACAGAAGGAGAGACAAGTAAGCGTGTTTGCCTGTCCACCGCCTTCTTAGATCATCCTTCCTGCCATCAATGCTACTTCGCATGAGCTTTTCATTCGAGGCCTTATAAAACTTTTTGCAGCTGAGTTACACTATAAGACATCAATGCACGACTCTAATCAGTCATCGTCTACGCATTATGTTTATTAGCTTGTGAATCGAATTAATTAATTAGACAGAAGTGAACTTACGTTTCCTTTAACCTTGCGATGTCCTTGAGAGGAGCGGATGATTTTGAAGTACTAACTGCCTAACAATTTCAATGATCATATCTTGTGGAGAGCAAGTCATGATCATTGAAATTGTTAATCAGTTAGTTACTTCAAAATCATCCGCTCCTCTCAAGGACATCACAAGGTTAAGGACGTCATAAGTTCATTTCTGTCTAATTAATTAATTCGATTGCCAATCTAATAAATATATAGCGTACACGATGACTGGTTGGAGTCGTGCATTGATATCTTGTAATGTAACTCAGCTGCAAAAGGTTTTATTCGGCTCAAATGAAAAGCTCATGCGGAGTTGCATTGATGTTATAGGAAGGATGATCTTAGGATGTGGTGAACAGACGAACAAGCTTACTTGTCTTTCATTCGGTGGTGTGCAAACATCGGCAACTTGGAAGCCGATTTTATTCTCGGTGTGGAAGAGCTTTTAATTGCAGGGATGCAGTTTTAGGCATGCACCACCTCCAACGTGCAATGCATGGCGGCCACTGCACTGCAGCATATTTGAAGGGAATAGTTCTCTTCCGCAATCCTGTTACTGGGCCCGATGCAATGGATGTACTTAACAAACTTTGCTTCGGAGATCTTTTGGGTATAACACAAGCTGTAGAGTGCACAAGATCAGGCAATCCCATAATAGACAGATGCTGCCAAGAGGTAAGTGATGTAATATGGAGAAGCTGGAAGAGGGACGGGAAGATGGGGCCAACATTGCCTTGCCCTGACCGTCATTGCGGAAGGATCATTAAGGCTATATAGGGGTGCAAGTTGTTGGAGGACAAGGAGCGAGTGCAGAGGACCTTTTGCAGTAATCTATGCAGATGTGGATATGAGGCCTAAACATTCTACTGATATAGGCTAAAGAATTAATGTAATGTTGTTTATGCTGCAACAGTTTGTTATATGGAGAATCTGGAAGAGGGACGGGAAGATGGAGCCAACATTGCCTTTCCCTGACCGTCTTTGCGGAAGGATCATTAAGGCTAAGGGGTGCAAGTTGTTGGAGGACAAGGAGCGAGTGCAGAGGACCTTTTGCAGTCATCTAAGCAGATGTGGATATGAGGCTTAAACATTCTACTGATATAGGCTAAAGAATGAATGTAATGTTGTTTATGCTGCAACAGTTTGTAATATGGAGAAGCTGGAAGAGGGACGGGAAGATGGAGCAATAGCCTTGCCCTGACCGTCTTTGCGGAAGGATCATTAAGGCTAAGGGGTGCAAGTTGGTGGTGGACAAGGAGCGATGGCAGAGGACCTTTGTAGTCATCTATGCAGATGTGGATACGAGGCCCAAACATTCTACTAATATAGGCTAAAGAATGAATGTAACGTTGTTTATGCTGCAACGGTTTGTGTAACTATCTTGACCTTCTAGTTTCAATCGAATTTAGCCATCGATTGTTTTGTATGAAAGTTTTGATTGTCATGCATTAATATGTGAACCCATTTCAAATATGCAATAAGTTTCCTTCTTCAAGCTGACTTCTCTGTGTGAAAGATGTTCACCTGAAACAGGAAATACTTGTCTTGTAAAATTTGATTAGTTTTATTTCAAATTTAAGCAGTGTTTTGAATAACTAGTCTGTCAGTCTTCAGCCATGCAAATGAACATGATTGTACTCTCAGGTTAGCCTGAGCAATGAGTCTCAATGTGAAACTCATCCGGAGTTGACGTCTTTGTTATAATCATCACATACACACACATTGGTGTAGAAGTCTTTGCTATAATTTTCATTGAATATGACTTGTCTATTCTAAGATTTTCTACCTGCTAGTGTTTCCCATGATTTATAATACTCTTTTCTTTTGCATGCAATATGATTTGACTTCGTGAGTACACTTTTGATGATAACAAAAGGGGGAGAGTATTTTTGGAAAGATTTGAATGTGAATGTGCTTAATGTGCTAAATGAATAATGAATATTTGTTCAAGGGGGAGCATGAATATATGGGGAGCATGCACTTTGAACATCATTGTTTATCATCATATTATATCCTCCATCATCACACTTCACACACACACACACGTCACGATGACATTATTTGGATGCTTATTGCTCAAATCTTATCAAAAAGGGGAGATTGTTGGATACAACGTATAGTTGGATACAACGATCGATGACTTCGTGTTTGATGATAACAAACGAGTGTGAACGTTAGTGGACTTGGTCAAAATGATAGAGAAAATTGCAATTCATTTTCAAAGTGGACTTGGTCAAAAATAGAGGAGGGAATCCATTGGTGATCAAGACAAATCTATTTGTGATTGATTCAAATCAATTGGAGATTCAATCACATCCCATTACAATCAAATTCAAACTCCAAATCCTATTGTGATTGAAAGAGATCTTCCGTATGATTATTTCAAATCCTATTCAAAGTTGAATCCAAACTTGAAACTCCTACAATTAGGGGATTCTACATCAGCAAAAATCCTCTCCATATACATCTATAAAAACTCTCAACCATGGAGAGAGATCCCCTGCAGTAAAAAACTAAGAAAAAATGCGGCTACAACAAAGAAATCAAGTTGGCCAGGCAAACACAAAAGAAAACCCTAGCTTCCATCATTAACCGCAAGTTTACTTCCTCAAAGCCGCAAGCATCATAGCCATCTCCTTCCATTGCTGCAAGCCACAAACTAAGAAAGAATGCGGCTACAACAAAGAAATCAATACTCCATCCCCTAAACATCTCAAAGACCAAAGAAGCTTGCCAAACATCATCATCCTTGCTTGGAGAGCCATCATAGTGCAACTGTGAAGAAGGAAGCTCAAGGAGTTCTAATTTATAATTACAACTCACGCAAGAAGTTCTGCCCGCTGGCATCCTTGGTTGCTTGTCGACCCATGCTGCTCTGCACTCAACCATTGTCGACCTAGTGGGAGACTCGTGTCAAGGCTCTGCTGACCAAGTGGAAGCCACACCATCATAGCCATTTCCTTCCCTTGCTACAAGCCACAAGCCCAATACTCCATCCCTTAAACATCTCAAAGACCAAAGAAGCTTGCCAACATCATCATCCTTGCTTGGAGAGCCATCGTAGTGCAACTGTGAAGAAGGAAGCCCAAGGAGTTATAATTTATAATTATAACTCACGCAAGAAGTTCTGCCAGCTGGCATCCTTGGTTGCTTGTCGACCCAGGCTGCTCTGCACTCAACCATTGTCGACCTAGTGGGAGACTCGTGTCAAGGATCTGCTGACCAAGTGGAAGCCACACCATCCTGCGCTGCTGACGTTCAACAAGCTACTGTCGTCGTTCATCCTCCTTCACGCCATCGAGATTCTTGTCGCCGACTTCATCTTCGCCAAAGGTCTGCTGCTGTCGTCTTCGTCATCCTGCAACCCGCTGGCATCATCAAGCACAAGTCGGATGATCTCCTCGCACCAGGCCGCATCACCCTCAAGTCGCATGTCGCCGGTAGGACCATCAAGCTGCCGCAAGACTCCCTCGCTGCCATCGACGAAGTCGACTTATCAAGCTGCCATGAGTTGATCATTGTCGAAGCCGCCATCAGCGACGAATCCATCATCCTGTCGCCAACGTCATATGGTGCCGCTGAACCCTTGTTGCTGAACCTGTATGCCGCCTGTGACATGAGTTTTTGCCACCGACATACAAGGTCCTGCTAGCCATCTACGACAAACTGCTGACTTCATTGATGCCGTGAAAAGGATCTGATCTAGTTGCTGATGGGCCTTCCTTTGTTGCCGTTCAAAGCCGCCCTGCCGTGAAGCTTGTTCTGCCATCATCCTCTTTCGTGTTGCCGACTCCAACTTTCCGACGTGTTGCCATTTGTCGTCGAGTCATTGCATGCCTTAGCTTTATATCGTGCTGAGAAAGGGAAGCAAAAATCCTACTGACGTGGCCATATCTGAAGGCTTAGGGGAATTGAAACATTGATGTGCCCATATCCCACTTCAATTATATTTGCACTGAAATTGCTATACACACAGACCAGATTGCATTTCAAGTTCATGGAGCCACAGACTTAGATCCAGATTTCAGATCAGAGACTATATCTTGTCAGATCAAATCAGACCAAGCGCTGAACTACAGAGACTACGACACCAACACGAATTAAGTGTTTCTAAACTCTTTATTCTTTTATATTCGTGTAATTGGTGTGTTGATCTTTGTAGGTTACTTAAACTATATCTTTGGGGGTTTTAGGGTCTTGACTAGTTGGGGCTAGTCAAGAAAGAGCGTTTACTAGATTATTAGTTTTTGGCACTTTGGTGAGTGCGGTACAGAATCTGGCATTTGCTTTGGTGATGGAGTAGGTTGTTGAAGCGAACGACCCATGGTAAATCTCTCATGCACTCTGTGATTGGTTTTATTTTCTCTGTGTCTGACTATCTGTGTTGAATATTGCCTGTAACTATCTGTATTGAATAAGTCTATTCACCCCCTCTACGCTTAGATCCAGATCCAACAGAGAAGTTTTGCATGTTGTGGGGGCATGATGAGTAAATTTCGAAGACAACTCAATGCGCACAACATGCATAAGTTTTGCCAATTTCTCTGCGTCAAGACCACCACGGTTGTAAGGAAGCTTGATGTCAAGACCACCACGGTTGTCGAAATTCATATCCATCTTCAGTAAACCACTCACCCAAGGAAATGTAGGAATCATAGCTATTATACTTGAGGCCCTAACACCATGTAGAGAAATAATAGGACTTGAAAAACAACCAAAATCTTGCATCTCAATTAGTAAAACATATCACTTCTCACTAGTCTTACACTCACAACACAAAACAGAAGATGGAAGTCAATGATAGTGGACAAAAAGGGATCTTGATTAGTACAATGTTAACAAACTATACAACATGATTGATTATATGTTATTGGCTCTCGGCATCTTCCTTGTTGTATGCTAAAGATTTTGCTCCTTTGTTAAAAGTGTTTTGGCAATGAATTGTACAGTTGGAAAAGTATGCTATAGGTCCTTGGATGTAAAATTTCTAGTGTGAGGCTTGCGCCATTCTTTTCTCGTTATATCATTTAACTCAAATATTTTTATGGATCAAATTATTTCTAAGAAAGGATATTTTTTACTCAATGTTCTAGCATAGGCCAATTACTATCAATATAAGCATATTTTTGTTGATCAATGTCAAAATGGTTTAATGAAATTGGTGGAACAACAGTTTGCAGAATTTAGATACTTGAAAAAATTTATCAAAAAAGGTTCAATCGATGAAGTCTCTTTTGATGTAACTAGTGTTCATGGAATTTCAATTACTTATTTGAGTCTTTCTGACTTTTTTCTTAATGTTTACATTTATCATAATCACGCCATCTTAACACCAGCAATCACACCATCTGAGATTATGCATTCTCTCAACTCCTAATGAGTTTCACACTTAGACTCATTGTCCAGGCTAACGTAAGAGTACGATCATGTTCATGTGCATGGCTGACTACTAGTTATGCAAACACTACTTAAATTTGAAATAAAACTAATCAAATTTTACAGGACAAGAATTTCCTGTTTCAGGTGAACATCTTTCACATAAAAAAGTCAGCTTGAAGCAGGAAACAACATATATACATTGTCAGTAGAAATTTATTACATATTTGAAATGAGTTTACATATTAATAATGCAAGACGATCAAAACTTGCATACAAAACAAGTTATGTCTAAATTCTATTGAAACTAGAAGGGCAATATTGGCTTCATCTTCCTGTCCTTCTTTCAGCTTCTCCATATTACATCACTATCCTCTTGGCGGCATCTGTCTACCATGGGATTGCCTGATCTCGTGCACTCTACAGCCTGTGTTATGCCTAAAAGATCTTCTCGTGCACTCTACATCCATTGCATCGGGCCCGATAACAGGATCATGGAAGAGAATCATTCCCATCAAATATGCTGTTGTGGACTGGCTGCCATGCATTGCGCGCTGGAGGTGATGCATGCCTAAAACTGCATCCCTGGAATGGAAAAGCTCTTCCACGTCGAGAATAAAATTGGCATCCAAGTTGCCGCTATTTGTGCACCACCGAAGGAGAGATAAGTAAGCGTGTTTGCCTGTCCACCGCCTTCTTAGATCATCCTTCCTGGCATCAATGCTACTTTACATGAGCTTTTCATTCGGGGCCTTATAAAACTTTTTGTAGCTGAGTTACACTACAAGACATCAATGCACGACCCTAATCAGTCATCGTCTACGCAATATGTTTATTAGCTTGGGAATCGAATTAATTAATTAGACAGAAGTGAACTTACGGTGCCCTTAACATTGCGATGTCCTTGAGAGGAGCGGATGATTTTGAAGTACTAACTGCCTAACAATTTCAATGATCATATCTTGTGGAGAGCAAGGCATGATCATTGAAATTGTTAGTCAGTTAGTTACTTCAAAATCATCCGCTCCTTTCAAGGACATCGCAAGGTTAAGGGCGCCGTAAGTTCACTTCTGTCTAATTAATTAATTCGATTGCCAATCTAATAAATATATACCGTACACGATGACTGGTTGGAGTCGTGCATTGATGTCTTGTAATGTAACTCTTGCATTAGGAAGGATGATCTAAGAATGTGGTGAACAGACGAACAGACTAACTGCCTAACAATTTCAATGATCATATCTTGTGGAGAGCAAGGCATGATCATTGAAATTGTTAGTTAGTTAGTTACTTCAAAATCATCCGCTCCTTTCAAGGACATCGCAAGGTTAAGGGCGCCGTAAGTTCACTTCTGTCTAATTAATTAATTCGATTGCCAATCTAATAAATATATACCGTACACGATGACTGGTTGGAGTCGTGCATTGATGTCTTGTAATGTAACTCTTGCATTAGGAAGGATGATCTAAGAATGTGGTGAACAGACGAACATGCTTACTTGTCTTTCCTTCGGTGGTGTGCAAACATCGGCAACTTGGAAGCCAATTTTATTCTCGGTGTGGAAGATCTTTTAATTGTAGTGATGCAGTTTTAGGCATGCACCACATCCAGCGTGCAATGCATGGCGGCCACTGCACTGCAGCATATTTGATGGGAATGGTTCTCTTTCGCAATCCTGTTACTGGGCCCGATGCAATGGGTGTACTTAACAAACTTTGCTTCGGAGATCTTTTGGGTATAACATAGGCTGTAGAGTGCACGAGATCAGGCAATCCCATAGTAGACAGATGCTGCCAAGGGGTTAGTGAAGTAATATGGAGAAGCTGGAAGAGGGACTGGAAGATGGAGCCAACATTGCCTTGCCCTGACCGTCTTTGCGGAAGGATCATTAAGGCTATAAGGGGGTGCAAGTTGTTGGAGGATAAGGAGCGAGTGCATAGGACCTTTTGCAGTAATCTATGCAGATGTGGATATGAGGCCTAAACATTCTACTGATATAGGCTAAAGAATGAATGCAATGTTGTTTATGCTGCAACAGTTTGTAATATGGAGAAGCTGGAAGAGGGACGGGAAGATGGAGCCATTGCCTTGCCCTGACCGTCTTTGCGGAAGGATCATTAAGGCTAAAGGGTGCAAGTTGTTGGAGGACAAGGAGCGAGTGCAGAGGACCTTTATAGTCATCTATGCAGATGTGGATACGAGGCCCAAACATTCTACTGATATTGGCTAAAGAATGAATGTAATGTTGTTTATGCTGCAACGGGTTGTTTAACTATCTTGACCTTCTAGTTTCAATCGAATTTAGCCATCGATTGTTTTGTATGAAAGTTTTGATCATCATGCATTAATACGTGTACCCATTTCAAATATGCAATAAGTTTCCTGCTTCGAGCTGACTTCTCTGTGTGAAAGATGTTCACCTGAAACAGGAAATACCTGTCTTGTAAAATTTGATTAGTTTTATTTCAAATTTAAGCAGTGTTTTGCATAACTAGTCTGTCAGCCTTCAGCCATGCAAATGAACATGATTGTACACTCGGTTAGCTTGAGCAATGAGTCTCAATGTGAAACTCATCCGCCGGCTTCGCCGCCGGTGCCGGTCTGTCAGCCTTCAGCCATGCAAATGAACATGATTGTACTCTCAGGTTAGCCTGAGCATTGAGTCTCAATGTGAAACTCATCCAGAGTTGACGTCTTTGTTATAATCATCACATATACACAATGGTGTAGAAGTCTTTGTTATAATTTTCATTGAATATGACTTGTCTTTTCTAAGATTGTCTACATGCTAGTGTTTTCTATGATTTATAATACTCTTTTCTGTTGCATGCTATGATGATGCGGACACGCCAGAGCCGAGCACACGCGGGGAGCCCACGATTGTTTACATGCGCAGGAGGAGGCGTGGGGGCCGGAATTAGCGTTAGTCATTTCAGGGGTATTTTGGTCTAGTCAGACCAAATTAGTAAATCCCCATTTCCCTTTATAAATTAGGGCTAGCCGTCATTAGGAGGGTATGCTTGATTTGTCTTCGAACAATCTAGTTATCAATTTGATGCTGTTTAGGATTTTAGGCGTTCAATAAAAGCTAGGAGATTGATTCGTCTCGAAGAATCCTTATCAAGTTCTCAATTTCTCATTGTTCTTCCACTATTTTCCATTTTTTCCACCTTTAAATCGATGTTTTGATCAATTAATCGCTGATTTGATCCAAACGGCAAGCGGTTCGTATCAAATTGGTATCAAAGCGGTGAGATCTAATGGCGGGAGGAACAAGAAGCGGCGCGACGGAAGAACGGCTTCAAGGGTTTCGTGAAGAAATCAACCGCGAGATGGAGGAATTAAAGAAAGCCATGGGTGATGATATTCAATCATTGAGGACGGCCATGGAGATCTCCAACAAGGATCACGCCCATACTCAAGAGGACATCCAAGCCGAACTCAAACACATGAGGATCGAGGCGGCGAAGACGGCGAGAGAGATTGCTCAAATCCCAACGATGATGGCGATGCTCCAAACCATCTCAGCGGCAGTAGGAGGAGATCGAGGCAAGAGGCCGGAAGGGTTTTTTGTCGAAGCGGCGGCTACAAATTTTCCAAACCAAGGCGACGGCTGCCCAAATCTTCTAGGGTTTGCGGGGGAAGGGAGCGGGACCCACCCGGACTAGACGGCAAGCACGGCGGGCCCCACTGGGCCTGCCGTAAGTTCGACAGGCCCAATAGGGCCTGCCGATAGCAGCGCGCCCCCATCCGGGGGCGCGGGAGGCTGGGCGCCCCCAGGCGGGGGCGCAGGTGGCGGAGCGCCCCCTTCCGGGGGCGCGGGTGGCTGGGCGCCCCCATTCGGGGGCGCAGGTGGCGGAACGCCCCCGCAGGGGGGCGCAGGTGGCGGGGCGCCCCCGGCGGGGGGCGCTGGAGGCGGTGCGCCTCTGCTGGGGGGCGCGGAAGGCTGGGAAACCCCTTTTAGGGGTATGGCAGCGCATTTTGGAGGCCCGGCGAGACCACTGAGGCCTTTTGGGGGCGTGGCGGGGTTTGTTCAACCCCCTGGGGCGACGGCGAGACCCGACGGAGGAAGAGGGGCTCCCGGGGGGACGATTGAGGCTCCTGCGGCCCAATTTTGGGGCCCAGGGGGCCATCTGGCGGACCGGACAGCTCCCGTTCAGCAGCACGGAGGCGCTAGAGGGCCCATTTTTGCACCACCTCCTCGACTACCGGATTGTTTGGGGAACTACATCCCTGCGGGGGATAGGGAGCGACCTCAATGGCCTGTTGAGCTGTACGAGGGCGGCGACGGAGGCCCCGGAGGGGGGCAAGGGGGCGTGATGGTGCAGGGAGGCATCCCTAGGGGGGTTGGTGCAAAGTACGGTGACATAAACGCGGATCGAAGGCTGAAGAAGCTGAAGATGCCGACGTTTGATGGCACCGATCCGGACGGCTGGGTTTACCGGGCCGAGCGTTACTTCCAGGTGATGCAGCTGACAGAGGAGGAGGTCCTGCGTGCTATAGGGATCTATTTCGAGGACAAGGCCCTAGCCTGGTACCGGTGGAAGACAGCCTGCTCTCCTTTTCGTTCCTGGGAGGAGCTCTCTTCTTACCTTCTCGACCGGTTCCAGGAGAAGTCCGGAGGGGACTTCTATGAGCAGTTGTCAGCACTGCGACAGGAGGGGACAGTTTGGGACTTCGTGGAGAAGTTTGAGATGTTGGCTAGCAGGTTGCGGGGGGTGTCTGACCAGGTGTTGATCGGGAGCTTCATGAGGGGGTTGAAGCCCTCGATACGGGCAGAGCTTCGGATGCAGAGGCCCAATGACTTGGAGGATGTCCTCCGTCTAGCCCACATGGCGGAGGAGAAGGACACGGAGGAGAGGCGCATCAGAGGGGCTTGGGGAGCCCAGGGCCAACGCAGCACGGCAGCACCAGTTCCACCACGGCCAGCAGCAGGAGTCCCAGTGGCGCCTAGAGGGGAGGTCAGGCCGGGGGTGGTACCAGGCAGGCGACTGACAGAGGCGGACATGCGGGCCAGGCGTGCAGCAGGGTTGTGCTTCCGTTGCGACGAGAAGTTTAGCCCCGGTCACCGATGTGCGAGCAAGTTGCTGCAGATCGTGATCGTGCCCGACGAGGAGTATGAGGAGGAGGTACTGGAGCCCGAGCAGTTGGCGGAGGAGGAGGCGAGTGTACACATGGACGTGGCGGAGGTCTCCCTGAACTCTGTGGTAGGATTCACTCCGAATCATACTATGAAGTTATCAGGGACGTTGGCGGAGCAGGCAGTGACGGTTCTTATTGATAGTGGGGCGACTCACAACTTCATTTCTAGGAAGTTGGTGGATCGCCATGGGCTGGATCTGAGTACGTTGGAGAGATTCACAGTGTTGCTGGGGACGGGGAAGATGGAGGAGAGCGCTGGGCTCTGCAAGGGGGTGTGCCTGATGCTGCAGGGCATACAGATAGTGGAGGACTTTTTACCCCTGGAGTTAGGAA
This sequence comes from Scilla litardierei, assembly GCA_030789695.1. Lineage (NCBI taxonomy): Eukaryota > Viridiplantae > Streptophyta > Magnoliopsida > Asparagales > Asparagaceae > Scilla > Scilla litardierei. Next base: position 253,689,839 of record CM061141.1, read on the forward strand.
ATGTGGACGTCATTCTGGGGGTGCAGTGGTTGAAGAAGTTGGGGGAGATGAAGGTGAACTGGAAGCTCCTGCGGATGGAGTTCCAGGACGGCGACCGGACGGTGGTGCTGACCGGAGACCCTACACTCTGCTTTTCGGTGGTGGCCTTCAAGGCCATCACTAGGGCGTTGCAGGATGAGGGTGAGGGTTTCCTGGTGGAATGCCAGGGGTTGTCGACTGAGGAGCAGCAGACAGAGACCGCAGGGGAGGTGGAGCCGGTACTGGGGCAGTACCAGGAGGTATTTCAGAGCCCACAGGGGCTGCCACCGCAGAGGGGACACGAGCATGCGATCGTACTACGGGGGGATGGGGCTCCGGTCAGCGTGCGGCCATACAGATACCCGCATTCGCAGAAGGACGAGATAGAGCGGTTGGTGCGGGAGATGCTGCAGGCAGGGGTGATACAGCCCAGTGTGAGTCCTTTTTCTTCACCAGTGCTGTTGGTGAAGAAAAAAGACGGGAGTTGGAGGTTTTGCGTCGATTACCGGGCGCTGAATAGGGAGACTGTCGCGGACAAGTTCCCTATTCCGGTGATTGACGAGCTGTTAGACGAGCTACATGGGGCAGCGGTCTTTTCGAAGATCGACTTGAGAGCGGGTTACCACCAGATACTGATGCGGCCAGAGGATGTGCCGAAGACCGCTTTCCGTACCCATGAGGGCCATTACGAGTTTCTCGTCATGCCTTTTGGCTTGACGAATGCCCCGTCGACGTTCCAGGCACTCATGAACAAGGTGTTCCAGCCCTACCTACGGCGGTTCATACTTGTATTTTTTGACGACATCCTGGTCTACAGCCGGGATATGGAGGAGCACATAGGCCACTTGGAGATAGTGTTCAAGGAGTTATTGGCGAATCAGCTCTTCGCCAACCGGAAGAAGTGCAGCTTTGGGCAGCTGCGGATTGAGTACTTGGGCCATGTAGTGTCGGCAGAGGGGGTAGCGGCCGACAGATCGAAGATATCAGCTATGCTAGATTGGCCGATTCCTACTACGCTACGATCTTTGAGGGGCTTTTTGGGGCTGACGGGCTACTACAGGAAGTTCGTCAAGGGTTACAACACGATTGCGTGGCCTCTCACCGAGCAGTTGAAGAAGGACGGATTCAAATGGGGGGAGGAAGCCACCAAGGCCTTTGAGGCCTTGAAGGTGGCTATGACGACGGCACCGGTCCTAGCCTTGCCAGATTTCAGCATATCATTCGTGGTCGAGACCGATGCCTCGGGGTACGGGCTGGGAGCGGTACTCATGCAGGAGGGTAGACCCATAGCTTATTTCAGTCAGGTGCTGACCGCTAGAGCACGACTGAAATCAGTCTATGAGCGGGAGCTGATGGCCATAGTCTTCTCGATTCAGAAGTGGCGGCCGTACTTGTTGGGGCGGGAGTTCGTGGTCCGCACGGACCAGCGGAGCCTCAAGTACTTACTGGAGCAGAGGCTGGTCACTGAGGAGCACCAGCACTGGTTGTCCAAACTGGTGGGGTACCGGTTTGACATCGAGTACAGACCCGGGTTGGAGAACAAGGCTGCTGATGCCTTGTCACGGAGGGAGGAGGGCATCGACTTGAGGGCATTGTCACTGCCTATGTGGTTGGGTTGGGAGCCGATGTTGCAGGAGGCAGAGGCAGATGCGGAATTACGACAGATCCGGGAGAGACTGCAGAGTGGCGAGGACGGACCGGTTGGTTACTTGGTAGTAGGGGGCAGATTGTTGTACCAGGGGAGGATGGTGATACCCCGTAGCTCAGAGTTCATACCTGTCCTCTTCCAGGAGTTTCACAGTTCGGTGACTGGGGGCCATTCGGGGGTACAGCAAACCTACCAGAGGATGGCCAGAGAGCTGTATTGGCCAGGAATGAAGAAGAGGATCGCGCACCTAGTCGCAGCTTGTGACGTTTGCCAACGTCACAAGTACATGGCTATGGCTCCAGCGGGCCTACTATAGCCGTTGGCACTGCCGGAGAGGGTTTTGGGAGGAGGTGACAATGGACTTCATTGATGGACTCCCACGGTCCGATGGGTACACGGTGATATTCGTGGTAGTGGACCGCCTGAGTAAGTACGCTCACTTTATTCCATTGAAGCATCCATACACTGCAGTGTCGGTAGCCACCGCTTTCACGCGGGAGGTGATACGGTTACATGGGGTGCCCGGGTCCATTGTGTCCGACCGGGACCAGGTTTTTATGAGTGGCTTCTGGCGGGAGATATTCAGGGTGCAGGGTACGGTCCTGAAGCGGAGTACGGCCTACCACCCCCAGACCGACAACCAGACGGAGGTGGTCAACCGCAGCATAGAGACATACTTGCGATGCTTCGCCTCAGAGACACCATGTCAGTGGCATAGGTGGCTGTCATGGGCAGAATACTGGTACAATACTTCGTACCACTCCACGGCAGGGACGACGCCATTTAGAGTGCTGTACGGGAGGGATCCCCCACACTTGCTCCGTTTTGGTGACAGGCAGACTCCAGTGTCTCATGTGGAGGAGTACATGGGGGAGAGGGACAGTTTGCTAGAGGAGCTGAAGAAGCATCTGCTACGCGCTCAGCAGATGATGAAGGCCAGGGCTGATGGGCATCGTCGAGATGTACAGTTTCAGGTGGGAGACATGGTGTATCTCAAGCTGCGTCCATACCGGCAGAGATCGCTGGCGAGGAGGCCGAATGAGAAGCTGTCAGCTAGATATTTCGGTCCATACAGGGTGGTAGCCAGGATTGGCCAGGTGGCGTACCGGTTGGAGTTGCCCGCGTCCTCAGGGATACATCCGGTGTTCCACGTGTCACAGCTGCGAAAGGCTATCGGAGATCAGGCGGTGTCTGCTACTTTGCCTCCTACCTTGACAGAGGACATGGAGGTATTACTCGAGCCTGTGGATGTGAGGGCTGTTCGTCAGGGCCCGGGGCGGCGAAAGGAGGTGCTGATATATTGGGTGGGTTTGCCGGACTGTGATGCGACTTGGGAGGCCTACGACGTGATGCGAGAGCAGTTTCCTGACTTCCACCTTGAGGACAAGGTGTCTCTTTTAGGGGGGAGTATTGATGCGGACACGCCAGAGCCGAGCACACGCGGGGAGCCCACGATTGTTTACATGCGCAGGAGGAGGCGTGGGGGCCGGAATTAGCGTTAGTCATTTCAGGGGTATTTTGGTCTAGTCAGACCAAATTAGTAAATCCCCATTTCCCTTTATAAATTAGGGCTAGCCGTCATTAGGAGGGTATGCTTGATTTGTCTTCGAACAATCTAGTTATCAATTTGATGCTGTTTAGGCTTTTAGGCGTTCAATAAAAGCTAGGAGATTGATTCGTCTCGAAGAATCCTTATCAAGTTCTCAATTTCTCATTGTTCTTCCACTATTTTCCATTTTTTCCACCTTTAAATCGCTGTTTTGATCAATTAATCGCTGATTTGATCCAAACGGCAAGCGGTTCGTATCATATGACTTTGACTTCGTGGGTACACTTTTGATGATAACAAAAGGGGGAGAATATTTTTGGAAAGATTTGAATGTGAATGTGCTTAATGTGCTAAATGAATAATGAATATTTGTTCAAGGGGAGCATGAATATAGGGGGAGGAGCATGCACTTTGAACATCATTGTATATCATCATATTATATCCTCCATCATCACACTTCACACACACACACACACACACGCCACGATGACATTATTTGGATGCTTATTGCTCAAATCTTATATATAGTTTCTCATCATCAAAAAGGGGAGATTGTTGGATACACCGATCGATGACTTCGTGTTTGATGATAACAAACGAGTGTGAACGTTAGTGGTCTTGGTCAAAGTGATGGAGAAAATTGCAATTCATTTGCAAAGTGGACTTGGTCAAAGATAGAGGAGGGAATCCATTGGTGATCAATACAAATCTATTTATGATTGATTCAAATCAATTGGGGATTCAATCACATCCCATTACAATCAAATTCAAACTCCAAATCCTATTGTGATTGAAAGAGAGATCTTGATTATTTCAAATCCTATTCAAAGTTGAATCCAAACTTCAAACTCCTACAATTAGGGGGTTCTACATTAGCCAAAATCCTCGTCATATACATCTATAAAAACCCTCATCCAAGGAGAGAGATCCCCTGCAGCCAAAAACTAAGAAAGAATGCAGCTACAACAAAGAAATCAAGTCGCAAGCATCATAGCCATCTCCTGCCATTGCTGCAAGACAAAAACTAAGAAAAACCCTAGCTTCCATCATTAACCGCAAGTTTACATCCTCCACAAAGCCGCAAGCATCATAGCAATCTCCTGCCATTGCTGCAAGCCACAAACTAAGAAAGAATGCGGCTACAACAAAGAAATCAGTACTCCATCCCCCAAACATCTCAAAGACCAAAGAAGCTTGCCAACATCATCATCCTTGCTTAGAGAGCCATCGTAGTGCAACTGTGAAGCAGGAAGCTCAAGGAGTTATAATTTATAATAACAACCCATGCAAGAAAATCTGCCCGCCGGCATCCTTGGTTGCTTGTCGACTCATGCTGCTCTGCACTCAACCATTGTCGACCTTGTGGGAGACTCGTGTTAAGGCTCTGCTAACCAAGTGGAAGCCACACCATCATAGCCATCTCCTTCCCCTAAACAGCTCAAAGACAAAAGAAGATTGCCAACATCATCATCCTTGCTTGGAGAGCCATCATAGTGCAACTGTGAAGAAGGAAGCTCAAGGAGTTATAATTTATAATTACAACTCACGCAAGAAGTTCTGCCCGCTAGCATCCTTGGTTGCTTGTCGACCCATGCTGATCTGCACTCAACCATTGTCGACCTAGTGGGAGACTCGTGTCAAGGCTCTGCTGACCAAGTGGAAGCCACACCATCCTGCGCTGCTGACGTTCAAAAAGCTGCTGTCGTCGTTCATCCTCCTTCACGCCATCGAGATTCTTGTCGTCGGCTTCATCTTCGCCAAAGGTCTACTGCTGTCGTCTTCTTCATCCTGCAACCCGATGGCATCATCAAGCACAAGTCGGATGATCTCCTCGCACCAGGCCGCATCACCCTCAAGTCGCAAGCCACCGGTAGGACCATCAAGCTGCCGCAAGACTCCCTCGCTGCCATCGACGAATTCGACTTATCAAGCTGCCATGAGTTGATCATTGTCGAATCCGCCATCAGCGACGAATCCATCATCCTGTCGCCAACGTCATATGGTGCCGCTGAACCCTTGTTACTGAACCTGCATGCCGCCTGTGCCGTGAGTAGCTGCCGCCGACATACAAGGTGCTGCTAGCCATCTACGACAAACTGCTGACTTCATTGATGCCGTGAAAAGGATCTAGTTGCTGACGCGCCTTCCTTTGTTGCCGTTCAAAGCCGCCCTGCCGTGAAGCTTGCTCTGCCATCATCCTCTTTCGTGTTGCCGACTCCAACTTCCCGACGTGTTGCCATTTGTCGTCGAGTCCCACTGCATGCCTTAGCTTTATATCGTGCTGAGAAAGGGAAACAAAAATCCTACTGACGTGGCCTTATCTGAAGGCTAAGGGGAATTGAAATATTGATGTGCCCATATCCCACTTCAATTATATTTACACTGAAATTGCTATACACAGAGACCAGATTGCATTTCAAGTTCATGGAGCCACAGACTTAGATCCAGATTTCATATCAGTGACTACATCTTGTCAGATCAGATCAGACCAAGCGCTGAACTACAGAGACTACGACACCAACACGAATTGAGTGTTAAAACTCTTTATTCTTTTATATTTTTGTAATTGGTGTGTTGATCTTTGTAGGTTACTTAAACTATATCTTTGGGGGTTTTGGGGGTGTTGACTAGTTGGTGCTAGTCAAGAAAGAGCGTTTACTAGATTATTAGTGTTTGGTACTTTGGTGAGTGCGGTACAGAACTTGGTAAGCTTATAGTGGGTGCTCGTAGCGCTTTATAGTTGTACCTTTGACAATATTGAATCTGGCATTTGCTTTGGGGATGGAGTAGGTTGTTGGAGGGACCGAATCAGGGTAAATCTCTCATGCACTCTGTGATTGGTTTTATTTTCTCTGTGCCTGACTATCTGTGTTGAATATTGCCTGTGACTATCTGTATTGAATAAGTCTATTCACCCCGTCTAGGCTTAGATCCAGATCCAACAGAGAAGTTTTGCATGTTGTGGGGGCATGATGAGTAAATTTCGAAGACAATAACAAAATTACTCAATGCGCACAACATGCCTAAGTTTTGCCAGTTTCTCTATGTTAAGACCACTACGGTTGTAAGGAAGATTGATGTCAAGACCACCACGGTTTTCGAAATTCATATCCATCAAGTAAACCACTCGCCCAAGGAAATGTAGGAATCATAGCTATCATACTTGAGGCCCTAACACCATGTAGAGAAATAATAGGACTTGAAAGCAACCAAAATCTCACATCTCAATTAGTAAAACATATCACTTCTCACTAGTCTAACACTCACAACACAAAACAAAAGATGGAAGTCAATGATAGTGGACAAAAAGGGATCTTGATTAGTACAATGTTAACAAACTATACAACATGATTGATTATATGTTGTTGGCTCTCGGCATCTTCCTTGGTGTATGCTAAAGATTTTGCTCCTTTGTTAAAAGGGTTTTGGCAATGAATTGTACAGTTGTAGAAGTATGCTATAGGTCCTTGGATGTAAAATTTCTAGTGTGAGGCTTGCGCCATTCTTTTCTCGTTATATCATTTAACTCAAATATTTTTATGGATCGAATTATTTCTAAGAAAAGATATTTTTTACTCAATGTTCTAGCATAGGCCAATTACTAGAAATATAAGCATATTTTTGTTGATCAATGTCAAAATGGTTTAATGGAATTGGTGGAACAACAGTTTGCAGAATTTAGATACTTGAAAAAAATTATCAAAAAAGGTTCAACCGATGAAGTCTCTTTTGATGTAACTAATGTTCATGGAATTTTAATTACTTATTTGGGTCTTTCTGACTTTTTTCTTAATGTTTACATTTATCATAATCACGCCATCTTAACACCGGCAATTACACCATCTTAGATTCTGCATTCTCTGCATACTTGAGGCCCTAACACCATGTAGATAAATAATAGGACTTGAAAGCAACCAAAATCTCACATCTCAATTAGTAAAACATATCACTTCTCACTAGTCTAACACTCACAACACAAAACAGAAGATGGAAGTCAATGATAGTGGACAAAAAGGGATCTTGATTAGTACAATGTTAACAAACTATACAACATGATTGATTATATGTTGTTGACTCTCGGCATCTTCCTTGGTGTATGCTAAAGATTTTGCTCCTTTGTTAAAAGGGTTTTGGCAATGAATTGTACAGTTGTAAAAGTATGCTATAGGTCATTGGATGTAAAATTTCTAGTGTGAGGCTTGCGCCATTCTTTTCTCGTTATATCATTTAACTCAAATATTTTTTTGGATCGAACTATTTCTAAGAAATGATATTTTTACTCAATGTTCTAGCATATGCCAATTACTATCAATATAAGCATATTTTTGTTGATCAATATAAAAATGGTTTAATGAAATTGGTGGAACAACAGTTTGCAGAATTTAGATACTTGAAAAAAATTATCAAAAAAGGTTCAACCGATGAAGTCTCTTTTGATGTAACTAATGTTCATGGAATTTTAATTACTTATTTGAGTCTTTCTGACTTTTTTCTTAATGTTTACATTTATCATAATCACGCCATCTTAAAACACCGGCATTCACACCATCTTAGATTCTGCATTCTCTCAACTCCTAATGAGTTTCACACTTAGACTCATTGCCCAGACTAACGTAAGAGTACGATCATGTTCATGTGCATGGCTGACTACTTGTTATGCAAACACTACTTAAATTTGAAATAAAACTAATCAAATTTTACCGGATAAGGATTTCCTGTTTCAGGTTAACATCTTTCACATAAAAAGTCAGCTTGAAGCAGGAAACAACATATATGCATTGTCAGTAGAAATTTATTACATATTTGAAAAGAGTTTACATATTAATAATGCAAGACGATCAAAACTTGCATACAAAACATGGTATGGCTAAATTCTATTGAAACTAGAAGGTCAAGACAGTTAAACAAACTGGTGCAGCATAAACAACGTTACATTCATTCTTTAGATATTTCTGTAGAATGCTTGGTATCCCCATCTGCATAGATGACTGCAAAAAGTCTTCGGCACTCGCTCCTTGTACTCCCAACAACTTGCACCCTTAGCCTTAATGATCCTTCTGCAAAGACGATCAGGGTAGGGCAATATTGGCTCCATCTTCATGTCCTTCTTTCAGCTTCTCCATATTACATCATTATCCTCTTGGCGTAATCTGTCTACTATGGGATTGCCTGATCTCGTGCGCTCTACCGCCTGTGTTATGCCTAAAAGATCTTCAGAGCCAAGTTTATTAAGGACATCCATTGCATCGGGCCCGATAACTGGATCACGGAAGAGAATTATTCCCATCAAATATGCTGCAGTGGAGTGGCTGACATGCATTGCGCGCTGGAGGTGATGCATGCCTAAAACTGCATCCCTGGAATGGAAAAGCTCTTCCACGTCGAGAATAAAATTGGCATCCAAGTTGCCGCTATTTGCGCATCACCGAAGGAGAGACATGTAAGCGTGTTTGCCTGTCCACCACCTTCTTAGATCATCCTTCCTGGCATCAATGCTACTTCACATGAGCTTTTCATTCGAGACCTTATAAAACTTTTTGCAGCTGAGTTACACTACAAGACATCAATGCACGACTCTAATCAGTCATCGACTACGCAATATGTTTATTAGCTTGGGAATCGAATTAATTAATTAGACAGAAGTGAACTTACGTTTTCTTTAACCTTGCGATGTCCTTGAGAGGAGCGGATGATTTTGAAGTACTAACTGCCTAACAATTTCAATGATCATATCTTGTGGAGAGCAAGTCATGATCATTGAAATTGTTAGTCAGTTAGTTACTTCAAAATCATCTGCTCCTCTCAAGGACATCGCAAGGTTAAGGGCCCCGTAAGTTCATTTCTTTCTAATTAATTAATTCGATTGTCAATGTAATAAATATATAGCGTACACGATGACTGATTAGAGTCGTGCATCGATGTCTTGTAATGTAACTCAGCTGCAAAAGGTTTTATGCGGCTCAGATGAAAAGCTCATGCGGAGTTGCATTGATGTTAGGAATGATGATCTTAGGATGTGGTGAACAGACAAACAAGCTTATTTGTCTTTCCTTCGGTGGTGTGCAAACATCGGCAACTTGGAAGCCAATTTTATTCTCGGTGTGGAAGAGCTTTTAATTGCAGGGATGCAGTTTTAGGCATGCACCACCTCCAGCGTGCAATGCATGGCGGCCACTGCACTGCAGCATATTTGATAGGAATGGTTTTCTTCCGCAATCCTGTTACTGGGCCCGATGCAATGGATGTACTTAACAAACTTTGCTTCGGAGATCTTTTTGGTATACCACACAGGCTGTAGAGTTCACGAGATCAGGCAATCCCATAGTAGACAGATGCTGCCAAGAGGGTAGTGATGTAGTATGGAAAAGCTGGAAGAGGGACGTGAATATAGAGCCAACATTGCATTGCCCTGACCGTCTTTGCGGAAGGATCATTAAGGCTAAGGGGTGCAAGTTGTTGGAGGACAAGGAGCGAGTGCAGAGGACCTTTTGCAGTCATCTATGCAGATGTGGATATGAGGCCTAAACATTCTACTTATATAGGCTAAAGAATGAATGTAATGTTGTTTATGCTGCAACAGTTTGTTATATGGAGAAGCTGGAAGAGGGACGGGAAGATGGAACCATTGCCTTGCCTTGACCGTCTCTGCGGAAGGATCATTTAGGCTAAGGGGTGCAAGTTGTTGGAGGACAAGGAGCGAGTGCGGAGGACCTTTGTAGTCATCTATGCAGATATGGATACGAGGCCCAAACATTCTACTGATATAGGCTGGTTTGTTTAATTATCTTGACCTTCTAGTTTCTATCGAATTTAGCCATCGATTGTTTTGTATGAAAGTTTTGATCGTCATGCATTAATATGTGAACCCATTTCAAATATGCAATAAGTTTCCTGCTTCAAGCTGACTTCTCTGTGTGAAAGATGTTCACCTGAAACAGGAAATACTTGTCTTGTAAAATTCGATTAGTTTTATTTCAAATTTAAGCAGTGTTTTGCATAACTAGTCTGTATGCTTTCAGCCATGCAAATGAACATGATTGTACTCTCAGGTTTGCCTGAGCAATAAGTCTCAATGTGAAACTCATCTGGAGTTGACGTCTTTGTTATAATTATAATCATCACATATACACAATGGTGTAGAAGTCTTTGTTATAATTGTCATTGAATATGACTTGTCTATTCTAAGATTGTCTACTTGCTAGTGTTTCCTATGATTTATAATACTCTTTTCTTTTGCATGCAATATGACTTTGACTTCGTGAGTACACTTTTGATGATAACAAAAGGGGGAGAATATTTTTGGAAAGATTTGAATGTGAATGTGCTTAATGTGCTAAATGAATAATGAATATTTGTTCAAGGGGGAGCATGAATATATGGGGAGCCTGCACTTTGAACATCATTGTATATCATCATATTATATCCTCCATCATCACACTTCACACACACACGCCACGATGACATTATTTGGATGCTTATTGCTCAAATCTTATATATGGTTTGTCATCATCAAAAAGGGGAGATTGTTGGATACAACGTATAGTTGGATACAACGATCGATGACTTCGTGTTTGATGATAACAAACGAGTGTGAACGTTAGTGGACTTGGTCAAAGTGATGGAGAAAATTGCAATTCATTTGCAAAGTGGACTTGGTCAAAGATAGAGGAGGGAATCCATTGGTGATCAATACAAATCTATTTGTGATTTATTCAAATCAATTGGGGATTCAATCACATCCCATTACAATCAAATTCAAACTCCAAATCCTATTGTGATTGAAAGAGAGATCTTGATTATTTCAAATCCTATTCAAAGTTGAATCCTAACTTCAAACTCCTACAACTAGGGGATTCTACATCAGCCAAAATCCTCTCCATATACATCTATAAAAACTCTCATCCAAGGAGAGAGATCCCCTGCAGCCAAAAACTAAGAAAGAATGCGGCTACAACAAAGAAATCAAGTCGGCCAATACACAAAAGAACAACCCTAGCTTCCATCATTAACCGCAAGTTTACCTTCTCCACAAAGTCGCAAGCATCATAGCCATCTCCTTCCATTGCTGCAAGCCACAAACTAAGAATGAATGCGGCTACAACAAAGAAATCAATACTCCATCCCCTAAACATCTCAAAGACCAAAGAAGCTTGCCAACTTCATCATCCTTGCTTGGAGAGCCATCGTAGTGCAACTGTGAAGAAGGAAGCTCAAGGAGTTATAATTTATAATTACAACTCACGCAAGAAGTTCTACCCGCTGGCATCCTTGGTTGCTTGTCGACCCATGCCGCTCTGCACTCAACCATTGTCGACCTAGTGGGGGACTCGTGTCTTGGCTCTGCTGACCAAGTGGAAGCCACACCATCATAGCCATCTCCTTCCCTTGCTGCAAGCCACAAGCCCAATACTCCATCCCCTAAACATCTCAAAGACCAAAGAAGCTTGCCAACATCATCATCCTTGCTTGAGAGCCATCGTAGTGCAACTTGGAAGAAGGAAGCTCAAGTAGTTATAATTTATAATTACAACTCACGCAAGAAGTTCTGCCCGCTGGCATCCTTGGTTGCTTGTCCACCCATGCTGCTCTGCACTCAACCATTGTCGACCTAGTGGGAGACTCATGTCAAGGCCCTACTGACCAAGTGGAAGCCACACCATTCTGCGCTGCTGACGTTCAACAAGCTGCTGTCGTCGTTCATCCTCCTTCACGCCATCGAGATTCTTGTCGCCGACTTCATCTTCGCCAAAGGTCTGCTGTTGTCGTCTTCATCCTGCAGCCCGCCGGCATCATCAAGCACAAGTCGGATGATCTCCTCGCACCAGGCCGCATCACCCTCATGTCGCAAGCTACCGGTAGGACCATCAAGCTGCCGCAAGACTCCCTCGCTGCCAACGACGAAGTCGACTTATCAAGCTGCCATGAGTTTATCATTGACGAAGCCGCCATCAGCGACGAATCCATCATCATGTCGCCAACATCATATGGTGCCGTTGAACCACCCTCAAGTCGCAAGCCGCCGGTATGACCATCAAGCTGCCGCAAGACTCCCTCGCTGCCATCGACGAAGTCGACTTATCAAGCTGCCATGAGTTGATCATTAACGAAGCCGCCATCAGCGACAAATCCATCATCCTGTCGCCAACGTCATATGGTGCCGCTGAACCCTTTGTTGCTGAACCTGCATGCCGCCCGTGCTGTGAGTTGCTGTCGTCGACATACAAGGTGCTGCTAGCCATTTATGACAAACTGCTGACTTCATTGATGCCGTGAAAAGGATCTAGTTGCTGATGCGCCTTCCTTTGTTGCCGTTCAAAGCCGCCCTATCGTGAAGCTTGCTCTGCCATCATCCTCTTTCGTGTTGCCGACTCCAACTTCCCGACGTGTTTCCATTTGTCGTCGAGTCCCACTGCATGCCTTAGCTTTATCTCGTGCTGAGAAAGGGAAGCAAAAATCCTACTGACGTGGCCATATCTGAAGGCTGGGGGGAATTGAAACATTGATGTGCCCATATCCCACTTCAATTATATTTGCACTAAAATTGCTATACACACAGACCAGATTGCATTTCAAGTTCATGGAGCCACAGACTTAGATCCAGATTTCAGATCAGAGACTATATCTTGTCAGATCAGATCAGACCAAGCGCTGAACTACAGAGACTACGACACCAACACGAATTGAGTGTTTCTAAACTCTTTATTCTTTTATATTCGTGTAATTGGTGTGTTGATCTTTGTAGGTTACTTAAACTATATCTTTGGGCGTTTTGGGGTCTTGACTAGTTGGTGCTAGTCAAGAAAGAGCGTTTACTAGATTATTAGTGTTTGGCACTTTGGTGAGTGCGGTACGGAACTTGGTAAGCATATAGTGGGTGCTCGTAGGCGCTTTATAGTTGTACCCTTGACAATATTGAATCTGGCATTTGCTTTGGGAATGGAGTATGTTGTTGGAGCGACCGAACCTAGGGTAAATCTCTCATGCACTCTGTGATTAGTTTTATTTTCTCTGTGTCTGACTATCTATGTTGAATATTGCTTGTGAATATCTGTATTGAATAAGTCTATTCACCCCCTCTAGGCTTAGATCCAGATCCAACAGAGAAGTTTTGCATGTTGTGGGGGCATGATGAGTAAATTTCGAAGACAATAACAAAATTACTCAATGTGCACAACATGCATAAGTTTTGCCAGTTGTGCACGTATATAAAATGATGTATCTGAAGAACAAATTGCTAAACGGGCACAACGTGCAAAATTTTTGCCCGTTGTGCTTGTTGAGTAATTTTTCTATACTAAATGTTTTTACTCAACGTGCACAACCGGCAAAAATTTAGCTCGTGCGCAGTGAGTAATTTTTGTATTACGTTACTGTTTTACTAAGCGCGCACAACGGGCAACACTTTTACTTGTGCGCGTTGAGTAATTAGAACAATTTGTTAAAAAAATTTACTCATGGCGCACAACGACTTTTGTCCGTTGTGCGCGCTGAGTAATTTTGTACATTTTTACTATTTTACTATGAGCGCACAACTGGCAACACTTACGCCCGTTGTACGCGTTGAGTGATTTGTGTACATGTTAAAGTTTTACTCATTGCGCACAATGTCGTCAACAAAACCATTCTAAGGTCGAACAGACCCGAATGCGAATAGCAATTTCGGTGTGCAAATGCGCGAAAAGCAACCGAGCTAGGGTTTGATTTTGGCCAAAGAAATTCAGCAATTTCGGTGATCATTATATAGAAGAAGATTTCCTACAAAGACCCGAATGCGAATAGCAATTTCGGTGTGCAAATGCTAAGGTCGAACAGACCCGAATGCGAATAGCAATTTCGGTGTGCAAATGCGCGAAAAGCAACCGAGCTAGGGTTTGATTTTGGCCAAAGAAATTCAGCAATTTCGGTGATCATTATATAGAAGAAGATTTCCTACAAAGAGCAAAATTCGATCTACGTCAGAGCAAACGATTTTTGGGATTTTGTTGCCCTAAAATTTTCGAAGTACTTCATAGTGCATCATCAAGTCGGTAAGAAAGTTATTGATGCAAATTAATTGTGTATTTATTACTATTTTCTGAATTTGATTGATGAAATGTACTGTGGGTACATGATTGCAGATAAATTACGAAGATTGATATGGACTCATTAAAACATTAAGCGGATTGTGGACGAAGAGGATGTACAATCAAAGGTGCGTAATTGTTTTCAATAATTTACGGTAAAATAAAGTAAATAATTAATTGATTAATTTTGAATGTACGAATTTAAATAATATCAGAAGTTAAATAATATTTTACAAAGCAGTTCACGACAAAGAATACTTCTACCAGTAAAGACGAGCTTGTTAAGTGGATACTTTCACCAGTAGGAATTGCACATGTGATTATGGTTGTGACAAAATCATCAAATATGAGTATAGCTTCTGGCAGAGTCCCAACATTATACTTTTGTTGTGAAAGAAGGCGGGAAGTATAAGCCACATATGAGGGAGAAAAAAGTCCACAAAAGCTACTGGAAGCAAGAAGTGTAATTGTCCATTCTCCTTGAGGGCCAATGGGGGTGGCCAATGATAAGTGGAGTTTGACAGTTGTTTGTGACATTCACAATCACAACCGCGAAGTACCTTGAGGGACATTCTTATGTCGGGAGGTTAAGCGAGTTAGAGATGGACACATTGAGAGACTTGTCTTAATAGCTTGGTCAGGCCAAGAGAGATATTGAAATATCTGAAGGAAAAGGATATGGCCTCTTCAACTACAATTAAAACTATATATAATGCCAGACAGAGGATCAAAGCAGTGGAAATGGCCGGGAGAACTCAAATGCAGCACCTACTTAAGTGTTTGAATGATCATAATCACATTAAGTTTCATGAAGAGGATGAAGAGACAAAGGCTGTGCGGAATTTGTTATGGACACATTGGAAGTCGGTTGATTTATTACGGCGTTTTCCAGAAATTCTCATTATGGAGTGCATGTATAAGACCAACCGATACCGTCAACCACTGTTAGAGATTGTTGGGGTTCCAAAGATATGACATTCACAGCTGTATTTTGTTACATGGAGGACGAAAGGCAGGAGTGCTACACGTGGGCAATGGAGAAGTTGAGATCATTGCTAGATGGATACACGATGCCACGTGTTATTTTGACAGATTGAGAGCTTGCACTTATGAATGCCATGTATTTCAGTCTTCACAACAACACCAATTATGTAGATGGCACATAATGAAAATATCTTGGCCAAGTGCTAGAAATACTTTGACGATAAAAGAAAAATGGGAAGCGTTCAGCTCTAGCTGTGGAACTCAAATGTCATATACGCTGTCTTATTCATGTCATATCTGTGGAACTCAAATGCAACACCTACTTAAGTGTTTGAATGATCATAATTACATTAAGTTTCATGAAGAGGATGAAGAGACAAAGGCTGTGCAGAATTTGTTATGGACACATTATGGAGACAAAGGCTGTGCAGAATTTCTTTCACAGCTGCATTTTGTTACATGGAGGACGAAAGGCAGGAGTGCTACACGTGGGCAATGGAGAAGTTGAGATCATTGCTAGATAGATACACGATGCCACGTGTTATTTTTGACATATTGAGAGCTTGCACTTATGAATGCCATTGGCCATGTATTTCAGTCTTCACAACAACACCAATTATGTAGATGGCACATAATGAAAAATATCTTGGCCAAGTGTAAGAAATACTTTGAAGATAAACGAAAAATGGGAAGTGTTCAGCTCTAGCTGGAGTTTATTGGTCCTGGCACATACTCAAGAGGAATATGATGTGAAACTGAAGGGAGTGGATAAAAAATTCAGCACTAACCCAAAGGCATTAAGCTATGTGAAGACATCATGGCTGGACAAGTACAATGAGAAGTTTGTTTCTATATGGATTGATACCAATGAGCACTTTGGCAATGTCACTACAAATAGAGTGGAGAGTGCACATTCCAAGCTTAAACGGCACTTGGGTACATCGGCATGCAGTTTTTCTTCATCATGGACAACCATACATGCTTTATTAGAGTTGCAAATTATCGAGATCAAGGTCTCATTCGAGAAATCTAAGATACAAGTGTAGCATAAAATGACGTGCCACCTATTCAGAGAGCTGATAGGGGTTACGGCCTCTACGACGATGAAGATTATTTTTAAGCTAGCTGAACTGGCTTACTCTATTGTGACAGACCAAAGCAAGTATGATTGTCTAGCATGAAGAATATATGAAGTATCTTGTGCACATGAGATTGGCTATTACAAAAAGAAAAATCGCCCTATTCCTTTAGAGGCAGCGAATCCTCATTGGAAGAAGCTAGACATGGAGCCGAAGAAGGAATTGATATCTGAAGCTCAAGTGCTTATAAAGGATTAGTTAGAGAGAATATACAAGCATTATGACCAGCTTGATGGGACGAGGAAGATGGATCTGCTAATAAAGTTGCGGGAGCTATCTACCCCGGAGACAAATTTGCTTACGGATCTGGAGGTTAAGGTCAATGTGAGGGGTAGGCGGAAAAGGGGGAAGAAGATGAAATCTAAAGATACATCAACCACTCGGGACCCTTCTGTGTTCTTCGACTGTGAATAGCAAAGGCCCGCATGCCTACTCGCAGGCAAAGAAAGGCAACACAACCAATCCCAATGCAGCCGATCTCTAGTAGAGGCTCAACGCGAGGCGAGCAGCTTAGGCTCCCTCAACAGCAGATCAAATTACCTACTTGCAGTGGCATATCGACAAGGATACATCGATCCTCCCAAAGACATAAGATTTCTCTTCGTATTACATGTCACCTCCTCCATCTTGAGCACTCTTTATATGCAGGAGAAAAAGGAGGCTTAACTTTGGATAAATACAGAAAATTGAACTTGTCAAATATTACATGACATGAAACATAGATCCAGAATCAAGATCAAGACATTAATTACCTTTGTGAGAGAGACTAACACCAAGAAAAACATATTTTAGGACCGATAATATAGCTTGTGGTTGTTGTATGGATGAAAAAGGGATACCATGCACAACCCAAAACTCTTAGGAAAGACCAATCCGGTGATTTATTAAAAAGCTTTAAATGGTGAGGAGTTATTGATCAACGATTAACAAGATAAGTCGCCTTTAAAAAAGCATAATCCCAATGAAAATGTGGAACAGAACCATGTGAGATAAGGGATAAAAAACAGTTTCAACATTATGTCGATGTTTTTGCTCAACTGAACCATATTGTTGATAGCATGGTTTGAGGTATCGGCCGAAACCCTAGGGTTTCGGCCGTTTCGTCCCGGTATCGGAGGAGAACATGACGAAACCGGAGGGAAGGTTGTGGTTTCGGCCGGAACATTGGCGTTCCGACCAGTTTCGGCCAAAACCGGCCGGCGCCAATGTTTCGACCGAAACTGGCAAAAAGAAGAAGAAAAAACAGAAAAAGAAGAACTGTTAAAAAGAAGAAAAAACAGAAAAAAGAGGAAGATCAACAAAAAACTGCAGAAAAATTAAAAAAAAAGAAGAATAACAAGAAAAAGAAGAGGAAGAAGAAGAGGGAGAGAGAAGTTACTTGAACTTACCTCGATTGCCTTCACCTACGTTTGCCTCCGAATACCTCGGAACTCACCGCCTCCTCCGAATGCCTTCGATCTCGTCGCGTCCTTTGTATGATCTCTAGGTTGAAATGAGAGGAAGCGGTTGAAGCACGAGAGATACTGATGTAAATATCTGCTATTCACATTGCAAATTTTGCTAAACATAGTTTTTGATTTTACAAGTTTGCCATTCTCTCAACATTTTAATAGAAAACTTGTAAATAAATGCAATATTTTAGCAAAATGTGGAGTGTGAGTAGCATCACTAAGTGGAGTGGAGTCCACTAATACCTGCTGCGCACACTACACATTTTGCAAAACAATATTTCACTCCACCTTGCTACACATTGACGTCCCCTAGATTTGGCACTATGTGTAGTCGGATGGGATACCAGGATTAAAATTTATAACCGCAAGCGCACGGTGTTGTAGTGTGGCTTGGGGGTCGAACACGAGGAGGCGTGAGGTGTGCTTGTGATCAAACAGGAACCGGATCACCCGGTGGGTGAGCTAGCCCTATCGCTTGGTGGGTTGTCACGGTATGAAACTTCGGAAAGGTGTAGGATATAAAAAGTAACCTATGACTTTGATTTCCACCCTATCATGAGTTCTCTCTATTACGACCGACGGATAGGAATAAATACGATCGGATTCTAGGATTTAGTGGTGAGACGTTGCCTCTAATAGCGGCACCTAGCGTCCCATGGGCCAGATATTCCGGTCGATGCCCAGGATGATACGCTAGGTCTACCCGGGTTCGGACGGTGGGCATTCCCATGTCCAACACCGACCAACTCCGGGAGCACTAAGCTCGCAACGATTGCTCCCGACATTTTATCCTGCCGTTCCCATGCGCGAGGAATCAATGTCTACGCTAGGGGTGTGAGCTGTGGCTAGAGGATCAAACTCGTGTTTTATTTCCCATTGGCCCGACGGTCAGAGGCGGTTTTTATCCTGCCAATGACAATAAAACGCCCCGCGTAACCATCTAAATCCCTATATCCTATCAAAACCCTAATCCTATGGTCGTTCTAGGGAGAACCCACGAAGGGGCTTCCACCAATGTCCAAGATTATAAAACTACTCACTAATCATTGCAATAGATTCAACAAAATAAATTTCAGCCATTGAAATGAAGATCAAGCAATAGAATACTAGAGCAAATGGTATTAATAAAGCAATATTAAAGTATCAAAGCGATCGGAGAACTTACAAAACAAGTTTAATTAGCAGCAGCCAAAATTCCTAAAAAAATGCTTAAGAAAAGGGGATTCTCGTTTTCTGGGAAACCTAGGGCTATATATACATTCTGGCAAGATGCCAGGGAATATTCCCAGAAGAAGACAGAAATAAACATCCAACCGATCGGTTGAAACATCAACCGATCGGTTGAGGCAGCGGGGAAATCAGTCTTTAACTTCTGAAAAACTTCACCCGATCACTGAACCGATCGGGTGAAGTCGTTCGGCTTTTGAGCTTGGGAAGAAGATCAGCTACAGGTGAACCGATCGGTTGACAAGTCAACCGATCGGTAGGAGTTCAGCTTCAAAAACAGAGAAGACTGTCGTGACCACCCGATCACTGAACCGATCGGGTGGGATCTGCTTCATCATTGCCTTCTGCTCGGGTCTGATACGCGTGCACGAACCGATCGGGTGGGTCTGTTCACCCGATTGGTTGAGGGCAGATACATGCTCTAACTTGACGTTTGGCCCTCAGGTTCTCGTGCGACACCTCTCGTTGCTCCGGGGACTCGTGATATTTGCTTTATATGTCCACTGCGCTGGCAATCTCCTGCAAGTACACACAAACACAAATAAAGTGAAAATAAACAAAAAATCAAGAAAAGACGGACTCAAAATAGCGAAAAAGATGGGAAATCACGAAGAAGACGCGCGTAAATATATAAAATATAAATGCAAGTCACATTCTACACATTTTGTTAAAAACTTAAAATATAGCATTACACTAGTGTTTTACACATTTATTTACATTTATATATAAAATCCAGGGACTTACAGAAAAATTAATGTATATAATGTATATAGTATATACATATTTAAAGTATCTTCGAAACCGAAACCGATACCCAAAACGAAACTACCGAAACTCCCGATACGGACGAAACCGAAACATGCTTCCGAAACCACCGAAACGGGCGATACCAAAATCGAAACCTAAATTTTGGGAAGAGCAATACCGAGACCGAAACCGAGACTTAAAACCTTGGTTGATAGGTGTGGGGACATGTAACGCGGTGATGAATGCCAATCTCAGAGGAATATTTGTTAAGAGTACCAATTTCATCACCCCAATTACTTTGTATAGCTTTGATTTGACGGTAAAAAAATCTTTCTACAATTTTTGATAAGAGCGAAAAATTTGAGAGACATCCGTTTTATTAGCCAAAGGATAAAGTCAAGTGTATTTACTAAAGTGATCACCAAAAGTATGCTTGGACTTAACAGAAGGACCCCATACATATTTAATTTCACTCTTTGACATAACAGAAGGACCCCATACATCGGCAAAAATAAGTTCTAAAGGATGCTTGGACTTAAAATTGGACTTAAAAAAGATAAACGATGACATTTACCATGTTAACAAGCAGGACAAATTCCATGGATTTTACTTGATGAAATTGATAAGGAAAACTTTGATAGGAATCGTTGCACAGTCGAATATGTAGGATGTCCGAAACGAGAATGCAAGACTTTAAGAGGAACACATTGACAGAGGAGCGATGATGACTTGAAATGCGAGAAACATGGTGGAAAGGAGTAAAGTTGATCGTTAGTCTTGCCATTCATGAGCACCTTACCGGTTGACGCGTCTGTCACCAAAAAATGAAAATGGTGAAATTCAACAAAGGTATTATTTTTCACTAGTAAGATGACTGACAAAAACTAGATTTTTTTTTGAATTTTGGGAACTTGTAACATATTAGAGAAATTAAAAGAATGGGATGTTATCGATAATTTTGAAGAACCAATATGATATATCAAAAAACCTTTACCGTCACCAACTTGAATCCGGTGACCACTTGTGTATGTTTTGGCGGGAATATTGAGATTCTAAAGATCATGAGTTAAATGATTTGTGGAGCTAGAGTCAAGATATCAGTTGTTGTCAGAGATTATTAGGGAAGTAGCAAGATAACTCGCCATATTTTGTTTTCTACCTTGAAAGGTAAGATCAAAACGATGAAAACACTTGATAGCAGTGTCACCATTTTTCCACATACTTGACAAACCGGACGTTGAGGACGGGAAGAAATGCCCCTTACCATGACCACAACCACCATGACCTCTACGATAGTTGATGAGAGAATGGTGTGGCTGTGGAAAGACCCCCACGATTGCGAGAATGGTCATTGTTGGTGACCACATTAGCTGATCCAACAACAACAGTAACAACATTGATAGTGTGCTTCAAATGAAGTTTAAAATTTAGTAAATGAGCAAAGATATTTTCAAGAGACAAGCCTACGTGATGGGTGGAGAGAGATGATAATAGAGTCATATGTAGAGTCAAAATTGCCAAATAGATAAGGTTAAATCTCCGAGCCGTGAAGTGGTTGACCAATAACAGCAAAGATGTCAGCCTGAGACTTGATAGTTTGAAAGAAATCGGAGTTACTGCCTTTCTTGATAATACCAAGCTGAGTACGCATAAGGTTATCACATGCCTTCAAGTGGGATGCAAACATGCGTTCCAATGCACACCAGACATGTCGAGAAGTGTCATACCCAACTACCTTGGCAAGTGTACTCTCGGTGAGTGAAGACATGAGGATAATCAAGATGATTTGATCTTGCTCAAACTATTGATGGTAGGCAGGATTATCAATTTCAGTGAATGCAGCAGTGGACATGCGTATAGCCAAATTGGGAATACGAGGGGGAGGACAATGATTGGCGCCATCCATATAGCCAAAAAGACGTTGGCCTCATTGATATGGAACAACATTGATAGTGTGCTTCAAATGAAGTTTAAAATTTAGTAAATGAGCAAAGATATTTTCAAGAGACAAGCCTACGGGATGGGTGGAGAGAGGTGATAATAGAGTCATATGTAGAGTCAAAACCGCCAAATAGATAAGGTTAAATCTCCGAGCCATGAAGTGGTTGACCAATAACAGCTAGGATGTCAGCCTGAGACTTGGTAGTTTGAAAGAAATCGGAGTTACTGCCTTTCTTGATAAGGTTATCATGTACCAAGCTGAGTATGCATAAGGTTATCGCGTGCCTTCAAGTGGGATGCAAACATGCGTTCCAATGCACACCAGACATGTCGAGAAGTGTCATACCCAACTACCTTGGCAAGTGTACTCTCGGTGAGTGAAGACATGAGGATAATCAAGATGATTTGATCTTGCTCAAACTATTGATGGTAGGCAGGATTATCAATTTCAGTGAATGCAGCAGTGGACATGCGGGGGAGGACAATGATTGGCACCATCCATATAGCCAAAAAGACGTTGGCCTCATAAATATGGAACAACTTGTGCTTTCCACAACAAATAGTTGTCTTAGGTTAATTTCACAGTGACAAGATTTTGAATGCTCATAGAATCAGGAGATGAGTTGGTGGAATTAGTGGAGGGGGAAATATTGAAATTTTGGAAGGACATAGTATAAGACGTGAGTCATAAAAAACTCTGATATCATAAAAGTATAAGAATAGAAGAATGTAATTTTTGTATGTTTTATCAATCAAGTGTTTTCTTGATTTATAGGCTAAGACTTGCCTATTTATAAAAGTTGCAATCCAAACAAATAAACAGAAAATCAAATTTATGTCAAAACTATAAAGAAAAAATCTATCAAAACTAATAAATAGAAAAATCAAAACCAACACTCATCAAATGCACCATCAACCACTTTTAGGAGAGTTTGAGAAGTCATCAGTAGATATTTTATCAAAGCCATCATCTTTTTTCTATTTTTCTACTGTAAAACTATTAATCTCAACACCATGCAACTTTGGCAAACCCAAGAATGAAGTTACAGAGTCAATGGATACACAAGAGTGATCACATTTGCATTAGATTGATATTGATGTTGTTTATAGAAATAGCAGGTTAGTTGAAATGGAAAATGTACTTTCTAGATCCTGTTATGAGAGACTGTCCCTTGGATATTAAACGTCGATGAAGGAATCTTATGTCAGCCTAAGGATATATTCCGACAATGTTGTGAGATAGATATAGCCTGCATGCAAAAACTACTGGTAGTAAATGTTGAAGAAGGACTATTACGTCATAGTTGATGGTGTACAATGTCTTTATCCTGATTCATGGGTGTATTAGAGGCTAATTGGGACATCGGCACAAGAGGGAACATGATGAGAGAGAGAGAGAGAGAGAGAGAGAGAGAGAGAGAGAGAGAGAGAGATGCCTTTTTTTCTTGATTGATTTTGGTGTTATCATGGATGCTGAAAATATTGGATCTGCGCCGATTGTGTTGATTGTATGTGTTTTATTATTTCACGAGAATGAGATTAAGTTCCAAAATTGCACATCTGTCAAAGTAATGATTCCAGGAGTAAAAATCGAATGCGGTTCTACCTGAATCAATTTTGGACAAACTTTGTGGGGTTGGAAAGCTTTAATTAAAATTTTGCGCCATTATGAACAGACTTTGGTACCAAGACCCAAATTCACGTTGAGCCCATGTAATTTGAAACAGGAACTGAACACATCCCAGGTTAAACATTCATCAACCAATGTAAAAAATTGAACTTTATTGATCTAACTGTGTTTCTAAATTCTAAATATGTGTGATCACACAAAGTTCATTTTGAAGAGTATAAACTGTATTGCTGTAATTTTTTTTGCAACTTTTAAGAATGTTTAAATAATTATCAAGATTTTCTTTTAGAGAACTATGAAGTTTGATTAAGTCGAGAAAACTTGATCACTAAGTTCTTGATGTTGGGTATTTTTGGTGTATGGGAATCCATGAGGGAACCCAAGATACCCATGCGGAATCACATGCTTTTGAAGCTCAATTCAATAGTCATGTAATGTTGGTGATGTAGCAACTAGCAAGAACTCAGTGTACTGGGCTAGTGGGCTATTTGGCTTTAGATTACTTTTTGTGAATAGATAAGGGATCGAAGCTCTTCCTCGTAAGTACGTGCATTAAAGACGATACACGTGTTAGTTAAGCCGAATTGGGGCTATTTGGCTTTAGATTACTTTTTGTGAATAGATAAGGGGTCGAAGCTCTTCCTCGTAGGTATATGCATTAAAGACGATACACATGTTAGTTAAGCCGAATTGGGATGGATAATACGCTCAAGTTAGGATCTTGATGAGCATGAATAAAAATAAGAAAGAAAGATTTTGAATATAGAAAATTGATGTATGTCTCCCTTTTGGCGGATTATATATAAAATTGGCCATGTCTACTTTTAGTAATTTTACACTTAGCCAATTAATTGAATTGCAGACCTTATGAGCTCGTTGGATCGGGCCTAGGTGGGCTCGTTGCACCCTATTGGGCTTAGTGGAGGCATAGTTGGGTATACCAACAATTGGGTTTCCATTATCATCTTATTGCCCTCATTTTTCATAATCTGATATCCTCGGTGATATGTGAGTATGATATGCTTTCACCTGATGGGAGTTCATAAAATGTTATTTCCCAAAATGCAACTTTCTTTCCTTGTCTATAGTCACCATGGTTGTCACAGACATATGATACTGTCCAGTGCCAACTGCTGTGATTGTTTCATTAGCCACTGCTATCACAATTTCTGATGTTATTGTCATATTGCAATCACACTGCCCTGTCACCACCATCATTACAATCACTACCATCAATCACCACCATCATAGTTATCATCAGCGCTTCCATCCCTGCAATCGAACTTTAGGTCACTGCCCCACCATCTCTATTGTTGCAAGTATTACTTATGCCGCCACCATTTGTTCTTACCATTGCGACCACTGTAGTTCATGACTCTGTCCCCGCCACCAAGGGCCTTCCTCTGCCCCTCTTCTCACTAGTTCATACCTTGAATCTGCATCAAAGCCTATCAGAAAACTGTCTTTAACATTTTTGATGAATTTCGACCAGTGTGATATTGACCTTGTAGGATTGGTGACGAATTCTTGGCTAAGGAAAATTTGAGTAATGGAGGAATTTTTCAAAATCCTAGAGGGTGAGTGGGTAATGGAAACAATCAGGGCGCAATTGCCCAAATTCACAGAGTGCAGGAAATCATGTAGATATATAGTTGATAACATTTTTGATGAATTTTAAGATGTATGCATTAGAGACTGCATGATCGCATTCACTCTGTAGAATGTATAATCAGGGCATGCACAAATGTTCCTTTGGGTGTTTGCTTAGGGAAGAAGGATGTCAACCCAAGCTATGATTCTCTTTCGAGTATATTCTAGTCTAATTTCACGGGGCAATAATGGAAACAAATTGGCCATGTCTATTTTTAGTAATTTTACCCTTAGCCAATTAATTGAACTGCAGACCTTATGAGCTCGTTGGATCGGGCCTGTTAGGAATAAACTCTCTTGTATTATTCCAAGGGCAATTGCCCGATATATATAGAGTACAGGCAAAGGGAAATAAGCACTAAAGACCCTATACATATACTCCTAACACCCCCCTCAAACTCATGGTGGATCAACAACACTGAGTTTGGAAAGATAAAAACTGTGCTTATATAGATCCGTAGGAGGCGGAGGCAAGATTGCAGAAGCAGGCGGAGGCGCGGTCCGAAGCAGGCTGAGGCGCGGCGCGGCCCGAGCCAGGCGGAAGCGCGGCCCAAAGCAGGCGAGGCGCGGCCCGAAGGCGAGGCGCGGCCCGAAGCAGGGAGAACCGGATCGCCGGCAGCGGAAGGCGGAGTCGCACAGGGGCACAGCGGAAGGCGGGAGGTAGGCGTCGCACGTGCCGCAGAGGAAGGCGGAGTCGACGCATGGGCGTGGCGCGGCAGCGAACGCGAGCGTAGGCGGAATCGCGGCACGACAATGAGCGAAGCTGCCCCGAGAAGCTGCCGTTCCTCTAGGTCGGGATCAGGCGAGGCGAAGGACACCGGATCGCCTAACCCCGTCATCGGAAGTCTGCAGACGCCGGTCAGACGACGCCGGATCTGGAACGCCGTCGCCGGAAGGAAACGTCGGATCAAGGACCGGATCTGAGCGAGCGCCGGATCAAGGACTTCGCCGGAAGGACGATGGACCGGATCTGAGCGGACGCCGTCGCCGGATCTGACCGGATCTGAGCGTAGAGCGTCGGATCAAGGACGATGGCGGCTGGAGACGCAGCGGGTGGCCATGGAGCGTGAGATCTCGGATCGCGGCCTCAGATCGCCGGAGCAGCCTCGTCGTGGGCTGGGGCGATGGGAGAGAGACGCGGCTGGGGCGGAAGGCGCGGGCGAACGGCAGCTAGCGAGAGGCGATCGGCGGATCGGGCGCGGACTGCGCGGATCGGCGGATCGACGGGCGCGGACGGCGCGGACGCGGACGGCGCGGGCCGGCGGAGGCTAGGA
This sequence comes from Scilla litardierei, assembly GCA_030789695.1. Classification (NCBI taxonomy): domain Eukaryota; kingdom Viridiplantae; phylum Streptophyta; class Magnoliopsida; order Asparagales; family Asparagaceae; genus Scilla; species Scilla litardierei. The sequence goes on from CM061141.1 coordinate 253,716,160, forward strand.
GGAAGACGATTGCTTGCCTCCGCCTCCCCGCGCCTGTCGCTCCCGACGGCGGCGGCCAAAACGCGGAGGCGCGGCGTGCAGGCTGAGGCGCGACGTGCAGGCTGAGGCGCGGCGTGCAGGCTCGCTAGTGTTAGGGTTTAGGGCAGACGGCGTGGAAGAGAGCAAAAAGACGGCTAGGGTTTAGGTTTAACCTAGCTCTGATACCATGTTAGGAATAAACTCTCTTGTATTATTCCAAGGGCAATAGCCCGATATATATAGAGTACAGGCAAAGGGAAATAAGCACTAAAGACCCTATACATATACTCCTAACATGGCCTAGGTGGGCTCGTTGCGCCCTATTGGGCGTAATGGAGGCGTAGTTGGGTATACCAACAATTGGGTTTCCATTATCATCTTATTTGCCCTCATTTTTCATAATCTGATATCCTCGGTGATATGTGAGTATGCTGTGCTTTCACTTGATGGGAGTTTATAAAATGTTATTTCCCAAAATACAAATTTCTTTCTTTGTCTATAGTCACCATGGTTGTCACAGACATATGATCATGTCCACTGCCAACTGCTGTGATTGTTTCATCAGCCACTGCTATCACAATTTCTGCTCTTATTGTCATATTGCAATCACACTGCCTTGCTGCCACCATTATTACAATCATTACCATCATTGGAATAGCACCATCAATCACCGCCATCATAGTTATCACCCGCGCTTCCATCACTGCAATCGAACTTTTGGTCACCGCCCCACCATCTCTATTGTTGCAAGTATTACTTATGCCGCCACCATTTGAGCTTACCATTGCGACCACTGTTGTCAATGACTGTGGTTGCCATTGGCGCTTTTAGCCAGCCTCTGTCCCCACTACCAAGGGCCTTCCTCTGCCCCCAGCTCTTCTCACTAGTTCATGCCTTGAATCTGCATCAAAGCCTATCAGAAAACTGTCTTTAACATTTTTGATGAATTTCGGCCAGTGTGATATTGACCTTGTAGGATTGGTGACGAATTCTTGGCTAAGGAAAATTTGAGTAATGGAGGAATTTTTCAAAATCCTAGAGGGTGAGGTGGTGGGTAATGGAAACAACCAGGGCGCAATTGCCCAAATTCACAGAGTCCAAGAAATCATGTAGATAAATAGTTGATAACATTTTTGATGAATTTTAAGATGTATGCATTAGAGACTGCATGATCGCATTGCATTCACTCTGTAGAATGCATAATCAGGGCATGCACAAATGTTCCTTTGGGTGTTTGCTTAGGGAAGAAGGATGTCAACCCAAGCTATGATTCTCTTTCGAGTATATTCTAGTCTAATTTCGCGGGGCAATATTTCAGTCAAATTTAATTTCAAGGCTTTCTTAAGATTTGTTCACAGATTCATTATTTACTTTTGTTCAAGTTGGAGTTGATTATGTTACATTTTAGTGATTCAAGTCTCTCACTCCCATAGCCAGGTCGCTCGGTCGAGCTGTTTCAGACGCTCGACCGAGCTTGATGCACAGAACAAAGGCATTGAAGCTTTGGGATTCACTCGGTCAAGCGGTTTGAGCGCTCGACCGAGCTATTTTAACAGGAAGTTTTTGGAGCTCTGCAGAGCAAAGCGCTCGGTCAACTGTTCGACCGAGTGAAGAAGTCGCTCGACCGAGCGAAGCACTCGCTCGATCGAGTGCCCTGTTTCCATCTACCCAGGAGCTGCTACATCAAAGAGGTCGCTCGGCCTTTTTGGAGCTCTGCAGAGCAAAGCGTTCGGTCGACCGTTTGACCGAGTGAAGAAGTCGCTCGACCGAGGGAAGCACTCACTCGATCGAGTGCCCCGTTTCCATCTACCTAGGAGCTGCTACATCAAAGAGGTCGCTCGGCCGAGCGATGAACTCGCTCGACCGAGCGGTGCGGGGCCGAGACTTTTAAGTCGACGGTTCAGATGGGTTTCCAAGCCCGATTTGAAGCCCCATTTAATCTGATGATCAATTGGCATTAGGGTTATCGCTGATTTCGGATCTAGAGCAACAGAAGAGCCGTAGCCGCCGCCATTGAAAGTTTTTGTCGAGAGATTAGGGCTAGGAGTTTGTGATTGGAGTTGAGTGATTCTCTCCTTTATCTCCTTTGTTTTCTTCTTTCTTGAGTGAGATTGTGAAGGCTTGTGCATCTAGCCAAGTTATTACTCATGTGAACGGAAGAAAGATTGTAACCCCTTTGAAGATCTCTCTGATAGTGGAATCATCTTGGAAGTTGCTGGATGTAGGTTGTGCGCAACCGAACTAGGATAAATCTGTGTCTGCGATTTGATTTATTTGTTGCTACTCCATTTGCTGCTTTACAAGATCGTATAGATTTTGTTGGGTTATTTGAGTATCCAATTTTTGCTAGTTCTAGATTCCTGATCAACTTTTAGGATTGGTTGTTTCCACGGGAGAACTCAATTTGGTCGATCTAATTTCCAACAAGTGGTATCGGAGCTTGTGTTCATTTGTGAATGAAGTTAGTGGCGAAGATGGTGTCTTTAGCAACTTTGAACATTGAGAAGTTTACTGGCCGAAATGATTTTCAAATCTGGCAGACGAAGGTGAAAAATGTTCTGATGCAGACGTGTTATTACTAGATCAGCTTCGATGAGGCGAATATTGATAAAGGGGTGAAGGAATCCGCTAGAGCTGAGATGGAGAGAAAGGCATACATTGTGATTCAGTTGTCGTTGGCAGATAATGTCCTGAGAGAGGTCTTGGATGAAGCAACGGCGTCTGATATCTGGAATAAGCTTGAGGGACTGTACATGAAGAAGTCTTTCACGAGTCGTCTCTATTTGCTTTAGCGTGTATACGCTCAAGATGAAGTCTGGATCCGCGGTGAAGGATCACATGGATGATTGAACCGGATAGTGCTGGAGCTGCGGGGTATGGATGTGAAGATTGAAGATGATCAACAGGCAGTCATCCTGTTGTGTTAATTGCCTGAGAAGTATAATCAGTTTTTTCGGTCTATGATTTATAACCGAACGACTCTCGCCATGGAAGAGGCGACGGCGGTGCTTCACACTGAGCAGCTATGTGGCAAGGTTCAAGGTAGAGATCTGAGGCCCTACATGTGAGAGGTTGACAGGAGAGGATGTCAAAGGAAGAACAATGATCGTTCCAAGTCAAGACATTCGCAGGATAGATTCGCGAAGATCACATGTTACAACTATCAGCAGAAGGGTCTTTTTGCAAACTGGTGTCCTAATAAGAATAGGAAGAAAGGCAGGGATGCTGATAAAGAGTCCAGTTCAACATTATTGGGAATAGATGGTATGCATATCCATTATGAAGGTAGAAATTCAGAGATGTTTGCAGCAGGGATTACATGTGAAGCAAATATTGCGTGGCTTATGGATAGTGGATGCTCATACCATATGACTCCGCATAGGAGTTGGTTCACTACATACCGTTCCAAGGAAGATGGAGGATCATGATGCAGATGCAACCACATCTACAGGCCAAGGGCCAAGAGGCATGTCGGGTCGTGACTTACTTCAGGACCATGGAGCGCATGGGCCAAGAGGCATGCCGGGTCGTGACTTACTTCAGGACCATGAGAGAGTATATCGTTCATATTTGCCTACAGAGGACGTTTTAGTCTATTACTTTCAGATCTGGAGTTCTCTTCTTATATTAGGGCTAGCAGTCTTTTTGTTGTTTCTATTTAATATTGTGAAGAACAATAAGGTGTCATCACCAGTGACGGTTCTTAGACTTTATTCCGTTCATTTAAAGCTTGGAGAGCGAGTCTCCTCTCCTAACGAGACTCATCTATCTTGCTACCATTGTTCTTTGTTGAGCGAAATAGAATTTATTCTCTTTTTCGATTTTCCACTTTAAATATTGCCTTTATTATTGTTTGGTTGGTCGGATTGTATCAAATTGGTATCAGAGCGAACCGCTGTTTGGGGGCCATCAGGGAGATCTGGGCGACCACCATTTTCATCGGATCTGGGCCGAAAGAAGTTCTAGTGGGCGGATCTAGGCCAAGGCGACCACCATCTTCAGTGGATCTGGGCCGGAAGCAGTTCTGGTGGGCGGGTCGGGGTCATCAAACCCCCAGAGACCCGAGGGAAAGACGGCGAACCCCCAAGGGGTTTGGTTTGAGTGGGCGAACCCCCTAGGGTTCGACAAGGCGTGGTGGCCCTGTTTGGGGGCTGCCTGGGAGCAGCGACCCCCTCCTGGGGTCGCCTGAGGGCGGCGAGCCCCTGGGACCATCCCCAGGGGCGGCGAAGGCCGGGGAGGGGCAGGCGGCCCCTCTCGTGGGTCGCATGGCCGGGGGCAAACCCCTCATGGGGTCGCTCGTGGGCGGCAAAACTCTCTAGGACCATTCCCAGGGGCGTCGAAACCCTGGGACCGTTCCCGGCGGCGACAAAGTTTGGGGAGGGGCCGGCGGGACCTCCCGTGGGGCGCACGGCTAACACAAGGGGGGCGGGTCCAAAACCCACGGGAGGCATTTGCAGGCTTTCCAGGGTATGATACAAAGGGATTTTGAAAGGCCTAAGTGGCCTGATGAGGAGTATGCAGATGAAGATGGAGGCCCAACTTGGGCTTGTGGACGACCAGGTTGTGGATATTCGCCTCAGGAGGGGAGTATGATGGAGCCACGTTAGTGAATATCAATGTAGATCGGAGGTTGAAGAAGTTGAAAATGTCGGTGTTTGACGGCACGAATCCGGACAGATGGATCTATCGAGAAGAGAGGTACTTCCAGGTGACGGGATCTGCGCGACCACCTTCAGCGGATCTGGGCCGAAAGCAGTTCGGGTGGGCAGATCTGGGCCGAAAGCAGTCCGGGTGGGCAGATCTGGGCCGAAAGCAGTTCGGGTGGGCCGATTGGGGCCAAGACGACCATCTTCAGCGGATCTGGGCCGGAAGCAGTTCTGGTGGGCAGATCGTGGTCATCAAATCCCCTGAGACCCGGGTTCGGTTTGATTGGGCGAACCCCCTAGGGCTCGAAAAGGCACGGCGGTCCTGTTTGGGGTTGCCAGGGAGCAGCGACCCCCTCCTAGGGTCCACCCGAGGGCTACGAACCCCTGTGACCATCCCCAAGGGGCGACGAAGGCCGGGGAGGGGCATGCGGCCCCTCCCGTGGGCCGCGCGGGCGGGGCAAACCCATCTATAGGCTTGCACGTGGGTGGCGAAAACCATGGGACCATTCCCGGGGGCGGCGAAACCTTGGGACCATTCTCAGGGGCGGCGAAGTTTGGGGAGGGGCCATCAGGCCCTCTCATGGGGCGCATGACTAACGCAAGGGGGCGGGTCCTTTTGGGGACCCACATGAGGCATTTGCAGGCTTTCCAGGGTAATACAAAGGGATTTTGAAAGGCCTAAATGGCCTGTTGAGGAGTGCGCAGATGAAGATGGAGGCCCAACTTGGGCTTGTGGACGACCAGGTCGTGGATATTCGCCTCAGGAGAGGGAGTATGAGGGAGCCATGTTAGGGAATATCAATGTAGATCGGAGGCTGAAGAAGCTGAAAATGCCGGTGTTCGACGGCACGGATCCGGACGGATGGATCTATCAGGCAGAGAGGTACTTCCAGGTGACTGGATTGACTGAGGAGGAGGTCTTGCGAGCTACCGGCATATATTTTGAGGGAAAGACCTTGGCATGGTATCGTTGGCGGATAGCACGACATACTTTTTCCACTTAGGAGGAGTTGGCGGCATACCTGCTTGACCGTTTCCAGGGGACACCGGGCGGGAATTTCTATAAGCAGTTATGAGCTCTTAGGCAGGAGGGGACTGTGATGGAGAAGTTCGATACGCTGTCTGGTAGGTTGAAGGGGGTCTCAGAGGAGGTCTTGGTGGGCAATTTTTATGAGAGGGCTGAAGCCAACTATACGGGTTGAGTTGAGGATGCAGACCCCCAGGGACTTGGAGGACATCATCCGCCTAGCACAGAAGGCAGAGGAGAAGCAGGCGGACGAGAGGAGGATTAAAGGTACGTGGAGTGGCCAGAACCCACGTAACCAGATACCACCAGTTGCGCCATAAGGTGACTACAGGGGCCCCCAACACTAGAGGGGGGAAGGCAGGGGGAGATCGTACGGTGGGATTTGGTAGGCGAATGACAGAGGTGGAGATGAGGGAGAGACGAGCCAAGGGCTTGTGTTTCTGATGTGATGAGAAGTTCTCTCCAGGTCACATGTGTGCGAGCAAGTTGTTGCAGATCACCATAGTTCCCGACGAGGAGGGGTACTTTGAGGAGGAGCTTGAGGCTGAGACTGATGAGGAGGAGGAACACCCGCACCTGGCGGAGGTATCCATGAACTCTGTGGTCGGGTTTACTCCAAACCATACTATGAAGTTATCAGGGAGACTAGCTGATATGGGGGTGACAGTGCTCATTGACAGTGGGGCCATTTCATATCTCGTCAGGTAGTGGAGCGCCATGAGTTGTAGCTCAGCACCATGGAGAATTTTACGGTGCGTCTAGGGACCAACAAGATGGAGGAGATCATGGGGATGTGCAAGGGGTTGTGCTTGACCTTGCAGGGTTGTGCTTGACCGGTAAGATGGAGAGCATGGGGATGTGCAAGGGGTTGGGCAATGTCGACGCGATATTGGGAGTATAGTGGCTAAAGAGTTTGGGCGAAGTCAAGGTGAACTGGAAGTAGCTCAGGATGGAGTTCCAGGAGGGGGATCACACCGTGGTACTGAGGGGGGATCCTAGCATCTGTTTTTCTATAGTGGCCTTCAAGGCTATGACTCGGGCGCGGTGGAGGACATGAGATGGATATTTGGTGGAGTTTCAGGGGATGACGACTGAGGAAGAGGGGCAGGCTGAGGAGACCCCGACGGAGGTGGCGCAGGTACTGGAGCAGTTTCAGGGGATTTTCCAGATGCAGAGGGGCGGGGACTTCCTCCGCCGCGAGACCATGAGCACGCGATAACTTTGCGTGAGGGCGCAACACCGGTGAGCGTGTCCATATCGACATCCGCATGTGCATAAAGATGAGATAGAGCGGCTGGTACATGATGCTACAGGCCGGGGTGATACAGCCCAGCGTGAGCCCTTTTTGTAGTCCAGTGTTGCTGGTAAAGAAAAAGGATGGGCGTTGGCGGTTCTGCATAGACGACATGGGGCGGTTCTGCGTAGCCTTGAATAAGGAAACCATACCCGATACGTTTCCTATTCCTGTTATAGATGAGTTGCTAGACGAGTTACATGGGGTGGTGGTATTCTCGAAGGTGGATTTGAAGTCGGGGTACCACCAGATTCGGATGAGACAGAAGGATGTGCCAAAGACGGCGTTTAGTACCCACGAGGGACATTATGAGTTTCTTGTCATGCCTGTTCGGCTTGACAAAATGCCCCGTCGACCTTCCAGGCCTTGATGAACAACGTTATCTAGCCCTACTTGAGGAGGTTCATCTTGGTCTTCTTTGACGATATCTTGGTCTACAGCAAATCGATGGTTGAGCATGTGAGTCATTTGGAGCTGGTTTTCAGGGAGCTACATGCACATCAGTTGTATGCAAATCGGAAGAAGTGTATGTTCGGGCAGAGGCATATTGAGTATTTGGGACATATAGTGTCGGGAGCAGTAGCGGTAGATAGATCAAAGATAGCAGTGATGTTGGACCGACCACATTGAGAGCACTTCGAGGATTTCTGGGCTTAACGGGGTACTACATGAAATTTGTTAAGGGGTATAACACCATTGCTTGGCCTCTAACAGAGCAGTTGAAGAAGGACGAGTTTCGATGGAGGAAGCGGCGACTTAGGCTTTTGAGGCGCTGAATGTAGCGATGTCAACCGCTCCAGTTCTGGCATTACCTGATTTCGGTGTATCTTTTGTAGTTGAGATGGATGCTTCAGGCTTTGGATTGGGAGTGGTACTGATGCAGGAGGTGAGACCTATATCTTATTTTAGTCAGGTGCTATCTGCTAGGGCACGACTAAAATCGGTATATATGAGAGGGAGGTTATGGCTAGTGTACTATCAATTCAGAAATGACGGCCCTATTTATTGGGAAGACACTTTGTGGTGCAGACAGATTAGTATAACCTGAGATACCTATTGGAGCAGAGATTAGTGACGGAGGAGCACCAGAGATGGCTTTCTAAGCTGGTGGGTTACCGCTTCGATATTGAGTATAAGCCGGGGTTGGAGAATAAGGCGGCAGATGCACTGTCTCGGCGGGATGTGGAAGTACAGTTGCAGGCTCTATCCTTACCTGTGGTTGGATTGGGGCCAATGTTGCAGGAGACGGAGTCGGACCCAGAGTTGGGACGCATTCGAGAGACGCTGCAGAGTGGGGATGAGGGACCAGTTGGGTATACGTTGCAGGGACATCAGTTGCTCTATCATGGGAGGTTAGTCATGCCCCGGGCATCGGCATTTATACCAGTGCTTTTCCAGGAGTTTCATGGATCAACAGTAGGGGACATTCGGTGGTGCAACAGGCCTATATGTGGATGGCTAGAGAGATCTATTGGCCCGGGATGCGCAGGAATATCGCGCAGATGATGGCTGCATGTGATATTTGCCAGAGGCATATAAGTACATGGCGATGGGTGCCTGCGGGGTTATTACATCCATTGGCATTGCCAGAGAGGGTCTGAGAGGAGGTGACGATGGACTTCATCGACGGGCTACCACGATCGGAGGGATTCATGGTGATTTTTGTAGTGGTAGATCGCTTGAGTAAGTATGCCCATTTCATTCCATTGAAGCATCCTTACACGGCGGTATCAGTAGCGACATCGTTTAATGGAGGAGATTGGCATGTTGCATGGAGTTTCCGAGGCGATTGTGTTCGACAGGGACAAGGTCTTCATGAGTGGATTTTGGAGGGAGCTGTTCAGGGTGCATGGCACATTTTTGAAGAGGAGCATAACCTACCACCCTCAGTCGGACGGACATACAGAGGTGGTAAACAGGAGCGTTGAGACATATCTTCGGTGTTTTGCCTCGGAGACCCCTCGATACTGGAACAGATGGCTAGCGTGGGCAGAGTACTGGTACAATACCTCTTACCACTCATCAGAAGGGACAACACCCTTTTGGATCGTATATGGGAGAGATCCATCTCAGTTGGTTCATTATGGGCACCAAGAGACTCCAGTGTCACAGGTGGAGGATTACATGGAGGAGCGGGATAGTATGTTGGAAGAACTCAAGAAGCATTTGACGAGGGCACAACAGGTGATGAAGGCTAAGGCAGATGGTCATCGCCATGACGTGCACTTTCAGGTGGGGATAAGGTGTACCTAAACCTACGATTATATCGCCAGAAGTCCTTAGCCCGCAGGAGGAACGAGAAGCTGGTGGCACGATACTATGGGCCATTGGAGGTGGAGGCCAAGATAGGTGTGGTAGCTTATAGGCTGAAGCTGCCTCCCTCGTCTTCAATTCACCCCGTTTTTCATGTGTCACAGCTACGACGGGCTATTGGAGAGCAGTCAGCGTTGCCCACATTACCCCCACACTTACATATGACATGGAGGTGCTGCTGGAGCCGTTGGACGTGAGGGCTGTTCGTCAGGTACCGGGACGACGACGGGAGGTGCTGATACATTGGCAGGGGTTGCCGGACTGCGATGCTACATGGGAGGAGGCTGACATGATACAATAGTAGTTTCCTGATTTCCACCTTGAGGACAAGGTGTCTCTTCTACGGGAGGGTATTGATGCAGATACAACTGCATCTACAGGCCAAGGGACGAAGAGCAGGGGCCAAGAGGCGGGCCGGGCCGTGACTTACTTCAAGAGGAGGCAGCGGCTCAACCTATAAGGGAATATATCGTTCATATTGCCTACGGAGGGCGTTTAGTCTATTACTTTCAGATATGGAGTTGTCCTCTTCTTCTTATATTAGGGCTAGCCGTCTTTTTGTTTTTTATGCTTAATATTGTGAATAACAATCTAGGCGTCACCGGTGACGGTTCTTAGGCTTTATTCTGTTCATTTAAAGCTTGGAGAGCGAGTCTCCTCTCCTAACGAGACTCATCTATCTTGTTACCATTGTTCTTCATTGAGCGAAATAGATTTTATCCTCTTTTTTCATTTTTCCACTTTAAATATTGCCTTTATTATTGTTTGGTTGGTCAGATCTTATCAGCTCAATCCTCATGGGGAACAATGTAGTGTGCAAGACTACATGTATTAGAACCGTCCGGATCAAGATGCATGATGACATAGTGCACACACTAACCGATGTGAGGCATCTCCAAGATCTGCGAAAGAGCACTCCCTAGGCGTTTTGGACAATGCCGGATGCAAGTCGGTCTTTGAGAAAGACCAATTGAGAGTATCGAAACGAGCCATGGTAGTGATGAAGGGAATGAAAGTGGGAAACTTTTATGCCATTCAAGGGTACCACAGTGGAAGAAGATGCAGAAATTGGTGCTACAAGCACAAGTATCGAAGATTCAGCCAAGCAGTGGCACTATCGATTGGGTCATCCGTGTGACAAGAACCTTGACATACTTCGGAGGAGAAAGTTGATTGATGCCGAATGAGTGCGTTGAGTTCTGCGAGTCCTGTGTGTACAGGAAAAAGACAAAGGTGCAGTTTAACACGGAAAAGCACACTAACATAGGACCGCTTGACTATGTACACACAGACATGTAGGGAACATGACCGGGGCCGTCAAGAGGAGCTAGATACTTTATTATTTTCATAGATGACTACACCTGCAAAGCCTGGATGTATTGATGACGTCGAAGGACCAGACATTTGAGATTTTCAAGGAGTGGAAGACCATGGTAGAGAAGCAAACCGGAAGGCACGTGAAGGTGCTGAGGTCCGATAATGGATGTGAGTACACCTCGAGAGAATTCAGGAATTTCTGCAAATTCCATGGAATCTGTCGTCACTTTAGCATACTCGGAGATCCGCAGTCGAATGGTATGGTGGAGCAGATAAATCGGACGTTGTTGGAGCGAGTGCAATGCTTGAGGCACTCAGCTGGTTTGGGGAAGGAATTTTGGGGAGAGATTCTCACCACTGCAGTGCATATTGTGAACAGAGTTCCGTTAGTGGCTATTGATTACAAAATTCCTGAAGAAAAGTGGAGTGGAGAAGCTGGAGACTATTCTTAGTTGCGCATAGTGGGTTGCCCGGCATATGTGCACGAGAGGAGTGACAAGTTGGATCCAAGAGCAAAGAAGTGCATCTTTCTTGGATATGGCCGGCGTCAAGGGATATCACTTATAGAATCCAGAGGGATAGCAAGCGATTGTGAGCCGACATGTCACTTTTGATGAGGATGCAATGCTCAGGGCAGGGCATTCTCATTCAAAAGGGGACATGTCAGCAGAGAAGACATTGGCAGCATTGTCAACCTTTCAGTCCAGCCCACTCAGCAGTCCAGCCCACTCAGCGACCATGTAAAGAGTTGATGGTCGACGTCCCAGTTGAGGACATGATGAGGTCCGTGTTGAGAACCATGAGCAGACACCCGGTCCATCTCAGGTACGCGTTGACACTTATGCAGGCGATGAAGCAACGTGAAAATCTAAGAGGGTGAAGAAGGCGCCCAAGTGATTTGGAGTATGGGACTATACGGGATTTTCTTTCGATGACATGGCGTCAAATGCACTCAACCTGGAGCATAAGGAGCCAACGACATATGGTGGAGCCATAGACTCAGGAGATGCCGCTCACAGCCAAGGAGATATGGAGGAGGAGTTGGAGTCCCTTCACCGTAATGACAATTGGGAGTTGGTGTCGTTACCCAGCGAGAAGCGTGCCATTGGATGTCGCTGGATATATAAGGTAAAAGAAAGCTCAACCCAAGATAGTAATGATGTCGCTGAGGCTCGATAATGGAGGTGAGTACACCTCGAAGGAATTTAGGAATTTCTGCAAATTATTCTATGGAATCTGCCGTCACTTTAGCACACTCGGAGATCCGCAGTCGAATGGTGTGGTGGAGCGGATGAATCGGACGTAGTTGGAGCGAGTGCAATGCTTGAGGCACTCAGCTGGTTTGGGCAGAGATTCTCACCATTGCATTGCACATCGTGAACATAGTTCCATTAGTGGCTATTGATTACAAAATTCCTGAAGAAAAGTAGAGTGTAGAAGCTGGAGACTATTCTTACTTGCGCATAGTGGGTTGCCCGGTGTATGTGTACGAGAGGAGTGACAAGTTGGATCCAAGAGCAAAGAAGTGCATCTTTCTTGGATATGGCCACGTCGTCAAGGGATATCGCTTATTGGATTCAAAGGGACAGAAAGTGATTGTGAGCCGACATGTCACTTTTGATGAGGATGCAATACTCAAGGTGGAGCATTCTCATTCAAAAGGGGACACGTCAGCAGAGAAGACATTGGCAGCCATTGTCAACCTTCCAGTCCAGCCCACTCAATGACTAGGCAAAGAGTTGATGGTCGACGTCCTAGTTGAAGGACGTGATGAGGTCCGTGTTAATGACCATGAGCAGACACCCGGTCCATCTGAGGTACGCGTTGACACTTATACAGGTGATGAAGGAACGCGAAAATCTAAGAGGGTGAAGAAGGCGCCCAAGAGATTTGGAGCATGAGACTATGCGGGATTTTCTTTCGATGACATGGCGTCATATGCACTAAACCTGGAGCATGAGGAGCCAGCGACATAGGTAGAGCCATAGACTCAGGAGATGCCGCTCACTGGCAAGGAGCTATGGAGGAGGAGATGGATTCCTTTCACCGCAATGACACTTGGGAGTTGGTGCCGTTACCCAGCGAGAAGCGTGCCATTGGATGTCGTTGGATATATAAGGTAAAAGAAAGCTCAACCCAAGATGGTAATGATATCAGGTACAAGGCGAGACTGGTGGCAAAGGGATTCGCACAAAGGAAAGGAGATGAATACAATGAGATATTCTCACCTGTTGTGCGACACACGTCCATTTGTGCGTTGGCACTAGTGGCAAGCATGGTAATGATATCAGGTACAAGGCGAGACTGGTGGCAAAGGGATTCACACAAAGGAAAGGAGAGGAATATAATGAGATATTCTCACCTGTTGTGCGACACACGTCCATTTGTGTGATGTCGGCACTAGTGGCAAGCATAGACATGGAGTTGGGGCAACTCGATGTGAAGACCGCCATCTTGATGATGAGATATACATGCAACAGGCAAGCATGGTAATGATATCAGGTACAAGGCGAGATTAGTGGCAAAGAGATTCACACAAAGGAAAGGAGAGGAATATAATGAGATATTCTCACCTGTTGTTAGAGTAGATGAATGACCATGTAAAAATTCCACATGATTATTCATTGTAGTTTATAACCGGTCAGCAAAAATATAGGATATTGATAATAAAATATTAGCGGGGTTCCTGTTTGAATGTGAGAGGTCATTGATGTTATTCCAGGTATGCTGGATGAATTCTCTAATAATATGCTACATTTGCTTTTAGATGCAGTGTTTTTTTGCCGCATGCCTTTTTCTTACATTCCCTTTTGTAGATTTTTGGGAAAATAGTGATTAGCCCCAAATGATGGCTAACACTTCATATTTATATCAGCCCTCTTTTTTACTTTACACACACCCAATAACACAACACACAATACTCCCCCTCAAGATGAGCAAAAGATATTTATCATGCCCATCTTGTTACAAGCATCCTCTACTCCTTTAGAGTTCAACCCCTTTGTAAGGCAATCAGCTAGTTGCTGTCCAGAAGTAATGTAGGAGATCTCCAACTGTTTCTTGTCCAATCTTTCTTTAATGAAGAACCTGTCAATCTCTATGTGCTTCGTTCTATCATGTTGCACTGGGTTGTTGGCAATGTTAATTGCTGACTTGTTATCACACAACAACCGCAATGGTCCTTCTCTCAGCAGGCGTAGCTCAAGTAGAAGTGAACTTAACCAGATCATCTCACAGGTACTAAGCACCATAGCACGATACTCTGCCTCTGCAGTGGAGCGAGCCACCAAATCCTGCTTCTTGATGCGCCAAGAGACTAAGTTGCCCCCAACAAACACACAGTAGCCCGAGGTCGATCTCCTATCATCTAGGCAACTGGCCCAATCCGCATCACAGTAGCATGTCACATTCATGTGACCATGACTACCGAATAATATGCCTTTTCCTGGACTATTCTTCAGATACCTCAGTATCCTGAAGACTGCCTCCATATGTCCAGTCCTAGGATCATGCATGTATCTACTTACCACACTGATAGCATAGGCAATGTCAGGTCTGGTATGGCATAAGTAGATAAGGTGTCCAACAAGTCTCTGGTACCTTTCTTTGTCTACTGGCTCCCCTGATTGTGAATGCAACCTATGATTCTGATCAATAGGAGTAATTGCTGGACGACACCCCAACATACCAGTCTCAGCCAGTAAATCCAGGGCATACTTCCTCTGCGAGAGAACTATACCCTTCCTGGACCTAGCAATCTCCAGTCCAAGGAAATACCCCAACTGTCCAAGGTCCTTGACCTCAAATTCTCTTGCCAACCTAACCTTCAAGTGAGAGATTCCCTCTTCATCATCTCCAGTGATAATAATATCATCAACATACACAGCCAGAAGGGTAATCCGCTGTCCTGAGTGCCTATAGAATACAATATGATAACCATTACTCTGCTTGTAGCCCATAATGATGACTGCACGCCTGAATCTGTCAAACCATGCCCTTGGAGATTGCTTCAGCCCATACAAAGACTTGTCCAGCCTACACACCTTTCCCATCGTCTGTTGTGTGCTAAAACCAGGTGGAACCTCCATGTATACCTCCTCCTGTAAGTCTCCATGCAAGAAGGCATTTTTTACATCCAACTGATGCAATTTCCATCCAAAATTCGCTGCACAGGATACCAGTACTCTCACAGTACTCATCTTTGCCACTGGGGCAAATGTCTCATCATAATCAATCCCATAAGTCTGACTGTAGCCCTTGGCAACCAGCCTCGCTTTGTACCTGTCCACCTTCCCTTCTGGAGTTTGCTTTATTGTGAACACCCACTTGCAGCCCACAGCTTTCTTCCCTGCTGGAAGTGAGACAAGTCTCCATGTCTTGTTCTTCTCCAGTGCATCGAGTTCTTCGAGCATTGCTTTCTTCCACTTGGGATGTTGCTTTGCCACTCGCCAATCACTCGGTATAGAGATAGACTGTAAGGATGCAATGACAGCCCTATATGCAGGTGTAAGAGAAGCATAGGAGACATGATTAGCAATATCAGTCTCGTATCCATACCGTACAGGAGGCCTGTCGGCATTGATACGAGGCTCCCTACGAGATGCAAGTGGAAGATCTAAACTAGAGAAAGGCAAAGAAAGATTACCATCTGTGGTAGGAGAGGAAGGCAGTAAGGAAGTCGGGACTCGAGCAGGCGTGATAGACTGATCAATCTCGACATGTGGCTGTGGAGCTAGTGGTTCTTTAGTGGGGGAGATGTCTTCTTGTTGTTCTCCATCGCCATGACTATCCTCCTGTCTCCTGCTATATTTCTTACCGTAAAACCTGTCTTCCACCAAGGGCCTTTCCTCCTCCCTGCTATCAGTATCAGTACCAGTAGGCCTGACAGGACACGGTATAAGTCCAACCACTACCCTCCTGTCATCAGTCTCCCCCTCTCGATCAGTCTCACCCTCTCGACCAACACCTCCTGTGTTTGGAGAGGCACCAGTATCAAATAATGGTATAAAATCTGTCAGTCCTCCATAAAAGGGCTCAGTCTCCCTGAACGTCACATCCATACTCACAAACAGCCTTCTTTCTGAGGGACTCCAACACATATAGCCTTTCTGATTTGAAGGATACCCAACAAATATGCATTTAATTGCCTGAGCATCCAGCTTTCCCACAGAAGGTCTATGATCCCTCACAAAGCATGTGCATCCAAACACCTTTGGTGGAACTACAAAAGTGTTCTTTCCCATAAGAATCTCACATGAGGACTTCATACCAAGCATCCGCGAAGGCATCCTGTTAATGAGATATGTGGCTGTCATCACTGCCTCACTCCACAATATCTTAGGTACATTCATGGTGAGCATGAGTGACCTAGTTACCTCCAACAAGTGTCTATTTTTCCTTTCAGCAACTCCGTTCTGTTGAGGCGTGTTGGGACAAGTGGTTTGGTGAGTTATCCCACTCTCAGATAGATAAGATGCAAACTCCCGGTTTACATAATCTGTCCCATTATCCGTTCTCAAGTGACCTAGTTACCTCCAACAAGTGTCTATTTTTCCTTTCAGCAACTCCGTTCTGTTGAGGCGTGTTGGGACAAGTGGTTTGGTGAGTTATCCCACTCTCAGATAGATAAGATGCAAACTTCCTGTTTACATACTCTGTCCCATTATCCGTTCTCAAGATACGGATCTTGGCCTCATACACATTTCTGACACTTCTATGGAAGTCCTGGAAACACTTCAATGCTTCGCTTTTGTTTTTCATCATGTAAAGCCATGTCATTCGAGAATGACAGTCTATGAAAGTGATGAACCACCTAAACCCACTTACTGAAGTCACTGGGCAGGGCCCCCAAACATCTGAGTGAATAAGATGAAATCTCTCTACACTCCTCATCCCCACACTAGGATATGATGTCCTAGTGTGTTTCCCAAATTCACACGCATCACATTTCAATTTCACTTTATTCACTTTATTCAACATCTCAGGATACATCTTATTCAGCATATCAAAAGGTAAGTGTCCCAACTGACAATGTAATAAAAGTACCTCCCTTTCCTTCTCTTCACCAACGACGGCCAATGCAGCACCCCCACTAGCTCTGTCAAGATACCACAGTCCATCACGCCTGACGCCAGTCCCAAGCCTCCTCCCAGTCTTCCTTTCCTGCAACACAATGAGTAGAGTCAAAGGTAATGCTACAGTCAAGATCATCAACAATAGAGCCAACAGATAAAAGGTTGACTGGAAAAGATGGGACGTGAAGGACTGAAGAGAGGCATATGGAGGGAGTGCACTGAATAGTGCCAATCCCTTTAATAGGTTGGGATGTGCCATCAGCTGTCTGAACAGTTTCATGAATAGTATGTGGTTTATACGTGAAAAAATGTCTATATGTGATGGGAATCTAGTCCCACCCCAAGTGGTTTGTTTTGTTGATGATCACACCAAATGTTATTAAATTACTAATCATACAACTTAAGTGTGTAGGTTGTGCAATAAGCTACTTGAAGCTCGAAACATACTCCGAGAAGAAGAACTTCAACCACACACATAGAAGATGAAGATGAATTTAGCTCGCAACTTCAAAGCTCAAGCACAAGAAGAGTTCAAAGATGAAGCTCAAAGAATGTGCTCAAGATAAAGCTAAAGATGAGCTCAAATTCAAGCGAAGCATATGCAACTAGCTCAAGCTCATTCATGGCTTAAAGTTCTTCATAGAGTCTAGTGTGTGAGTTGTTTTTCATTTTCTTAGGATTATGTCAAAGCCAAGAAGAATTTGCACACACACAAAATGATTTTCTAAAATGTTTTTAAAACTCATTTTAAACTTATTTGAGAGCATACTTTTCATAGAAGCTAAGTTTCAATTTGTAGTCAACTACAAACACCCAGTAGTTCACTACACTGATTTCTGTCTTCTACCAGAAAAGATAGTCTGGTAGTCGACTACCTAAATTAGGGAGTCGACTACCAGTCAGATCAGAATTTCTCAGACACCCTCTGGGAGTCGACTACCAAAGTTAGGGAGTCGACTACCAGCTGTGCGACCAGAATTCCTTGATTCACTCTCTCATTTATTCATTGCTTGATTTTTGGGCTGAAGTCAAACTTGATTTGAATTATTTTGAATTCTCCTTTGGCTCTATAAATAGAGACCCTATGAGAACATTTTTCTCACCAATTTACTCTTGAGCAAAATTATTATTCTCTCAAAAGATCTCATCGTTCTCATCGCTCTCAAAGTTCTTCATAGCCAAATCTGTTTTTCAATTTCTGATCTTATTGCTTATATTCTTTTATAATTCTTTTTAAGATCATTATTATTATTTGGCTATTGCAAATTGGTTTTCAAAATCCTTCTCTTTGATTTTTTATATTCTCAAAGGATTTTTGAAACATCTAGATTCTAGATCACATCGAATAATTTCATATTCTTTGTGTGATCTAAGAACACATCTAGATTCTAGATCACAGTGAATAAACTCATATTCTTTGTGTGATCTACGGACGATTTAAAATTCTTTTAGCCACGTTAAGCACAATTGCATATTTAATCTTGGCTATAGAATTATTGGGTGTAAAAACCAATCTCCACTAATTCATTGTGGTGTATTGGATTTGATTTTACTTGTAGTCCCTTTGTGATAAGGGTGATTGTAAATCCTTGTTGTAGGCAAGGTGTTTGTGAAAAGTCCTCGGATTGTGAGGCAAGGTAAAGTCCTCGGATTGTGAGGCAAGGTAAAGTCCTCGGGTTGTGAGGCAAGGGTAAAATCCTAGACAAGTCTAGGTGGTCGGAAATCCTAGTGAGGCTAGGTATTTATATTGCTAAGGCAATAGTGGAAATCTCGTACCGGATTGGTCGGGGACTGGACGTACCCAGGGTTGTGGGGAACCAGGATAAAAATCCTTGTGTTTGCGTTTGATTCTCTCTGTGATTGTTTATCTCTACTTTGTTTATCTTGATTCATTGAGTATTACATTTGTAACTCATTCATAATATATTGC
Source organism: Scilla litardierei (assembly GCA_030789695.1). NCBI lineage: Eukaryota > Viridiplantae > Streptophyta > Magnoliopsida > Asparagales > Asparagaceae > Scilla > Scilla litardierei. Next base: position 253,734,779 of record CM061141.1, read on the forward strand.
AAGATCAATTTCTGTATCTGCTTCTCTCTTAACTTCTGTGAAATCTTATATATCTTCATTAAGTATTTATTTAACTGAGCTGTGCTTAATTTCCCTCTGGGAGTCGACTACTGTTCTTAGGGAGTCGACTACCAGAAGAGTTTTATCTCTGACTTGTTTTGAAGATTAATTAAGTTGATTAAGAACCAAGCGTAGATCACTCTACTTGGTTTCTTAGGCAACATTAGAAGGTTTTGTTTTGTGTTGATTGATTAAAGAACGAAAAAGTTTTATCTTGATACAACACTATTCAACCCCCCTTCTAGTGTTGTTTGCCATCCACAGGATCCAACACTTGGTATCAGAGCAAGGTTATAGATGGCGTCAACCAATCATTTCCCCGAAGGACAATCTTCCACCAGACCACCACTTCTCAACGGATCAAATTATGGATCTTGGAAGAATCGGATGCGAATGTACCTTCTCTCTATCTCCTATGATCTATGGAAGATAGTGGAGAATCCTTATGAAGAACCCACTCTTGAGGAAGAAAAGTGGACCAAGACGGAGAAGGACAAAGTATCTCTAAATGCCAAGGCGGTGTCCACTCTATATTGCGGCCTTGACACAACGGAGTACAACCGCATCTCCATGGCTACCTCCGCGCACCAAATATGGAAACTCCTTGAGGTAACACATGAAGGTAACCAAAAAGTTAAATCGTCAAAATCTTCTCTTTATGCTGGCAGGTATGAAAAATTTATGATGGAGAAAGACGAGAACATAACGGCGATGTACACGAGATTTACGGAGATCGTCAACACACTTGCGGGATTGGGAAAGAAGTACACACAAGAGGATCATGTATGCAAGATCCTTAGATCCCTCACTCCCGAATGGCAATCCAAAGCTTCGGCCATTGAAGAAGGCAACGACACTTCAAAGCTAACCTTGGAGGAGCTCATCGGCAATCTAATGGCGTATGAACTCCAACTGCAAGAGCGAAAGACCAAGGAACACGGTGAAAAGAAGAAGAACCTTGCATTCAAAGCAACATCGGATACGGAGGAGTCTGAGAATGAAGTCAAAGATGAGATGGAGAAACAAATGGCACTCATCTCCAAAGGATACAAGAAAATCCTAAAAGCACGTAAGTCCTACAACCGTAAGTTCAATTCCACTAATGATGTTATTTGTTATGAATGTAATAGGCCAGGCCACATGAAGAATGAATGCCCTCTAAAGAAAAACAGAGATAAGAGAACGAACTCATATAAAGGCAAAAGGCCAAATAGAAAAGCTTTTAGGGCTTGGGATGGAAGCGATGATGAAGAGGATTCCGATAGTTCATTATCATCCGAAAATGAAGGAAAAGCAAGCAAAAGAAACGAGCGGAACTACATGTGCTTCATGGCACGGGAAGATCCCAAGGTAAATTCCTACCATAACTCTAGTGATAGCGATAATAGCGATGATGAAATTGATTATGAGGAGGAATTTCATAAAATTTATGCATTATATGAGGTCCAACTCAAAGAGCTTCTAACTCTCAAAAAGATGCATAAATCTTGTAGTTCTAATCCTACTAATCAAGAGCTAGAAAAGATTAGAGAAGAGAACCTAAAATTTATTAGCAACAATAAGGATTTAATTGAAAAGAATAAGTTGCTCAATGTAGAACTCAAAGACCTAGGAAATAGGTTTAGAGACTTGGAAAAGAACATGACCGCCATTAAGGCAAAGCATGCGGACTTGGTTAATAATGTTACTAGGTTCAATAAAGGCAAAGAAAAATTAGATAGCTTGATTAGATCACAAAGACCCCAATCTAGCAAACATGGCTTAGGTTATAACATGACCAATCAAAATGCTAGAAATTCTCATCATCAAGCTAGAGTTCCTAAAACTGAAAATGGATATGTCAAAGTTTGGATTCCCAAAATTGGAACCGTCCAAATGAAAGACAATTACATTTCTAGTTTTATGAACAATGTTCATTTTTGTAGAGATTATAAATTTACTTATGGGAAATCTCAACCCAACTGGGTTTGGTTCCCTCTTGGTTGATAATTATATTATTATGTATGACTAATCCCACGGACCCACAAAGAAAGGGTACCAAAATTATTTGTTTGATTTTCAGGTACCAAAACTATAAGGGATTAGTAGAAGAGCTCCCAATCAATCTCTAAATCCATGCATACATTAAGGGGGAGACCCAACTGCAATGATGCAAACTTTAAGGGGGAGCCTATGGAAATTTTTTTTCTTCACTTGGTATGTATACGAATATGTTTTTTTTTGTGATGACAAGGGGGAGAAAAAGTGAAACAAGCAAAAACATGAATGAATAATAAACCGCATCTAAGCAGGGGGAGTAAGTACACTTACTCATTGTTTTTATTTCATATTATTCAAATGTTTTTCATTTGGGTGTCATCATCAAAAAGGGGGAGAGTGATGGGAATCTAGTCCCACCCCAAGTGGTTTGTTTTGTTGATGATCACACCAAATGTTATTAAATTACTAATCATACAACTTAAGTGTGTAGGTTGTGCAATAAGCTACTTGAAGCTCGAAACATACTCCGAGAAGAAGAACTTCAACCACACACATAGAAGATGAAGATGAATTTAGCTCGCAACTTCAAAGCTCAAGCACAAGAAGAGTTCAAAGATGAAGCTCAAAGAATGTGCTCAAGATAAAGCTAAAGAGGAGCTCAAATTCAAGCGAAGCATATGCAACTAGCTCAAGCTCATTCATGGCTTAAAGTTCTTCATAGAGTCTAGTGTGTGAGTTGTTTTTCATTTTCTTAGGATTATGTCAAAGCCAAGAAGAATTTGCACACACACAAAATGATTTTCTAAAATGTTTTTAAAACTCATTTTAAACTTATTTGAGAGCATACTTTTCATAGAAGCTAAGTTTCAATTTGTAGTCAACTACAAACACCCAGTAGTTCACTACACTGATTTCTGTCTTCTACCAGAAAAGATAGTCTGGTAGTCGACTACCTAAATTAGGGAGTCGACTACCAGTCAGATCAGAATTTCTCAGACACCCTCTGGGAGTCGACTACCAAAGTTAGGGAGTCGACTACCAGCTGTGCGACCAGAATTCCTTGATTCACTCTCTCATTTATTCATTGCTTGATTTTTGGGCTGAAGTCAAACTTGATTTGAATTATTTTGAATTCTCCTTTGGCTCTATAAATAGAGACCCTATGAGAACATTTTTCTCACCAATTTACTCTTGAGCAAAATTATTATTCTCTCAAAAGATCTCATCGTTCTCATCGCTCTCAAAGTTCTTCATAGCCAAATCTGTTTTTCAATTTCTGATCTTATTGCTTATTTTCTTTTATAATTCTTTTTAAGATCATTATTATTATTTGGCTATTGCAAATTGGTTTTCAAAATCCTTCTCTTTGATTTTTTATATTCTCAAAGGATTTTTGAAACATCTAGATTCTAGATCACATCGAATAATTTCATATTCTTTGTGTGATCTAAGAACACATCTAGATTCTAGATCACAGTGAATAAACTCATATTCTTTGTGTGATCTACGGACGATTTAAAATTCTTTTAGCCACGTTAAGCACAATTGCATATTTAATCTTGGCTATAGAATTATTGGGTGTAAAAACCAATCTCCACTAATTCATTGTGGTGTATTGGATTTGATTTTACTTGTAGTCCCTTTGTGATAAGGGTGATTGTAAATCCTTGTTGTAGGCAAGGTGTTTGTGAAAAGTCCTCGGATTGTGAGGCAAGGTAAAGTCCTCGGATTGTGAGGCAAGGTAAAGTCCTCGGGTTGTGAGGCAAGGGTAAAATCCTAGACAAGTCTAGGTGGTCGGAAATCCTAGTGAGGCTAGGTATTTATATTGCTAAGGCAATAGTGGAAATCTCGTACCGGATTGGTCGGGGACTGGACGTACCCAGGGTTGTGGGGAACCAGGATAAAAATCCTTGTGTTTGCGTTTGAGTCTCTCTGTGATTGTTTATCTCTACTTTGTTTATCTTGATTCATTGAGTATTACATTTGTAACTCATTCATAATATATTGCAAGATCAATTTCTGTATCTGCTTCTCTCTTAACTTCTGTGAAATCTTATATATCTTCATTAAGTATTTATTTAACTGAGCTGTGCTTAATTTCCCTCTGGGAGTCGACTACTGTTCTTAGGGAGTCGACTACCAGAAGAGTTTTATCTCTGACTTGTTTTGAAGATTAATTAAGTTGATTAAGAACCAAGCGTAGATCACTCTACTTGGTTTCTTAGGCAACATTAGAAGGTTTTGTTTTGTGTTGATTGATTAAAGAACGAAAAAGTTTTATCTTGATACAACACTATTCAACCCCCCTTCTAGTGTTGTTTGCCATCCACCGGATCCAACAATATGCACCTGACACATGACTAGATGCACCGAGTCTATGATCCACTCTATATGATCTCTACATGAAAGAGCTGATTGGTTACCTGATCCTGTGTGAGCGAAGTTGGCAAAATTACCGAATGGCGAAGCAACATCTCTAGTCTGGTCTGCATGACTCTCCGAACTCTCAGTAGTAGACCTGGGCTGTCTCCGCTGCTCTAGATCTGACGCCTCAGCTGGCGTAGCCTCAATCATCACTGTCTCCTGTCGTCCATCAGCAGTAGCAAAGTTGGCTCGTGGGCCGCCACGACCTCGTCCACGGCCTCCACGGTCCCAACGACCTCCTCCTCTGCCTCCTGTGCCACGTCCTCGTCCACTACCCTTCTGTGGGCAGTTAAAGCTCAGGTGCCCCTTCACCCCACAGGTGTAGCACTCTCGATCCTCGCTCACTGCTGCCACTGCCGGTACAGCCAGTGCAGCCCGAGTGACCTGAGTACCCTCATCCTTCATAACTCTCAGTCTGGTCTCCTCCTGTGCCATTGCAGCTATGGCCTCCTCCAGAGATGGGATGGAGGATAAGTGACACATACTCGCCCTCCTGACCTCAAAATCTCCATTCAGGTTCCTCAGAAAATGTGTCACACGCCTACGCTCCACCCACTTCCTGTGTATCGCAGCACTCCTAGGATCAGGCAGATCAATAGGGTCATAGTGGTCTAACTCTGACCACAACCTTTTCAACTCCGCAAAGTAGGCTAGAATAGACATCTCCCCCTGCTTCAAGGTGTCGACCTTGCCCGGAACCTCCATCATAAGCATCACATTCCCTACTCCAGAATACATTTTCTCCACCATACTCCATATCCCCGCAGCACTCTCTATGGCCTCCACCATCCCAGCAATGGGTGGAACCATCGATGTCATCAACCAAGCAGCCACCAATGAGTTGGTGGTGCTCCAGACTTTCCAATCATCCCCATTCTTATTCACCGGTTCCTTACATGAACCCAGAACGACGCCTTCTAACCCCTTCGACTTCAGGATGAGAAGCACCCTCCTGGACCAACTGAGGTAATTCTTCGTCCCTTCCAATTTCACATCATTGTGCATCAATTCCAGCTTCTGCACGGGTCGTGAAGGCGTCGATCCACTCGAGGATCCCAACTCCTTCGAAGCAAGCAGCTTCGTTATCTCTCCAATGAAGGCCTTCATGTCAGCTGAGGTAAGATTGTCCCCCATCTCTCCAGATCCGCAGATCTCTCCTTTCTCCCTTCTTAGATCCGCAGATCTACTTCTCCTCCTCCTCTTCTAGGTCATACCCTAACCGTAAATCTATGGAGTCCTCTTCATGGCTCTACCATAGATCTAGGGTTAGGGTTTTTTGGGGCTCTCTTTTGTGGCTAGTTAGGGCTTTGTGGCGGCTAGAAGAGGACGTGCAAGGGAATAGGAGAGAGGAGGATCAACAGCGGATCAACAGCGGCAGCGGAGCGGCGGCGCGCGCAGGCGGCGGCGGCGCGCGTAGCAGCAGGCGGCGGCGCGGCGTGCGTGGGAGGGCGGCGGCTGCGCGGCGGCTGCGCGTGCGGGCTAGGGTTAGGGTTTTAGGGTTTTAGGGCTTGGGTTTTAGGGTTAAGGCTCCGATACCATGTAGATTTTTGGGAAAATAGTGATTAGCCCCAAATGATGGCTAACACTTCATATTTATATCAGCCCTCTTTTTTACTTTACACACACACCCAATAACACAACACACAATACCTTTTGTGCTATGATTTCAGTTTCTTAGGGAAAAGATCTTACAGTACATGACATCTCTAAAGATTTGTATGGTCACGGATCAATAATAGCAGCATTTGGTTTCTTTGACGTCAAGGAGTAAGTTTTAAGGTGAAACACACATTAATTCTTCAAATATTTAATTTTTTTGCTACTTCTAGTGAAAGTAGACATCCTAATTGTTTATGTTCATAGCAATGGTGGGTTGAGGGATGGGAAAGAAGCTTCTTCAATCTCGTAATGATAACCAAAAAGGAGTTATGCAACATGCTAGAAAGCATGAAAGTGTGGCCACCGCTGGTATGATAATGCTGTTTTATAAACCATGGTATTCTGTTTTCATCTTGTTTTATACACCGTGCTGTTTTTCTTCTTGTTTTGGACAACTGTACGTATGATAATGCTACTTTGTTTTGTAAAGACATGATACTCTTATTACTCAACTGGGGCAATTGTCATCCTATTTCTGCAAGATTTTAAACAAATAGCCGAAATCTGAACATCTTTGACACATGATTTTCTCATGAACGTGCATTGAGATTCCTTGTTTTTGTTACAATACTAGCTCATTGATAGGTTTTTTTCTCTGCTAACATGCCGAGTTTGTTGCATAACACCACTTGCGGAATATGCATTTGGTTCACATTTGATCAAGAAGCCTGATTGCAGGTTACAGTTAGGAACTGGGAGCTAAAATTATGTTATCTGAAGTATCTAGGACTAGCTAAAACTCTTCATAAAATTCTCATAGCCATAGATTCTTATCAATGGAGTTTTTTAGTATCTTGGATTTTGAGCTGCAAAAGTTTCTTTGACCTTCATTGGTCATCGATTTGGACTAAAGCACAAGTGCTCACCAATGAGATTTGAACTCAGAAATAGATTAATAGTCATAGAGAAGACTGCGGTTTCTTCAAACACACAAATTTGACACCAGATTATTGCTAACATCAACATAGTCTTGTATAATACTTATGGAGGCTATAACATTATGAAATAACAAGAAGAAACTCTGTACATACGTTTAACCATCAAAATTTGTTGATTCTTCTTCATCTTTATATAATGGAACTTTCTCCGATACAAACTTCATTGTGGAGGCAGGATAGGAACTGAGCCGTGGGGAAATTTTTTATAGAACGGTCACATTGTTGCATTATGCAGGAGATAGGTAGAGAATCCACATAGTTAATTTTAGTCGTGTAAGCAATTTACCTTCTCTGAAGTAGACTGTGGTACCGAAAATGTGAGGCGAATGATACGACCAATCTCCAGGGGACTTGGGAGGAGCAACCAAATATATAATAACTGGGAGTAGTTTGGAGAAGTTTGGTTTTTTTTCTTTTTTTTCTTTTATTTTTTTTTTATTTTTTTTTTTTTGGGGGGGGGGGGATAAAGACAACAATTTCAATTCCTTGTGCTTAATTTGTACTAGAAAATTTTGTTTTGGGATGGGTAAAACCAACATTATTAATGATCAGTGAAAAAAATCAGAGTCATAAGACATACTCGTATATTATTATTGTTTTGAGTACTGGGTTGACATGACAAGATCACAAGTGCACATGAAGTATGTGTATGTTTTCTATGTAGCCATGCATTTAGACTTGTTCACACTAAATTTCCATCCAAGCAATGAGAATCACTTGCTACAGTTTGGTAGAAACTACAGGCATAAAAATATACTTGGCTGGGTTGCCCACAATTCAATATTAAAGGCAACTGATTTGTTAAATAATACCACAAAAAAGATAGAAAGTAAACCTCTAAGGCCTAGTTTGGCATCTCAGTTTCCGAAACAGATGTTTCATTCAATTTAAAATGAAACTAAGGTTTCTAACCATGCAAACGTCAGTTTCGATCAGTCTTTGAAAATCCTGTTAGATTGGGTGATTTTCACAAACCTTAGTTAGTTTTATAAAGGAGGGAGGTAATCAAAACTTCGTTTCAGAAACTCTATTTTGGTAGCAAACCTCGTTTAGATTGGGATACGAATTGCCACCTTATTAATGAAATAAAGTGGAATCATTGTTGTTAAAACGGTGGCCTCATACATCGACATGGAATTACTTGCTTTAGCCATAGGAACCCAAATAATAAATAAATGACAGATCAGTAATACTCAATTGTTAATTCCTCATCTTAATTACTGTTTTAACTTGATATTTCAACCTAAAATATTGGAGACCTTAATCTTTCCTACGACCAATTGGTTAGTTGCTTAATTCATCAAGTATTGTGCTTAATGCCATTCTGCAAGTGATTCAGTAGTATATAACTGTGGCAGAAAAAATATAAATAGTTTTTGACTTGCTTAAATTCTCAGGCTAGAATTCATCCCCTGCAAAATGCTTCGGATTTGTCAAGGGAGAGCTGTGAATCATTGCACCGTTGCATTAAAGAGGTAATGGGGTAACATCTGCAGTTTCCTATTTTTGGGCTAACATTTACGAAATTAAATTTTTTTGGTGGATGATTTTCAATGAACATTAAAAAACATTAAGACATAATACATGTAGGTTATTCAATACGCCGTTGATGTTGACGCTGATTCCAATTCTTTTCCAATTGAATGGTTGTTTCATTTTCGATGGGGGAAAAGTCTGGGAAAGTGAATCGTAAGATCCCCGATGTGTGTGCTCATCTTGACAATGAGTCATTTATTCCTACAGGTTATTGAAATAGCAGCGAAAGTCGGTGCAGATAGTAGTCAATATCCTAGTAATTGGATATTTCATTGTCGTGAAAAGAAAGCTTTGTAGGCATTTGTGGATGGTTTGGCTCCTCTACTACTATAGCTGGATATTATTAATTAGAAAATCATATACATTTATGCTTTTAGTTTCCTTGAATAACTCATTTCCCTTTGAATGTGATGATTGCCTACAAATTTGTGACTATTGCATCATTCTGGGCTCACTCCCTGAAATGCATGTGTGCCCCACATGTCAACATTTAGTACTTACATTGTGCTACCATATTCGTCATGCAAATGAATTTCTCTTCCCCCCTTTTCATCATAGGTTCTATAATTCCCTTGTTTGTTTTATGGCTTCATTTTTATACATGATGTGGGAAGTACTCACTAGTTGAGGTGATCGGGTATTTTTTTTCCTGGTGACATTCTAAATAGAATTTTGTATATGATACTTTGATGGGCTTCAATCATTTGCAAGTGTCATCCGGTAACTTTGATCTTGTGATGGTCCTTTAAATGAAATTAGTTTTTTTGCAACATGTGACCTTGTGGAACTGCTTGTATGACTAGCTAAACCATATTATAACCAGCTTTCTGTTAGGATCCAAGATAAAAAGAGAATTTTTATAGATAAAAGTAGCCAAAACACGATAATTGAATACAAAAAGGTGTATTCTCCTCCCAAGACGCCTAGAGGACGTCCGCACTCATCTAATCTAAGAACTATCCTAGGACGCTCAATAGAATAATTTCCAATATCAAGCATGAATACAAATGACGGCTAGCCCTAGTTTAAATAGAAAAATCCTTCTTGTTGTGCGCAAAGTAATTTCTCCATTACTTGTTGTGCGCAAAGTAATTTCATCCCCTTTAGCCGCGCATGGATCTAACATTACTCCGCCCCTGAAAATCCACCTTGTCCTCAAGGTGGTGCATGGAGTGTGTGTGCCATACATTCCACGTACTGCAAGTCTCCTCCCGGATCGAAAGGATGAGATAGGTCTCCACCACCTTCATCAACGTCCAGATGAAAGCCACGGTCACCACCAGTCAGATCTGAAGGCCCTCTATACCCAAAACTGAGATGTTGGCGCTCTGAAGGATTTTGAACTGGAAACCAATGGCCTTGGCGCCCATGTCGCCCTTTCGGAAGCTCGAATGGCCTTGGGGCCAAGGTAGTCGAAACCTCGCTGTCCACTGCATCGGAGGGCCCATCGTCGGTGCTGAAGGGACTGCCGGGCCTTGCAGGACCCCTGCAGGAGCTCCTGGGCTCCTGCCGGGGCCTGCAGGGGCTGCTGCAGAAAATCTGCAGGGCTGCAAGGCCAAATTTCTGCAGGACTGCAGGCCTCTGCAGAATTTCTGCAGGCCTGCAGAAAATCTGCAGGCCTACATGGCACTGCAGAAATTTTTGCAGGCCTCTGCAGAAAATTCTGCAGGCCTGCAGAAAATCTGCAGGCCTACAGGGCACTGCAGAAATTTCTGCAGGCCTCTGCAGAAAATCTGCAGTCCTGCAAGGCCCTGCAGAAATTTCTGCAGGGCTGCAGGCCTCTGTAGAATTTCTGCAGGGCCCTGCAGAAATTTCTGCAGGCCTGCAGGACCCTGTAGAAATTCTGCAGGGCTTCTACAGAAATTCTGCAGGCCTGCCAGAAATTTCTGCAGGCCCCTGCAGATTTTCTGCAGGCCTGCTGCGACCTCTGCAGAATTTCTGCAGGGCTGGCCACCCCTGCAAAATTTCTGTAGCGGGCGTGGCCGTCTTCTTGAGACGACGGCTAGGGTTTGCTCGCCTTGGGGACTCGTCCTCGTCTTCCGCCGTCGCCTTTAAATCTGGATTTTCACCGCCATCAGATTCAAATCTGAAATTTTCAGATCTAAAAATTTTCCCGTCTTCCTCCGTCGTCTTCAGATCTGGATCTGAAAATTTCAGATCTGGATCTGAAAATTTCAGATCTGAAATTTCTAGATCTGAGCTTTTCTCCTCCAAAGGTGACGTCTTTTGCCCAAAATTAGGGGTTTTGTCGTCGTGGATGCGCGCCGTCAATAGCTCCATGATTTTTGCAAATTGCTCGTCGGTCTTTGCTTGTCTTGCCTTCATGTGCTCGATGTATTCCACCAAATCGTCAACCGATTTCTTTACCCCTTCAATTCCCGCCATGGATCGTCACGCGCTCTGATACCAAAATATTAGGATCCAAGATAAAAAGAGAATTTTTATAGATAAAAATAGCCAAAACACGATAATTGAATACAAAAAGGTGTATTCTCCTCCCAAGACGCCTAGAGGACGTCCGCACTCATCTAATCTAAGAACTACTCCTAGGACGCTCAATAGAATAATTTCCAATATCAAGCATGAATACAAATGACGGCTAGCCCTAGTTTAAATAGAAAAACCCTTCTTGTTGTGCGCAAAGTAATTTCTCCATTACTTGTTGTGCGCAAAGTAATTTCCTCCCCTCTTTAGCCGCGCATGGATCTAACACTTTCTTGCACCTCAGCAAAGAGAATTCAACATGTGCTATTGTGGCAACCTCTAAGAAACAAAAGTAATCTCCCATGAAAAGCTGGAAAGACACCAGGGAATAAAGATGACAACTCATCCAGTTATCATTGAAGTAATTCTCATTTACATGTACTCCAATTGGGTCATTTTGGTAGTAAACTTAGTTACAGGTATTTTGTTTCCCTCTTGATGCTTTTCTTTTTTCGTTATCATATCAAGAATTATTTTGCCATGCATTGCAGAATTATTTTGACAGATTTATTTTGCCGTGCTTGTGGTCTTATGCTGTTACGGAGAGTAGTGCTTTATGACAGATTTATTTTATCAGCAAGATTTACTTTATCTTCTCATGCGTTGCAGAATTCTACCGGGGCTGGTGATGTTTCTTTGCCATGTGTGTGGGCATGCTACTCCAACAGAATTCCGGTCTTTTGATATTTAGGAGCAAGCACGTGAGCCCAAACACGAGCGGCAATGTCAACATTTAGTACTTACATTGTGCTACCATATTCGTCATGCAAATGAATTTCTCTTCCCCCCTCTTCATCATAGGTTCTATAATTCCCTTGTTTGTTTCATGGCTTCATTTTTATACATGATGTGGGAAGTACTCACTAGTTGAGGTGATCGGGTATTTTTTTTCTGGTGACATTCTAAATAGAATTTTGTATATGATACTTTGATGGGCTTCAATCATTTGCAAGTGTCATCCGGTAACTTTGATCTTGTGATGGTCCTTTAAATGAAATTAGTTTTTTTTGCAACATGTGACCTTGTGGAACTGCTTGTATGACGAGCTAAACCATATTATAACCAGCTTTCTTGCACCTCAGCAAAGAGAATTTAACATGTGCTATTGTGGCAACCTCTAAGAAACAAAAGTAATCTCCCATGAAAAGCTGGAAAGACACCAGGGAATAAAGATGACAACTCATCCAGTTATCATTGAAGTAATTCTCATTTACATGTACTACAATTGGGTCATTTTGGTAGTAAACTTAGTTACAGGTATTTTGTTTCCTCTTGATGCTTTTCTTTTTTCGTTATCATATCAAGAATTATTTTGACAGATTTATTTTGCCGTGCTTGTGGTCTTATGCTGTTACGGAGAGTAGTGCTTTATGACAGATTTATTTTATCAGCAAGATTTACTTTATCTTCTCATGCGTTGCAGAATTCTGCCGGGGCTGGTGATGTTTCTTTGCCATGTGTGTGGGCATGCTACTCCAACAGAATCCGGTCTTTTGATATTTAGGAGCAAGCACGTGAGCCCAAACACGAGCGACAATGAGTTGCATGCTGAACCAAAGAGTATACTGAAGTGCATGGAAGATGATCCGAGTGGAAATGAAGGATGTTGATTAAACTTTCTATATGTCTGACTGCAATGCTTGTATACGAGATTGTTCAACATGATGTTGATAGTGTGGATTGTTTGGTGGGAGATTGTGGATGGCTTTGTAGCTTTTAGATGAATTTAAATCTTGTTTTGCTTGGGTAATGAACAATTTCTAGTTTTTAAGTTGTAACCATGATTGTTGCTATCAGGGGCGGAACTATATGGAGCTTGCCCTGGACAACTGCCCAGGGCAAGAAACTTGATAAAATTCTATTATAAAGTTATGAATTGTAATGACAATGTTGCACAGATGGTAGAGCGCGCGCTTTTGTTGGCTGCGGTTACGGGATCAAAGCCCAACCACTCTAATTAAATCCTTATTTGTTTTTGGGTATTTTGAATGTTCATTGGGTGCTGAAGCATATTATCCCCATAAGTACTCATTTGGTGCTTATTAATGAAGCATATTATCCCCATAAGTACTCATTACAAAAGGCTAAAACAGTTATTTAAAACTTGTTTATTTTAAGTAAAAACATACTAATGCTTTAAGTCTTACTTTTTATAAGTGCTATTAAGAAATCTTTTTTTTGGACAATGGTTGGAATTTTTTTAACTTTTTGATGGCAAGAATGTCTAGATAAAAACAACCCCAAGATCCCTTTGAAAAGCTAAGACATGAATAAAAGATAAGCCGTGGGATTAAATGAAGATGACTTTGACATTGGTGACAGATTTGTGCTAGACCCAAAAGTTCCATTGATTTGGCAAGAAAGTTATGTCAAGAATGTTACGACTAGTTTAGCTGATGTATAATGAGTTTTTTGGAATCTTGATAAGACAAAATGTTGAATTTTTTTGAGAAGAAAGGATTTGTTTTTGTTTAAATCGGGTTAGAAAGTTGATTTTGAAACAAAAATTGTGAGTCTATAACATTTTTTGTTTGAATAGTTGCAAGAAGTTGGTTATAAAAACAGAAAAGAAAAGAAAATGAGATTGTTTTTTATAGAATGGACTTTAAAAAGGAAATTAAATAACTATCTTTTTGTTTTGTAGCAACGCCCGCTCCAAGTGGATCCTACCCACAATCCACACAAAACACACGCATTGTGGACCACATCACAATTTCTCTTCCATAGAATCTTAAGGAACCAAACCGATCATATTTAGCTCGTTTGGACATTTGCTAGCTGAATAAAGACTAATTTAACATGTTAATATTGATGATTACAATCACTTCATGGTTAGCAACTTTTCTGATGGTTATTTTCGCCCAGGGTAAAGAAAAATCCTGGTTACGCCACTGGTTGCTATCTCATTGATATTGGCTTGTTTTGTATTCAAAGTGAACTTGTGCTGGTTCATGAAAGTATCATATCCAATTACATCAAGGGAATTTTGCTGTTGCCAAACATTTAGTTAATTTTGTTTGTTTTCATTTTTATCAATGGCAACGACAAAAGTGGTTGCCATTACCAACAATGGCAACCACTTGTGTCGTTGCCATTGCTGTCAACTCGTTGCCATTGCTAATAATGGCAACGACTTTTGTCGTCGTCATTGCTGTCAACTCATTGCCATTGAGATCAATGGGTCGTTGCTAATGCTGTCAATGACAACGACCTGTGTCGTTGCCAATTTGACAGCAACGACATGTGTCGTTGCCAATGCTGTCAATGGCAACGACCTGTGTCGTTGTCAGTGGTCGTCATTATCGATAGTGGCAACGACATGGCAACGACCTGTGTCGTTGCCATGACTGTCAATGGCAACGACCTGTGTCGTTACCATTGAGATCAATGGCACCAGCACAGGTTGTGGCCATTGCTGTCAATGGCAACGGCACATGTCGTTGCCTATGCTTGACACACCAATGGCAACGACCCCTTATCACGAGTCATGAAAGCCTTTCGCAACGACAAATGTCATTGCCAAAAGTACCTACAACGACGACAATATGTCGTTGCCAATACCTTTGGTTACGACAGTTATAGCAACAACAATATGTCGTTGCCATTGGTGTCTATGGCAACAACGGCTTTGGACTTTTAGCAATGACTTTTATCGTTGCCAAAAGTCATTTTTCTTGTAGTGAGATCTGAGATCAAGAACATCAAAAATATCCAAGAAGAAGAAGAAGAAGAGCTTCAGCTTTGCCTGAAACCATATGAAGAATCACTGAAAAAATCGTTTTTCCTCATTCTGAAAATTTGTGTTCACAGTTTTGTGTACATACTTGTAGTGCATTGTGTACACACTTAAGGGCACGATGTACACAGATATAGTGTAACTGGTACAGAGATATTCCCGTTGCCTGCACACTAGTTATTTCACAGATCTTTCTTTGTTTTCTCCTCATCCCCTCTCAAGATCCTGTCTTTTGGTGCTGAGCTTTGCCTCAACATCCAACAGCTGCTGGTCAACAAGGACGTCAACAAGGCCGTGACAGAATGTGCGTGAGTCAGCTGATACATCTTCTGACATGCACGACCGTGCTAAAACCCGCACGACCGTGTCACCTCACAGATTCTAAGATTGAAGCATAAATCAACATATTTAACCCAAAAGGTAAACGAGTGGAAGATGCACAACTTTGGATATACGTCATTCACTTTTGCTTTACTTTTGGTCTCAACATGATCCATATGCAAGGGAATGCCATCTTCCTTTGCTAAATACACTTATCAGACTTTGTTTATGGAACGAAAAATGGGAACCCTTTTTTAATGTTTACATTCAATATTTTCATAAACAAGGGGTTCAATACACAAATTCAACCACCTTGGAATCCAATTTGTTAAAGAGAAGTAAAAAAAAATTGACAAAAAAGAGAGTCGGGTTTGAGTATGAAAACCAGACTCATACTACTTTTTCCTCTCAAATCGGCCTAGTCCTGAATGTCGGCAGAGTTGGGGTTTGAGTATGAAAACCCGATTGAGGTGGGCGAAAGTGTTTCTTGTCCAGTTGATGTCAGCACCCTAAACTTTACTAATATTAACTACTATTTTTTTTACTATTGTTTTTTAAAGGAGCTCTATTTCTCTTCAGCCACTATGCTTTGGGTTACTTTGACATCACTCAAAAGTTCAGTTCACACTTTGAGCTATGATATTCTCTTTATCGACATCGTTGCAAATCTGGCGTTTGGCAGGGCAGCACTTGAGCAGTTGACACATAATGAGCATGTGCAAAAAATACTAATAGAAAACAAAGAATGGGATAAGCCTCAACCACTTAAGCTTTCTCAAAGTCAAAGACAGTTTACTTCAGTAAGCAACCTTCATACACAATCCCATGTCCATGTGTCATTCTTTCCCTTCACCACACACACACACACTCTCTCTCTCTCTCTCTCTCTCAACAAAACAAAACAAAAACCCCAAATTATTAAGCAAGGCTATGAAACCTTATACATCTACAAGACGCAGAATCTACAACTATTTTTGAAATGAACAAAGAGCTTGGGTTACATATTACACTGAACAACATCGATCACTTATGCCAAGACGCAGAATCTACAACTATTTTTGAAATGAACAAAGAGCTTGGGTTACATATTACACTGAACAACATCGATCACTTATGCCATCCCTTTGGTTAACACCGAGACAAGTGTCAATACCGGCAACATGATTCTCTGGAGGAAAAACAAGCAAAAAAAAAGATCAGATGTTAGCTGCAATGAGATGCTGCTGCTGCTGCTGCTTCTCGAAGAGACCAAGCCTGTTATCAGCAAGCCTTGATTTGTAAGCAGATCTCTTGTACTCAACCCACGTGAACTCTCTGTACAGGCTCTGCTCACCTTCTCCCATCAGCAGTGGCAATGGCGCCAGCCTCTGCGCCGACGGTGGCCCCCCAAAATAAATCATTGACACCCGGGACTTGAAACCGTTGGCCAACACCCTGTGCCTCACGCTTCTGAATCTCCCATTGGTCATAACCTGCGTGGGCATCCCCAACTTATTTTTCCTTTTTTTTAAATTAAAAAAAGCATGTACTACATTGGAGATACAGACAGCTCAACTATCTACTCGTGTATTAATCTGCCTCATTTTCATATTTATAACATACTTGTTGTTACAGAACGAGTGCTTAATTTTATTTTTAGAACTATTCATACAGTCAACGAAATTATACCTCTAGTGATGGGTTTGCCGAGCTACGTAACTTGGTGTACATTATTGACTCCCAACCTAACGAACTTTAGATTTTTCTGCCTTCAATGCATTTCGTCACAAAAGTACGACCAACGATATCACAATTATTGTGCTATCCAGTGACGATGACTTCACGCTAACCTGTGAACCATATTTGTTGCGTATGTCTTTGTATTTATACAACGTTCTTTTCTAGAGAATATACTATATAGAGAGAGACGGTCACTGGGTCGGTCCATCAAATGACAACGTAGAGCTCTTTGGTCCTTAAATCACGCTTACCACTTTTGTCTAGCCTTCCTTTTTTTACATACAAGATTGTTGACCCGCAGCCTCCCAATTTTATATCTTTCACATCATTCGAGCCTTTTCCCCAACAAAAATATCAGAGCATAGTGTACATGTCTGCGGACCGCAGCGAGGCAAACATATATGTGACCATACATGGAAATCAATGTGTATACGTAGTGGTCACGTGGACTTATGTCCAACAATTATTTTCGTAAACAAACTCTGAAACGAAATTCTTAAAAAGTAAAATCTTAAGAATGAACTGAAACTAAAAAGTTAATTTTTATTTTATAAAAAAAAAGAAAAGAATGAACTTTTGAATAGCCACAAGGCTCATGTGGGCATATGGTACCTATATATCTCTCCCTTTGAACCAATCTCAACCTGGATATTATGAGAATGTAGTTTGGTTTTGTTACAAATATTCAATGTCTAGCCTCGTCATGGAATCCGATCATCTTTCATAAAATGCACGACACAGAGTAGAAACAGGGGAGCATGAAAATTATGAATGTACCTGGAGAGAATCGCCGACGTTGAAGAAGAACGAATCTTGGTCAGGGGGAACGGAAAACCAGCTTCCATCCCTCAGCATAATCTGATACCCCGAGGTGTTGTTCGACCGCAAAACCGATATAATCTGAGGGTCGGTGTGAGCTCCGAAGCCGGTCAGGCTGCGATCGTGGCATTGAAGAAGGGAGGGACAAGGGGGATAGTGGTTCAGTCTCAGCACAGAGTCGCTCTCCTCATCCATCAGCAGCTTGCTGAATATGCTCCTTGGTTGAATCCTTAGGCCTTCAGCTATCAGCTCCAGCACCTCACACGCCAGCTTCTTCACCGCTGCCGTGTACTCGACCAAAGCAGAGCTGAAATCAAAACATAATGAATGATACAGATTTTTCCCGGAGAATTATTAGAATGTTGAGGGAATTTTTATTTGCTTACCAGAGGGAGGCCGAGAATGAAGAAGGGGGCGTGGGCTTGGAGGTGGCATCGAGCAGGAGATACTCGAGCCAGCCCACATCGCCGTTGGGGCCAATATTGCTGTTCCCGTAACCGTTGGAGCTCCCCTTCTCGGATTGAGGGAGTCTGAAGAATTTGATGGCTTCTTCGTCCAATCTTGCGGTTAGCTCCTTTGAGATGCCGTGGTTGACCACTTTGAAGAAACCGACGTCTTCGCAGGCTCGAACGAGTTTGGATTCCGAGCCTGGCTGGGAGAGGTCGATGACCGGAGCGCCGGGGAAATGAGGGCTTGGCCTGTGAGCTCTTGGTATATAGAGTTGCTCCAGAGACTCCTTTGTCAGTACTACCATGATTCTACCGTTTGTAGTGAAAACCAGAGGAAACACAGAGAGCAAACAGAGGGGGAGTCGGTTTTGGTGGGGTTTTTTAGCGTAGGCGTTGTTGGCGTTTGAGAGCGGCTCGGGAGGGTTTATATACACAGGGAAGTGGGAGGGTTGATCGCCACCTGTCAATAGAAAGCTTAGTAAGAGAGAGAAATATCGTTATCATAATTATAATATTGTGGAAGATAATAAAAGAGAGAGAGAGACGAGATTATCAGTGAAGTTTTTATCTGGTCAATGATGCATGGCATTGGGATGATTATCAAGTGGCCAATTGGTTGCCTCACAGTGAGTGCGGTAAGCGATCAATCAAAATTAGAGAATAACTAGTTATCGATCAATTTTGAAATTGTTTGACAATAATTTTGATCAATCTTGGAAAAGAAGAATAGTGGATGTGGCGGTTCTTTAATGGATAAACACCACATCTCTTTGATGGTCATCATGTTTGTACAGAAAGTCGATACGGATAATCTTCTAGAAGAAGTGGAGATAAATATTGTTCCGAATGTGCGGCTACAAGAACAATGTTCCATGTGTATGACACGTTAAGCGTATGCAGCCCTTATCATCCTGGTGGGAAAAAAATGCTTATCGATATACAAAGGGGATCCATTTGTGCTGATCTCGTGTACAAAAGGGGAATAAAGGGTAGGTTTATAAGAGAAAAAACATATATATATCAAAAATGGACTCCGCTTCAGGAGAGTGAGAGGGCCCCGTTGTTAGTCCTACCAATTTATACTAATTGCATGGTAGTGTGGCCAACAAGTTTCCTAGGGATGCCTCATTTATGGTGGCTTTACTTACGAGTGACGGGTGAGTAGGATCCTTGTCAATTTGAAGGCCATTCCTGGCCCTCCCTCCCAGAGGCTAATCCAGGGTTAGGCCCTTGGGCGCATCTATTTCTCTTCCTCCTCCGGTTCATTGGGTGCTACTTGAACAAGTTCTCTCACATCACCCCTAGCGCGCCGCTCTAGCCTTTCTCATAAACGGGTATCAGCCTCCTTTTGACACTCACACAGGGACTGGGTAAGCATAGCGCCTACATTAAGTCGACGGAAAAAGAATAACGTCATACGTCACATCAATCGATCAACAAGCATGCCCCCGGATACCCCCCTCTTTGCAGTCCACGTTTCACACAGGAGAGCCACTGCGCGTTCTTCTCGATACACAGGCAGACGCGAGACCAACTCGTTTTCACATTTCTTTATTCATTTTATTAATTGGCCGGCGCTTAATGATTATTAACAGGGATGCGATGCGCGCGTGTGAGGAGGCAAAAGCACGAGAAAATCATTGGCAAATCTCAAGCAGAAGTGTCCTTGCGAGGTCCAGGCACATGCAGGGCAGGTAAAGGTAATTGGAAGGGGGCCGGAAAGGCACTGGACACGGCCAGCGCAAGTGAAGTGGACGCGTCTCCCAATCGCCCCGCGTCTGGGGACCTTCGACCCCAACGCGTGATAGGATCCCGGCGCGGGGCCTCGCACTGTTGGCTTACATAAATTCTATTTTTAAGATGTGATTGATGGGGTAGAGACTTGGGATTTGTTGCGTCACTCGCGCATTTGTCAGGGGTTGGGGTTCTACTGTACGACTGAGATCTTTATACTTAGATTCAACGTCTGAGAATAATGAGGATCTCAGGATTTTGACTGAGAGCAGTGGGTTGCAAGATCTTCCATCGATGTCGACCTTTCCATTGTCTTGCCATACGGGTACCCGAACACGGTCGTTACGACTCTTAAGAGTCGTGCCAATTTAACCCATGGTCAAGCGAACACAGATACGGATCAAGCCGAAGTATCCACATATCCGACTCATTTGGTGCCAACAACCTGAAACCCGTCGCTCAGAGCTGGGTACTACCGAGTCAAGCGAACAGCTCACTCGACCGATAAGCTCCCGCTGATACTCCGGGGGAAGTTAATGGGCATAATAAATGGTCAGCCGTTATCTCGAATCCCGACGTCCAAATTAATGAGGCACGGTTACATGCAATCGATGGAGAACATCATATAAAGACCCGAAAGGAAAAAAGGTAAAAGGCCAATTCCCAAGATGCGAGATCCAATACATAGACTCTACTCTTACAGCTTATAGTTCTACCACTAAATAGCTTGCGACGACAGATCTGAGACGAACCTCTGTGGGTCGATGGCAGCTGCTCCAAGCTCACTCTCATCCTTAAGTTCCCATACTAACTTAAGCATCGGAGTGGATATGGGGTCGGGACCCAGATCCGACCCACTGACTTTTTTTGTGGTGTATATTGACGAGTCTCCATCTCCCGCGAGGGTCAATTCCGAGCCTCCCAGTCATAATCTATCGACGGACGAGCTGCTAGAGGGTTGATCAAGCATCGCATCCCAACCAACATCCATCATCCGATCCTGGTTCTACCAACCCAGGGTCCTACTTCACTAGCTGACGAAGCTCCGACCCTGCATAAAGGGTCCACGTCAGCTTGACAACTGTCTCGGTCATTTTTGGCCTTAACAATTTGGCGTCACCTGTGGGAAACCACGAGTCGACATCCCAATCGATGAAATACCTCGACCATGTCGACTCGTCCATCAACACCCTCCGGTGATGCCTTGGCACCTCCCAGCGTCGGCAACATCAACATGATAATGGGGGGGTCCTCCACACCCAGAACTGTCAACCTTGTTCCAAAGCTCCTACGCCGAAAGGTTGATGACAATACCCGTAGGACGAAGCGCCCCAGAGATTCTACACCACATATCTTCTTCTCGGATGAAGATCTAGAGGGTGTGAAACTGTCACACGATGATGCCGTCGTCATCACGGCCACTGTCAACGAGATCATTGTAAAGAGATTACTTGTCGGTACCGAAGGCTCGTGCGACGTACTTTCTTCACCACGTTGGAGAGAATGCGTTTGTCCTCCACGGAGTTGACGTCTTATTCGGGGCCCCTAGTGGGATTCACCGGACACTCCGCCCCAATAGCAGGCATCATCACCCTACCGGTGACTCTCGGCACGTATCCGCGACAAGTCACTCGCCTGACCAGTTTCAGGGTGGTGAAGATCAACTCGGTGTACAACGGGATCCTCGGGAGACCACTACTAAATGCTATAGAAGCGGTGGTCTCCACTTTCCATCAAATGATCAAATTCCAGACACCCGAAGGAGTCGGGAAAGCAAGGGAAAATCAGAAGCAAGCGCGGTCGTGCTATACACTGTCCACTGCTTTGAGAAGGATTGGGCAAGCAGACCCAGTCGACCTTAAAGGCGAAGATCGACGGCTCGTGGTAGTCGAAGAAACGGAGAACATCTGGATCTCCGAAGAAGAAGGGAAAACTGTCTCTATTGGATCAATGCTCCCTTTCGACCTAAGTGAATAGTTGATCGCTCTCTTGAGAGAGCATGCGGACGTTTTCGCCTGGTCCATGAAGGATATGCCCGGCATTGACCCCGAGGTGATATCCCACAAGCTGGAGGTCGACCCGACTTCTAGGTCCATGAAGCAAAAGAAGAGAAACATGTGAGGTGAAAAGATGAAGGCTGCAATCGAGGAAGTGGATCGACTTCTGGAAGCAGGCTTCATTCGGGAAGTCAAATATCCTGATTGGCTCTCAAATGTCGTGACGGTGAAGAAGGCGAACAGAAAATGGCGGATGTGCATCGACTTCACCGATCTCAACAAAGTGTGTCCGAAGGATAGTTACCCCCTACCCCGAATCGACAATCTGGTCGACATTGCTTCGGGCTACAAACCTCTCAGCTTCATGGACGCATTCTCAGGATATAACCAGATCCAGATGGCACCGATTGACGAAGAGAAGACTTCTTTCATCACTGATCGAGGTATTTTCGGTTATACCAAGATGCCATTTGGTTTGAAGAGTGCAGGGGCCACGTACCAACGCATGATGAATGGAGTTTTCGAGGCTCAAATCGGGCAGAACCTAGAAGTCGACGTTGACGACATGCTGGTCAAGTCGAAGTGGCCGACGGATCACATTGCGGATCTCCGAGAGATATTCGCACAGATCCGACGATACAACCTCCGGCTGAACCCTGCCAAATGTACTTTTGGGGTTCGATCGGGGAAGTTCCTTGGTTGCATGCTGACAAATCGAGGGATCGAAGACAACTCCGAAAGATCACAGCAATCGTAACGATAAAGACGCCTTCGACCATCAGATAACTACAAAGGCTGAACGGAAGAATAGCCGCTTTGGGCCGATTCTTGTCTAAGTCAGCGGAGATATCGTTGCATTTCTTCTAAGTGTTAAGAAATGCGATAGCTTCTGCATCGAATGGCAAGAGGGTCATCGAGTGGGATGCAGACTGCAAGAAAGCTTTCTCCGAATTGAAAGAATACCTCCACAGCCCACCACTATTGACCAAGCCAGAGAAGAATGACCAACTCATCATTTATCTGGCCGCCACCGTGGATGCTGTAAGCTCGGCACTCGTCAAAGAAGACTCGGGAGTGCAACGACATATCTATTACGTCAGACAAGTCCTCCGAGGCGCAGAAGTAACCTACTCAAGAAAAGAGAAGATGGCCTTCGCACTGATACAATCTTCGAGGAGGCTACGACCATATTTTCAGGCGCACACCTTCTTGGTCCTCACTGATACTCCTTTGGAATAGACCCTAAAGAGGTTGGATCGTTCTGGGAGAATGACGAAATGGAGAGTCAAGCTGAGCGAATTCGACATCCAGTTTAAGTCAAGGACCGCCATCAAAGGGCAGGCTCTTGCCGACTTCATCGTCGAACTCACTTACGACGACATCCTGACGGAAGAGGTATATGTTACTAACATACGACCCGCTGCTACATCTTCACCCTCGACAGGTCCCAATTCGCCAACGGATGCATGGAAGACGAATGAACGTAGATCGTACAAGTTGATGGTTCGGCCACTCAAATCGGGAGCGGGGCCGGAATAATTGTCCAAACGTCTGCATGCAACATATTTGAGTACGCTTGTCACGCCCCGCTTCCCAAAAACGTGGAGGCGAAGCGTGAGAAGGTCCGCTCAGACTTGAAGCTACAAAGCTGCAAGTCCGATAAGCGTCGATCAAGTTTAAAACTGCAGGTCCTTGCAATGCTAACGAAACAAAGATAATAATAATTAAATGAGACAAAAGAAACATCTCAGAATATCCATAAAATAAGTTTCCAACATCGCAGAAAAGCCATCAGGCTAAAAGGAAGGAGACTAAAGGCCCAAACATGGCCAACAAAAGTACAAAGTACAAAACAACGGTGCTACGCACCAACAACTAACAAAAGGCCTAAAACAACATAAAGCTCCACAAAGACTCAAAGAATGGTCACCGGGTCCACCAAAATCCTCCTGGGCAGCCATGGACTCAGACTCAGCGTCAGCAAAACCTCACGTACTCAGCAACGGTCTCTGGCTCAGGTCTAACATGTGACACCCAAAAGAGCAAGGGGCACATGTCAGCAAGTCTGGAAGACTTGTGCAAGTGAAACTGAAAGTACAAGTAAGAGCAACCTAGCAGTTCTAGTATGAATGCGATGACATGGCAGTTTAAAGTATGAGTGCAACAGGTAAAGTAAAGTAAAGTACAGTACGAGCATGGCATGGCATTCACAAGACAAGTACAAGACAAGAAAAGTAAGCACCTCGTGCACAGAGATTCCGTCTTTTGGCTAGAGTGGCTGTACGGGCCAACTCCTAAGCTCAAGTAACCGTTTATCCCTACCCCTCCACGTGTGTCGAGCCAGGGCCTTACCCCCGAACTTGGAATGCTCGCTTCTGGACCACGAGCCAGGAAGTGTGTAAACAAGTATGGCGTAGGGGTGCACCTAGCCGGACAAGTAGTACTAGGACAAGTATTGTAGCGTGTGCTACGATGCAACAATCAATGCATGGATGACATGGCATGGTAGTTAAAGTAAAGCGTACAGGTAAGGAAAGTAAACGTGACAGTTTTAGCATGCATGAATGACAAGTTTACTGTTAAGATCTAGCTTCGTTGTCAAGCTAGATCATTTAGGTGACGGATCTAGTTTCGTTGTCAAACTAGATCAAGTAGGCGTCTAGCCAGCTATCATTTCACTGACTAGTCTCTTTTACGCTAAAAGCAAGTAGGTGGCCTAAAAACATGGCCCTACACAAGAGTTGGCAAGTTTCACTTGCCTGCAACTATCACGTCAAGAAAACACCGTCCAACGAGTCCAAAGTCACGATTCCTACGTGCACAAGTCCACCGGCCTACATCCGTTTTATTAATCTTGATTAGTGATTTCTAAAACATTTAAAATACTTTAAAAATACTGATTTTTAGTCTTGATTAGCATGCAATTGGGTTGGGGGTCCTAGGGGTGCAAAACGTTACCTCAACACGACGCGAAAGCTACACCGGCGTCGGGTAGCGACGCCGGGGGTTGGAATAATAAGATCGCGCTCCAAGTCCAGATTCCAATTAGATTCCTCGCTGGAATTTCAGAGAAAATAACCCGGGCGACGATTCCAGATTCCAAAGCTCGTACGTGCGACGACGGGCTACGATGTGCGACGACGTCGTACGCGGCAAGTCGTCGAAGAGAACGTACCAAAGTGGGGCCCACAGTAGTCCTAGGGACCTTTGGGGAACCCACAATACCTCTGGAGAACTTGGGGGGCCCACGGAGGCAAGTGGTGCGACGGATGCGGGGTTGCGACGAATGGCCGTCGGTCGTACAGCCTCGGTGCGGGGGCTTGGCTCGGTCAGACACGGGGGCGGCGCTGTTGCAACACTTTGGGTCGGTCGCAGCAGCGGGGGCGACGTTTTCCTTCGGTCAGACCGATGGAAATCCTCGGTCAGGCGCTTGAAAGCGGGGTTGCAGCGCTGCAGCGATGCAACGCTCGGGCGCTCGGTCACAGCGGCGGCTTCCTTCGGTCGGGCACGGAGCTAGCGGGGCGACAGAGCGGGTCGGTGCGGAGCGAGGCGACCGGGCGGTTCTCTCGGTCAGACCGAGAGGCCCTATCGGTCAAGCGGGGAACGAAGCGGCGGTCGATGGCAGCGGGCGAGGCGGCCGGTCAGAGCGGGCGGATGCGGGGGTTTTCTTCGGTCGTGCGGGGTACTGAACGTCGCAACGTTGCGACGATTCGTCGCAACGTCCAAAAAGAGTTTGGAAGAGGCTAGGGCTAATTTCTTTGGAAAATAGGACTTGCTAGGGGTTGCTTATATAGTATAGGTGGGTTGACTTGGTCTAGGGCTAAATCTAATAGGATTAGAATTCAAAAAGATTTGAAATTTGAATTTAAACTTCTCCAACCCAATCTAGGATTTGACCTGGTCCAAATGAGCTGGAAATTGGCTCAAAAATTCTTTAAAACGTTTAAAATTCAAATAAATTTTATTTGGCCGAAATTAATTTAAAAATAAATTATTAAAAATAATATAAAACTTGTAAAAATTATAAAAGTGGTCAAATAAACTCCAAAAATTATAAAGTAAATATTGTGGTGATCGTGGCGACGAATGTGAGCTAACTAAGAAGACGGATCTCAAATTCGACGTCGGACGACGAAACTAAAAATAGAAACGTCTCCCGTCAAGAGTGAGAATCGTCACGTCTCATCGAGTAAGTTTAAATTGTGGGAAAACGACTCGAGAAACGTCGTTCCAAAATAGTGCCACTATTTAATACTTTCAGAGACGTTCACAACGGCATAACACACGAAAGTGTTCACAAACACGTGCACGGCCAAAAGCACGTGCACGAACAACGTACAACGAAAAGTGGTCGTTACATCCTCCCCACCTTAGAATAAAGTCCGTCCTCGGACTTTCTAATATAGCTAGTCGCTCTAGTAACTAACCCAAATCAAGTCACATTATATTTCAAACCAAGTATAGTCATTACAAGTGCTCATATATGCACTAGGTAGTCAAACATTATTACTACCAATACGTATATATATTTATATATATTCACGTACGTTATACATTTATACCCATTATAGCCAGTCAATTTCATACATGTATTTCCATCATATATATAAGCATACATTCCTTATATCGCTACTACTTACCTAAACACAAAACAATATTTCAGGTACTCATATAGGATAGTCTCACACTTAGCAAATACAATCATTGCTCTACCTATAGGTAGCTACCTATGCACAAACATCAAGGGTATACTACCCTCTAATATTTCCTAGTATTCATCCAACACCAAACACATCAACACATGCAGTCACACCATACCATTATTAAATCAAATTCACTATATCTAATATACATTCACTATAGTTTCACAATATATATATAGCCATTCAATGCATTCAAATATTTCACCATATATTCACATTACGTACGGTCCTATTACTGTATTTACAACACGCCACCTATACCATTGTCATCAATACCTATAACTAAGCACATACTTACCCGTGCATGGTGCACACCCATACACGCTAACATTTCATTTACATACATCAATCATACCATTATATTACTAGCACATCTATGCACCTAGTTTAGCTAGCATACATATGTTCACACAACAAGTCCTTAGTAACTAGCTATACCACAAGACCAACACCTATAACTATATACTGGCGTAGCGACCCACAATCATGTGCGTAGCACAACCAGGCACAAACACTTCTATCACCATACATACATCAAGCATTTCTATATTCAAACTACAATCATACATTCAATATACTTAGAGTATACTCACTCAGGCTTGAGTGAGACTCAATACACATATCAGGATATTCTATATACGTAACACGGCATTCATACTTATACCAATACCATTCCAATATTTATACGTCTACCATACAACCATATACATTCCATAAATCAATCACACTTAATATTTAGTCAGGCAATACTCACGTAGTTCAATCATTCTATATACCATAATAATAATAATATAGACATCAACATACGTATAATTATAATACGCTCCCTAATACATGCATACGTATTCATCGTATAGTCTCACACATGTAACATATATATTCACACCATAGCCTACTACCTATAATTAGTATTCTAACACATCCACACGTACATAATTAAGATGTGCAATAGTCGTGTATACCTCACGGTATGCACGCATGCAACATCCCGTAAAAGCAGCAATACCAATCAAAATTATAACCCTAATACTATATGTATATCACATATATACTCAGGCAACAAAACATAACTACTTACGTCTAAACACTATATATATCTACTTACGAGCACATACTCACACGTAATAATATATAGATCACTCAATAGGCCTACTTACTTATCTATAAGTTCACACATTATCATCACACCTAGCATATACCTAGCTTTACCAATCATTTTATTTCAACCATTATAAGTATCTCTATTTACATACATTCCATTAGATATTTCAACGCTAGCTCTTATATACACCGGCATCCCTAGTATAGTATAGCTATCCACACAAAAATCTATAATTACTAACACACAACAACTTCATACTATCACGAATAACTCCGAGTATATATATATATATACCACACAATAGGCAAGCACCAATATACTATGTGAATTCTCATTCAAGCTCACGTACCCAACTTAGGTATGTGCACTACGACACCTCACAGGGTCCAAGGGCCTACTAAAAACTTAGGGTGGACATAGACATTGACGGCACTAATACCTAAGTAATAGAGGGAGGTCGAAAGCGTGACGAGGGAAGGATCGATAAGCACGTGTTCAGATAGGGCGAATGCAAGGAGACAGCTTGGTTGGACGAACATTGGCTCATGGTGATGTTTAGGTTGAAGGAAAAGGATATAGTGATGCTTATATAGGATATAGAAAAGAAGATAGGGTAAGTAGCATAAGCTAGAATACGTGAAATCTGAAAACTTTTTTTTCTTCAAAATCAGAATCCTCGTCTGAAAAGAAATATTTCGGAATCGATAAAACAAGTTGTTCAAAGTAAATTTGAGTCGAACATTCTTAATAAGAGAAAATGGTCTATTGTTTCTAAAAATCATTTTGAAAGGAAGTAAAATCATTTACGCGAATATTAAGGACATGGTTTAGAAAATTCTATCAGTCAATAATTTAATAAAATGTTGCCAAAAGTTTTTGAAAGTCAAAGAATGGAATCAAACAACAGAAGAATTTAAAATCAGGTTAAATGCTTTCAAAACTTTTAGGCCATGGAAAGGTAATCAATTTTGAAACTTCTTTTAGGAAACCATGGTTCGCCAAAAGTGGAAAAACCGATTTACACAAGGTTCTTAGTATACAAGCACAATGAACCTGGTACGGATAAAGTAATTAAAATTCATTTTAGTCTAGAAATTTTTTTCTAAAAGCACGTAGGGTGAGTGGAAAGATAATAATTATAACTTGATGGTGGAATTATCAAAATTGGTAGCAAACTTTAAAATCGAATCATGGAGGGTCTAAAGCAGGAAGAGGTTATGAAAATAGTAATTTTGCAAAAATCTGGAACAGTGAGAACGACGAGCAAAGACCATCTTGCTGAAATCTGAAATTCTATGTGACTTGAAAAGTATATTAAAAGTAAACACGATGTATTATTCAAATAAGAAAGGAAAATTTTAAATCAAATTGGTCAAATGGTTCAGAATAAAATTAATATATGGAAAGACGACATGAGTACGAAAACATAGGCTGGGAAAAATATTATAAGCTAGAGTTCAAAATTCCGACAAACGTTTTTTTTTAAAATTTAAATCAATGAAGAAGTATGAAGTATAAGTATATTAAAATTTTGAACAAAATTAAACTTAGGAAAAAGGAAATCGTAAAATACTTTCAAGAGTTTCAAAGTTCATAATGGAGAGTTTCGAAAAAGGACGACGATCGTCATGAGGCGATCTCGTGATTCGAGGCAAGGAAATTGGTCAGGTGATCAAAACATTCGTACGCCTAGGATATGACTCAGGAGAGGCTACGGAAAACTCCTACGGTCGACCAACTAAAGATTAAAGCTAAACGCTAAGACTTCTAAAGGTTAGACGGTAAAGAAGTGCGTTCAGCTTGGTCCGAAATCGATGAACCCAAAAGCGAACGACCGAAGGAAAATCTAGAAGTCTAATATGGTCAGGGGTAGACATGAACCACTAAGGTAACTCCTACGACGATTAAATCAATTGCCAGAAAGGGGGTCTAACTATCAATCAGAGGCCTCTAACTAGCAAGCACAGACGTCTAACTAAGTCTTCTCATCACCTAGTGTCCTAAAAACGACTAAACTCAGGGCTTCTGATTCGGATGTTGTAATTTATTTAATGGACATTCTGTTATTATCGTTGTTCCGTTAATTCGCATTTGCAAGATTGGACCTGCATGGGCCACCAACAAAACCTGTCACGCCCCGCTTCCCAAAAACGTGGAGGCGAAGCGTGAGAAGGTCCGCTCAGACTTGAAGCTACAAAGCTGCAAGTCCGATAAGCGTCGATCAAGTTTAAAACTGCAGGTCCTTGCAATGCTAACGAAAAAAAGATAATAATAATTAAATGAGACAAAAGAAACATCTCAGAATATCCATAAAATAAGTTTCCAACATCGCAGAAAAGCCATCAGGCTAAAAGGAAGGAGACTAAAGGCCCAAACATGGCCAACAAAAGTACAAAGTACAAAACAACGGTGCTACGCACCAACAACTAACAAAAGGCCTAAAACAACATAAAGCTCCACAAAGACTCAAAGAATGGTCACCGGGTCCACCAAAATCCTCCTGGGCAGCCATGGACTCAGACTCAGCGTCAGCAAAACCTCACGTACTCAGCAACGGTCTCTGGCTCAGGTCTAACATGTGACACCCAAAAGAGCAAGGGGCACATGTCAGCAAGTCTGGAAGACTTGTGCAAGTGAAACTGAAAGTACAAGTAAGAGCAACCTAGCAGTTCTAGTATGAATGCGATGACATGGCAGTTTAAAGTATGAGTGCAACAGGTAAAGTAAAGTAAAGTACAGTACGAGCATGGCATGGCATTCACAAGACAAGTACAAGACAAGAAAAGTAAGCACCTCGTGCACAGAGATTCCGTCTTTTGGCTAGAGTGGCTGTACGGGCCAACTCCTAAGCTCAAGTAACCGTTTATCCCTACCCCTCCACGTGTGTCGAGCCAGGGCCTTACCCCCGAACTTGGAATGCTCGCTTCTGGACCACGAGCCAGGAAGTGTGTAAACAAGTATGGCGTAGGGGTGCACCTAGCCGGACAAGTAGTACTAGGACAAGTATTGTAGCGTGTGCTACGATGCAACAATCAATGCATGGATGACATGGCATGGTAGTTAAAGTAAAGCGTACAGGTAAGGAAAGTAAACGTGACAGTTTTAGCATGCATGAATGACAAGTTTACTGTTAAGATCTAGCTTCGTTGTCAAGCTAGATCATTTAGGTGACGGATCTAGTTTCGTTGTCAAACTAGATCAAGTAGGCGTCTAGCCAGCTATCATTTCACTGACTAGTCTCTTTTACGCTAAAAGCAAGTAGGTGGCCTAAAAACATGGCCCTACACAAGAGTTGGCAAGTTTCACTTGCCTGCAACTATCACGTCAAGAAAACACCGTCCAACGAGTCCAAAGTCACGATTCCTACGTGCACAAGTCCACCGGCCTACATCCGTTTTATTAATCTTGATTAGTGATTTCTAAAACATTTAAAATACTTTAAAAATACTGATTTTTAGTCTTGATTAGCATGCAATTGGGTTGGGGGTCCTAGGGGTGCAAAACGTTACCTCAACACGACGCGAAAGCTACACCGGCGTCGGGTAGCGACGCCGGGGGTTGGAATAATAAGATCGCGCTCCAAGTCCAGATTCCAATTAGATTCCTCGCTGGAATTTCAGAGAAAATAACCCGGGCGACGATTCCAGATTCCAAAGCTCGTACGTGCGACGACGGGCTACGATGTGCGACGACGTCGTACGCGGCAAGTCGTCGAAGAGAACGTACCAAAGTGGGGCCCACAGTAGTCCTAGGGACCTTTGGGGAACCCACAATACCTCTGGAGAACTTGGGGGGCCCACGGAGGCAAGTGGTGCGACGGATGCGGGGTTGCGACGAATGGCCGTCGGTCGTACAGCCTCGGTGCGGGGGCTTGGCTCGGTCAGACACGGGGGCGGCGCTGTTGCAACACTTTGGGTCGGTCGCAGCAGCGGGGGCGACGTTTTCCTTCGGTCAGACCGATGGAAATCCTCGGTCAGGCGCTTGGAAGCGGGGTTGCAGCGCTGCAGCGATGCAACGCTCGGGCGCTCGGTCACAGCGGCGGCTTCCTTCGGTCGGGCACGGAGCTAGCGGGGCGACAGAGCGGGTCGGTGCGGAGCGAGGCGACCGGGCGGTTCTCTCGGTCAGACCGAGAGGCCCTATCGGTCAAGCGGGGAACGAAGCGGCGGTCGATGGCAGCGGGCGAGGCGGCCGGTCAGAGCGGGCGGATGCGGGGGTTTTCTTCGGTCGTGCGGGGTACTGAACGTCGCAACGTTGCGACGATTCGTCGCAACGTCCAAAAAGAGTTTGGAAGAGGCTAGGGCTAATTTCTTTGGAAAATAGGACTTGCTAGGGGTTGCTTATATAGTATAGGTGGGTTGACTTGGTCTAGGGCTAAATCTAATAGGATTAGAATTCAAAAAGATTTGAAATTTGAATTTAAACTTCTCCAACCCAATCTAGGATTTGACCTGGTCCAAATGAGCTGGAAATTGGCTCAAAAATTCTTTAAAACGTTTAAAATTCAAATAAATTTTATTTGGCCGAAATTAATTTAAAAATAAATTATTAAAAATAATATAAAACTTGTAAAAATTATAAAAGTGGTCAAATAAACTCCAAAAATTATAAAGTAAATATTGTGGTGATCGTGGCGACGAATGTGAGCTAACTAAGAAGACGGATCTCAAATTCGACGTCGGACGACGAAACTAAAAATAGAAACGTCTCCCGTCAAGAGTGAGAATCGTCACGTCTCATCGAGTAAGTTTAAATTGTGGGAAAACGACTCGAGAAACGTCGTTCCAAAATAGTGCCACTATTTAATACTTTCAGAGACGTTCACAACGGCATAACACACGAAAGTGTTCACAAACACGTGCACGGCCAAAAGCACGTGCACGAACAACGTACAACGAAAAGTGGTCGTTACAACGCTCCCCGCTTCGATTTCTAAACCACAAATAATGGTGCAGAGTACGAAGCGGCCATCAACGGATTCCGGCTAGCTCGAGCCATAGGAGCTAGGGTGGTCCAACTACTCAACGATTCTAACCTCGTCGTCCTCCAACTAAACAGAAGCTTCGAGGCTCGCAAAGACACAATGCAAAGCTACATGCAAGTTGCTCAAGCAGAGCTCGCCAAATTCAGACGAGCTGAAATCCATCATATACCAAGGTCGAAGAATCACCAAGCCGACGCCCTTTCAAAGCTCGCATCGTCCTCTCCTACGGGGCTCGATCGGACAGTGTATGTGCAACGTCTACCACACCCCATCGTGCTGGAACAGAAACTGGTAAGCCTCGACCAAGGAATCACTTGGATGGATCTTATAATCTGTTACCTGAGCATGGGAGAAAAGCGACCGACCTAGTAGAGGCGTGAAAGCTAGAACGGAAGGCGTACCAGTTTGTTCTACTAGATGGTTCATTGTACAAAAGGCGATGGACCAGGTATGATGTTTTCCCCTACCTTAAATGTTTGGCCTCGCTGGAAGCGCTTTATGTGATCCAGGAGATCCACGAAGGTGATTGTAGGAACTATTGTGGGGGAAAAGCAATAGCTTTGAAAGCCGTGAGACAAGGTTACTTCTGGCCAACCATATTCAAAGACGATGTCGAGTACGTACGGAAGTGCCAAAAATGCCCAAAGTTCTCAAAGATCAGCTTGGCCCCTCCAACTGATCGATCCCCATCGCTAGTCCAGTACCTTTCGCTAAATGGGGATTGGACCTCCTTGGTCCGTTCAAACAAGCGTGTGGGCAACGGAAGTTCCTGATATTGGCAATCGACTACTTCACAAAATGGATCGAGGTGGAGTGTAACGACTGCTTTTCATGTATTTGGATTTAATATAATATAATATATGTTTTGGTGGATTTTCTCCTCTTGTGTGGTTTTCGTCTCCGTAGCTTTCATTTTCGACCGATTCGTCGTGTTTTCTCGTTTCTTCCTTAGGATCGTCGATTTCGAAGTATGTCACTCGTGACGGACTTCATAACGGTCGTATCTAACTATTAGATCAAGCCTAGGAGTCTTAGGAATCGATCCCGGGCCCCGCGCTCCGTATCGGAACTTTTTGTGCTCATTAGCTGGTGTAAGAAGGGCCACCGACCGACTAGATGACGATCCAGTCGGTCGGCAATCCTTCTTGAACCGACTAGTTAGCTTTCTAAATTTCCCAGGAGTTACTGTTTATCGTTAGTCGGTCTAAGAACGTTGGTTGACAGACTAGGTTGCAAACTAGTCGGTCAGCAATGCTTCTTTAACCGACTAACTCATCATCTTAATTTTAGTTGAGTTACTGTTTACTCTTAGTCGGTCTAAGAACGTTCATCGACCGACTAGATGCCAAACTAGTCGATCAGTATTTGTTCATGGACCGACTAACTCTAAAATCCTATTTTCGTTCAGGAGTTACTGTTTGCACTTAGTCGGTCTGCGTTGGTCGACCGACCGACTAGTTGCCAAACTAGTCGGTCAGTGGTTGCTCTTTGACCGACTAACCAGTGTTAAAACCCTAATTTCTGGGCAGCCGCCAGCCCATCCTATTTAAACCCAACCCAAACGATTTCATCTTCTCCAACACGACCCAAAACCCTAAAAATCTTCCCCCTTGAGCCCCCATCTTCCTCCAAGCTTCATTTCTCCATTCCAAGCCCTAGAATCATCATCCAAACCATCCATTCACTCCATCCACCTCTCATCTTCCCCAAAATCTCACCAAAACTCATCAAAATCCCCAAATCCCCCAAAACCCTAGTTTCCCCAAAGTTCTCCAATCTTTTCCAGATCTGATCCTAGGGTTCCCCGGAGTGTTTCTTCCGTCTCCTCTTGGTAAGAAATCGATCTACCGTTGTTTTCTTAACCTATTTATATTTTTATGAAACCCTAATATAATTTCATGTTATTTGATGATTGTTCCCCCAAAACAGCGATTTCCCCGTAGATTGGCGTCCGTGTGACGAAGTGGTCATCATCCCCGGTGCTAGGCAAGTGAAACTTGCCACTTAGGGTTTAGGCCATGTTTTAGGCCATTTGCTTGTTGTAGGCGTAAAAGAGGCTAGGCGACGAAATGATACTCGCCTAGGCGCAAATTGGGGAATTAGCTTGACAACGAAGCTAGTTCCAACACATATAGCATGTTGCACAATTACCATGTCATGTTTACTTTCCATTAACGGTACGCAATTTAAATGTCATGTCATTGCATTCTTTTGGTGATCCCGTGATTGCGTAGCATCGCTACAATACTTGTGTTCCTGGCTCGTGACCAGAAGCGAGCATAATGAGTTGCTAACCCCAACGCTCGATATATTGAATTGTGAACTAAGAAACAAGCTCCAGTGCGGGGCAACCCTGGCTCACTTGCTGGGCTCATGTTCAGGGACCCTGGCTTGTTTAGTGCGGGATGGGGTAAGGGTTAAGCGGCCATTCAACTGGGGGTCTGTTTGATCAACAACTGCAGTTGTAAGGCGTAAACTCTTTGGGGTGGGGTAGTGTTTAGTGCCGATCGGTCTGAATGTTGTACCATTCAGCAAAGGGCGTAAACATCTACAAACAACAGTGAAACGTGATTTGTGTTTAGTGCCGATCGGTCTGAATGTTGCACCATTCAGCGAAGGGCGTAAACACCTGCAAACAATGTGAATTGACTGAGATTGATAGTAGCGTGGCTACTCTTGTCTTGTCATGTCTTGTCTTGTCCCGATGATCGTTCTCTTGTACAAATTGTCTTGCCATGTCTTAAATTGTGCACTCATGTTATAACTGCCATGTCATGCATGCTAAACTGCTAGGTTGCTAGTTGCCTTACTTTCAGTTTCCTTGCCCAAGTCTTTTAGACTTGTTGACATGTGCCCCCTTTACTCTTTTGGGTGACACATGTTAGATCCTGAGCCCGAGTACCTTGTTGAGGACGAGGTGTTTGCTGACGCCGAGCCCGAGCTTGTGTTTGACGGGGAGTACGTGGACACTGGGGACCAGCCCTAGTGTCTTCGTGTGTTTTACTTTTGTTAGACAGTTGTTTTGTTATCGGTGCGTAGCACCTATACTTTGTTATGTCGTTTCTTTTGTTGGCCTTGTTCTAGGCCTTTAGACTCTTTTTTTTAGCCTGGTGGCTTTTCTGGATGTTGGACTTATGTTGGTGTTGGACAATTTATGAGATGTGAATTTTATTTCAGTCTCTCAATACTTGTGTTATTATTGTTATTCCGTCGTGGTTACAGGGACCTGCTTATATTTTATTGACGCTTATCGGGTTTGGGGCTTCACAGCTCCACTCCCGTGCGGACCTTTTCACGTCTCGCCTCCATTTTAGGGAAGCGGGTCGTGACAGGTTTTAGTGGTGGCCCATGCAGGTCCTTCGGTAACTGCGATTTTTGGAATAGCGATAATAATATTAGAGTGTCCAATAAATTAAGTTCGACGTCCGATGTCATAAGCTATGAGTCTAATCTGATTCGTTTTCTGTGTTACTAGATGGTAGGAAGACGTTTCACCCGTGGTGGGGGTAGTGGTGCGGTCCCTCATGATGAGGAGCCTGAGCGGGAACCCACCAGCGGTGAGATGATGTAGATGATTCTCCAGATGATGCAAGTGCAGCAGGGCGTGCTTTTGCAAGTCCAGAATGCTCCACTTGCTCGAGCTGCCCGGGCTCTTCCGGATGCCCCTCGCTCTGAGCCAGGAGCGAAGCAATTTCGGGAGCTGGGTCCCGCATATTTTGATGGTTCTGAGGGTCCTCTGGCTACCGATGAGTGGATTCGGAACATCGAGGACAATCTGAAGATGGCCAAGATCACCCCGGCTGGATGGGTTGATTTGGCGAAGAGGCAACTCAAGGATAATGCTCGGAATTGGTGGGATGCGGAAGAGAAGTTGTTGGTGGAGCCGATAGCTTGGGCTACCTTCAAGGCTAGATTTGATGGTGAGTTCTTCCCGAAGGCTGCCAGGGAGGAGATGCTGCAGCGTTTTATCGATCTGAAGCAGGGGAACTCGTCGGTGGACCTATATCACCAAGAGTTCATGAGGCTGAGTCGGTTTGCACCAAAGATGGTACAGGACGCTGAGGAGAAGGCTTAGAGGTTCCTGCAGGGGCTTGCTTCGGAGCTCCAGAGTTTTGTAACCTCCTCTGACCGGGAATCTTATCAGAAGGTTCTGGTCGCTGCTAAGAGGCAGGAGCTGCTCGTGAACCAGAGGAGGGGGTCTGTTGTTGGTGCTGGGAAGAGGCCTGTGGAGCAGGCGAGAGCCGTGGTTAGACCTGGTTTCAGGCCTAATCAGTCCGCTCAGTTTAAGAGGCCAGGAGGGCCTATTCTGAAGTCTTGCCATTTCTGCGGCAAGCCTGGCCATATCAAGGATCAGTGTCGGAAGTTTTTGGGCCAGTGTCTGGTTTGTGGCGATGCTTCCCATGTCGCAAAGGATTGTCAGCATGCGGGTCCTTTTGATCACTCCATATTTTACACCTTTTTTCCGTGGATTTGCATGCCATTTAGATCGCCCAAATCATGTTTTTCACGATATATCGACGATATTGCGATGCTTTTCACGATTTGTTGTTTTTGTCGCATTTCAGGTGATTTGGCGCGATTTGGAGTGATCTCGAGACGCACTTACTCTACACGGCCACCGACGACCTCCCCGAGGGATATTTTGCTGTTGGAGAGGAGCGGAAGAAGAATGGATGTCGCAGGAGCGACGAGGAGGCGAAAACAATCAGATTGGGCATTTTTTGTGTCCCACTCGGCCGAGTGGAGGAGCCACTCGGCCGACCAGCGAGACACTGCTCGGCCGACCCGTTCAGACACGTTTTCCATGTGTACTCGGCCGAGCGACGGAGACCACATCGGCCGAGTGACGATACCACGTCCGCCCGAGTGGCGCCCAGACGAAGGCCCTCAAAAATATCGAAGTTACTGTTTTTCGGCCACCTGAGCTTCAGAAGACCCACTCGGCCGAGTGGTAAACCGCGTCCGCCCGAGTGCAGTAAAGCCATCGGCCGAGTGACGACAACTCACTCGGCCGAGCCGCCTCCGAACTGAAGACCCTTGAAGCCCCCGACTTACTGGAAAATGACAGGGTTTTCACTCGGCCGAGCGACTTTTGTCACTCGGCCGAGTGCGATGCGCTGCCTGTAGCGAAATTTGCGGAAAACAGGCTGTGCAGGGGCGTTTTGGTCAGGATTTTTGGACGATTTTTGGGGCTATTTAAGCCCTGTTTTTACCCTAGTTTTAGGAGCCATCTCTTAGATTTTTTGCAGCTTTTTGAGATTACTTTTTAGCTTTATTATTTGTGATTGGAGAAGAGAAAAACTTGGATTTTTGTTGGATTAATTGAAGAACTACTTTGGTTTGCATCTCTCTTCCCCAAAAACTCTATTTTTATTGTTTATATCATTGTTGTGATGAATTCCATTGTCTATTTCATTGATTATTTTTGTGCTATTGCTATGATTTGTGAGTAGTCTCCACGTCTTGGGGCGTGGGGATGAACCCTACAAGCCCAATTTCGTATTTGTGATGAATTGGTAGAAATTGTGCTAGAATCAATAATTAGAGATTAGATTGGGATCGAATTACTACGGATAGCTAGGTATTCATATCAATTGGGATTTGCAAGAGATTGGATCCCAATTTGATAGGAAGCCCTAGAAATCCGAATTGGGTTGGAGTCGGATTTTCGAAGTATCGGTTTGCAAGAGATTGGACCGATACTAGGATCTCCGGTTGCAATTCCGTGCCGATACCCGTTTGCAAGAGATTGGACGGGTAGGAACTATCCTAATTTAGATTGTGGACCGAGTTTGCAAGAGATTGGGCTCGGTGCGCAATTGGACGATGATGTTGACCCTAATGCTAACTTTCCTAGGCTAGGGTTTGCAAGAGATTGGACCCGACCCTAGGATAGCTATAGACCGGCAACAGCGCGAGAGCGTGAGCTTGGTTCCACATTTAGTTGCAACTAGTTCATCCAAATTCTCATTCTAGCAATTTTAATACCGACAAACCACATTTATGAAATACGGTGAGTAGCGGGGATTCCCCATTCCCTAGACGTTCTTTATTTGATTTGATATTTCGCACATTTGTCTGACGATTGTGACAGGATCGCCCAAGGCAACTCTCTCTATTCTTGAATAGCCAGGTTGATTAGGAGCAAGCACGGTCATTCGTCCTCCCTGTGTTCGATACCCGCTCGCCGCTATACCGTGCGCTTGCGGTAAAACTACAACCGTTCTTTGGGTGTACGTCCCGGAGCGATCAGTCCGCTGCAGAGGGCACCTGTTGCAGCTCAGCCGTTGCAGCAGCGAGCGTCTGTTCCTGCTGGACGTGGAGCAGCTCTTGTTCCGCAGAGGCAGGCTTTTCAGCAGGCTGTTCCGCCGAGGAGGCAGGCTTTTCTGATGACCGCTGCAGAGAGCGAGGCTGTGGATGAGGTTATCGCAGGTAATCCTCAATCTAGCTGTTACTTTCCTAGCTGGTTTGATTGTTAGATTATGTTGTTTGCTTGAACATGGTTGTTGCTAGACTAGGGTTTGATTGTTAATTGCTTGTTAGGTGTGGTTTTGGTTTACACATTTCCTGCACGAGTCCTCTTTGACTCTGGTGCATCGATGTGCATTATTTCTCGGAGTTTCGTGGAGAGGCATTCCTTGTCGACGTCCCCTCTTCCCAAGAGTTGGAATATCGTTACAGGGAATGGTGTGGTCTCGGTGCATCGTGGTTGCAATTCTTGCCCGTTGGTGGTCTGTGGACATGAGCTTTTCGCTGATTTCATTGTCCACGACATCATCAACTATGATGCAGTTCTTGGGATGGACTGGCTTGCGAGCTTCTATGCTACGATTGACTGCAGGAGGAAGAAGGTGGTGTTCGAGATTCTCGGACATCCCGTATTTGAGTTCAGTCGTGGTAGCAGTTCGCTTGGCCCTGTCAGATTTCGGGCCAGGCCGGTGGAGGCTGTGGCTATGCAGATGGAGCTGGAGTGGCCAGCTGTGGTGCGTGATTTTGGCGACGTCTTCCCCGAGGAGATGTCTGGTTTGCCGCCTGATCGGGCTTTGGAATTTTCTATCGATCTCGTTCCAGGTGCGCAGCCGATTTCGAAGGCGCCGTATCGTATGGCACCTGCAGAGTTGGAAGAGTTGCGGAAGCAGTTGGATGAGCTTTTGCAGAAGGGTTATATTAATCCTAGCGTGTCTCCGTGGGGAGCACCGGTGTTGCTGGTTAAGAAGAAGGATGGTTCGCGTCGCATGTGCGTGGATTATCGGGAGTTGAATGCGGTGACCATTAAGAATAAATACCCGTTGCCTCGCATCGATGTATTTTTGATCAGCTTGGAGGTTCGAGGGTGTTTTCTAAATTGGATTTGAGGAGTGGTTACCATCAGTTGAAGGTGAAGAAGGGAGATGTTCCGAAGACAGCGTTCAGGACGAAGTATGGACACTATGAGTTCGTGGTTATGCCTTTCGGCGTAACTAACGCGCCCGCAGTTTTCATGAATCTGATGAACCTGATTTTCTACGACTTTTTGGATAAGTTTGTCGTTATCTTTATTGACGACATTCTGATCTATTCGAAGTCGGAGGAAGAGCATGTCTCGCACTTAAGGACGGTGTTGGAGATTTTGAGGAAGCATCGGTTGTATGCTAAGTTTTCGAAGTGCGAGTTCTGGCTGGATAGAGTTGCTTTTTTCGGGCATGTGGTGACTGGAGATGGTATTTCAGTGGACCCCGAGAAGATTAGGGCCATCAGGGAGTGGCCTGTTCCGTCGTCTGCGTCTGAGATTCGGAGTTTCCTTGGACTTGCTGGTTATTATCGGCGATTCATTAAGGACTTTTCTCGTATTGCTGAGCCGATGACCAGGTTGACGCGGAAGGATGTTGCTTTTGTTTGGTCGGGTGATTGCGAGAGTGCTTTTGGTGTTCTGAAGGAGAGGTTGACGACTGCCCCTATTCTTGTTGTGCCTGATCGCAGTGGTGGATTTGAGATCTTTTGCGATGCTTCTGGCAAGGGTCTCGGTTGTGTGTTGCATCAGCACGGGCATGTTGTGGCGTATGCGTCTCGTCAGCTTAAGGTTCATGAGAAGAATTATCCGACGCATGATTTGGAGTTGGCTGCCGTTGTGTTTGCTCTTAAGATTTGGAGGCACTTCCTGCTGAGTGAGAAAGTGAAGATTTTCACCGATCACAAAAGCTTGAAGTATATTTTCACTCAAAAGGAGCTCAACATGCGACAGCGTCGATGGTTGGAGCTTATGGCGGATTACGAGATTGATTTGCAGTTTCACACTGGCAATGTGAATGTGGTTCCGGATGCTTTGAGTAGGCTTCCAGCGGTGATGATTTTGACCTCGCAGTGGAGATTGCAGCAGGATTTTTGCGAGTCTGGTGTGGAGATTGTTCTTCCTGGGGAGGCTTCGTCGTTGATGTACATGCAGGTACAGTCGACGATCGTGGATCGGATTAAGGCTGGCCAGGCTGAGGATCCGACGCTGGTGAGGATTCGGGAGCAGGTGGAAGCCGGTCTGCGGACTGACTTTTTGATTCATGAGGATGGCTCGCTGAGGTTCGGAGCCAGGTTGTGTGTGCCAGCTGGGGATATCAGAGAGGAGCTGATGGTGGAGGCACACAGTTCGCCGTATTCTATGCATCCTGGTGGCACCAAGATGTACCAGGATCTTCGTCTGAATTATTGGTGGCATGGTATGAAGAGGAGCGTGGCTCGGAGTGTAGCCAAGTGCTTGGTTTGCCAGCAAGTGAAGGCGGAGCATCAGCGTAGGGCCGGGTTGCTACAACCGCTTCCGATTCCGGAGTGGAAATGGCAACACATCACTATGGATTTCGTGACTGGACTACCTCGGAGTCCGAAGCAGAATGACGCGATTTGGGTGATCGTAGATCGATTGACCAAATCTGCGCACTTTATTCCGTTCCGAGTGGGACAGTCCACTGAGGCGCTAGCGAGGAGATATATGGAGGTAAATTCTTTTACTCTCCGTTTTTATTTCCTTTTCCTAGTTTGGATAGTGATGTAACGTGAATCACGCAGGAGGTTGTGCGACTTCATGGAGTCCCCGTGAGTATCGTGTCGGACAGAGACACGAGGTTCACATCTCAGTTTTGGCAGAGTTTGCAGAAGAGCTTGGGTACGCGTCTGAGTTTCAGCACGGCGTACCATCCGCAGACGGATGGCCAGTCCGAGAGGACGATTCAGATTTTGGAAGACATGCTGAGGGCGTGCATGTTGGATTTCAAGGGTTCGTGGGAGGACCATCTGCACTTGGTGGAGTTCTCTTACAACAACAGCTTCCAGGCGAGTATTGGCATGGCGCCTTTCGCCGCTCTTTATGGGAGGAAATGTCGATCGCCATTGAGTTGGGATGACGTTGGTGATCGGGAGTTGTTGGGACCTGAGATGATCGTGGATGCCGTGGATATCGTCAGGAATATTCGGGAGAGGTTGAGGATTGCTCAGGACCATTTTAAGCATTGGGCGGATGCTAAACGTCGTCCTTTGGAGTTTCAGCCGGGCGACCATGTGTTCTTGAAGATTTCCCCGAATCGTGGTGTGATTCGTTTTGGGAAGCGTGGGAAGTTGAGCCCGCGATACATTGGACCGTTTGACGTTTTGGAGAGGGTTGGCGAGGTAGCTTATCGCTTGTCCTTGCCGCCATCTTTGGAAGGAGTTCACAATGTTTTCCATGTGTCGCAGCTTCGTCGATACATTAGCGATCCATCTCATGCGGTAGATTTTTCGGAGATTACCGTTCGCCCCGATATGACGTATGACCAGCATCTAGTGCAGATTCTGGACATGCGTCAGAAATCG
The DNA here is from genome assembly GCA_030789695.1 of Scilla litardierei. Classification (NCBI taxonomy): domain Eukaryota; kingdom Viridiplantae; phylum Streptophyta; class Magnoliopsida; order Asparagales; family Asparagaceae; genus Scilla; species Scilla litardierei. The sequence goes on from CM061141.1 coordinate 253,777,234, forward strand.
CTTCGGAACAAGATTGTCAATCTTGTGAGGGTGATGTGGCGACACGGCTCACCTGGAGAGTCTACTTGGGAGAATGAGGATGAGATGCGAGAGCGTTTCCCACTTTTGTTTCCGGACTCGTGAGTGTTTAGAAATTCCGAGGACGGAATTTTTCTTAAGTTGGGGAGGATGTAACGACTGCTTTTCATGTATCTGGATTTAATATAATATAATATATGTTTTGGTGGATTTTCTCCTCTTGTGTGGTTTTCGTCTCCGTAGCTTTCATTTTTGATCGATTCGTCGTGTTTTCTCGTTTCTTCCTTAGGATCGTCGATTTCGAAGTATGTCACTCGTGACGGACTTCATAACGGTCGTATCTAACTATTAGATCAAGCCTAGGAGTCTTAGGAATCGATCCCGGGGCCCCGCGCTCCGTATCAGAACTTTTTGTGCTCATTAGCCGGTGTAAGAAGGGCCACCGACCGACTAGATGACGATCCAGTCGGTCGGCAATCCTTCTTGAACCGACTAGTTAGCTTTCTAAATTTCCCAGGAGTTACTGTTTATCGTTAGTCGGTCTAAGAACGTTGGTTGACCGACTAGGTTGCAAACTAGTCGGTCAGCAATGCTTCTTTAACCGACTAACTCATCATCTTAATTTTAGTTGAGTTACTGTTTACTCTTAGTCGGTCTAAGAACGTTCATCGACCGACTAGATGCCAAACTAGTCGGTCAGTATTTGTTCATGGACCGACTAACTCTAAAATCCTATTTTCGTTCAGGAGTTACTGTTTGCACTTAGTCGGTCTGCGTTGGTCGACCGACCGACTAGTTGCCAAACTAGTCGGTCAGTGGTTGCTCTTTGACCGACTAACCAGTGTTAAAACCCTAATTTCTGGGCAGCCGCCAGCCCATCCTATTTAAACCCAACCCAAACGATTTCATCTTCTCCAACACGACCCAAAACCCTAAAAATCTTCCCCCTTGAGCCCCCATCTTCCTCCAAGCTTCATTTCTCCATTCCAAGCCCTAGAATCATCATCCAAACCATCCATTCACTCCATCCACCTCTCATCTTCCCCAAAATCTCACCAAAACCCATCAAAATCCCCAAATCCCCCAAAACCCTAGTTTCCCCAAAGTTCTCCAATCTTTTCCAGATCTGATCCTAGGGTTCCCCGGAGAGTTTCTTCCGTCTCCTCTTGGTAAGAAATCGATCTACCGTTGTTTTCTTAACCTATTTATATTTTTATGAAACCCTAATATAATTTCATGTTATTTGATGATTGTTCCCCCAAAACAGCGATTTCCCTGTAGATTGGCGTCCGTGTGACGAAGTGGTCATCATCCCCGGTGCTAGGCAAGTGAAACTTGCCACTTAGGGTTTAGGCCATGTTTTAGGCCATTTGCTTGTTGTAGGCGTAAAAGAGGCTAGGCGACGAAATGATACTCGCCTAGGCGCAAATTGGGGAATTAGCTTGACAACGAAGCTAGTTCCAACACATATAGCATGTTGCACAATTACCATGTCATGTTTACTTTCCATTAACGGTACGCAATTTAAATGCCATGTCATTGCATTCTTTTGGTGATGCCGTGATTGCGTAGCATCGCTACAATACTTGTGTTCCTGGCTCGTGACCAGAAGCGAGCATAATGAGTTGCTAACCCCAACGCTCGATATATTGAATTGTGAACTAAGAAACAAGCTCCAGTGCGGGGCAACCCTGGCTCACTTGCTGGGCTCATGTTCAGGGACCCTGGCTTATTTAGTGCGGGATGGGGTAAGGGTTAAGCGGCCATTCAACTGGGGGTCTGCTTGATCAACAACTGCAGTTGTAAGGCGTAAACTCTTTGGGGTGGGGTAGTGTTTAGTGCCGATTGGTCTGAATGTTGTACCATTCAGCGAAGGGCGTAAACATCTACAAACAACAGTGAAACGTGATTTGTGTTTAGTGCCGATCGGTCTGAATGTTGCACCATTCAGCGAAGGGCGTAAACACCTGCAAACAATGTGAATTGACTGAGATTGATAGTAGCGTGGCTACTCTTGTCTTGTCATGTCTTGTCTTGTCCCGATGATCGTTCTCTTGTACAAATTGTCTTGCCATGTCTTAAATTGTGCACTCATGTTATAACTGCCATGTCATGCATACTAAACTGCTAGGTTGCTAGTTGCCTTACTTTCAGTTTCCTTGCCCAAGTCTTTTAGACTTGCTGACATGTGCCCCCTTTACTCTTTTGGGTGACACATGTTAGATCCTGAGCCCGAGTACCTTGTTGAGGACGAGGTGTTTGCTGACGCCGAGCCCGAGCTTGTGTTTGACGGGGAGTACGTGGACACTGGGGACCAGTCCTAGTGTCTTCGTGTGTTTTACTTTTGTTAGACAGTTGTTTTGTTATCGGTGCATAGCACCTATACTTTGTTATGTCGTTTCTTTTGTTGGCCTTGTTCTAGGCCTTTAGACTCTTTTCTTTTAGCCTGGTGGCTTTTCTGGATGTTGGACTTATGTTGGTGTTGGACAATTTATGAGATGTGAATTTTATTTCAGTCTCTCAATACTTGTGTTATTATTGTTATTCCGTCGTGGTTACAGGGACCTGCTTATATTTTATTGACGCTTATCGGGTTTGGGGCTTCACAGCTCCACTCCCGTGCGGACCTTTTCACGTCTCGCCTCCATTTTAGGGAAGCGGGTCGTGACACGGAGCCCCTGTTCCGAATCACTTGGAAGGAGGCCAGGAGCTTCGTATGGAAATCCATTGTTTGTCGATTTGGCATCCCACAATCCATTGTGACGGATAATGGGATGCAATTCGATAGTGTCGGCTTCAAGGATTTCTGCTTCGAGCTGAAAATCAAGCTGCATTTCTCCTCTATAGCCCACCCCCAGTCCAATGGGTTAGCAGAGGCTGCTAACAAATGTATCCTTGGACCCCTTCGCAAGAGAATAACTATGCTCGAGGGAACCTGGCCGGAAGAGATCCCCGATATACTATGGTCGTACAGAATGACCCATAAAACTGTAACAGGTGAAACACCCTTCATGCTTGCTTACGGTTGCGAAGCTATCGTCCCAGTGGAGGTTAATGAACGACCACTTCGTCTCCAATATTATGACGAAGAAAGAAACTCAGAAGGGCTCGAAATCAACCTACAACTGGTCGACGAGGTTTGCGAATGGGCTTTGGCGACTCTTATTAAATAGAAAGGGCACATGGCTCGATATTTCAACTCCAAGGTGCATGGACGTAGCTTCTGTGTAGGCGACATGGTGCTACGTAAGGCTGCCTTCGCTACCGAGATCCTCAAGCAATGAAAGCTTGCTGCGAAGTGGGAAGGACCTTACAAAGTGATCGATGTGCTCGGTCCTGCCACCTACTGGCTCGCCACATTGGATGATAGGGAGCTACCCCATCCTTGGAATGCTGAGCATTTAAAGAAGTACTATCAATGATTGTACCAGCGATGGTAAATTATTGCATTATCGAAACTTATCTTTGTCTTTTATCTTATGCCGATTCATGATAAATACAAAGTCAATCGTTTTTCAATATCCATCTAATGATTTTCTAATCCTAGTCGTCAGTCGTAAGCCGAGGGATTGATCACTCCGTATTTTACACCTTTTTTCCGCATGTTTGCATGCCATTTAGATCGCTCAAATCATGTTTTTCACGATTTATCGACAATATTGCGATACTTTTCACGATTTGTTGTTTTTGTCGTATTTCAGGAGATTTGGAGTGATTTGGAGTGATTCCGAGATACACATACTCCGGAGTGTCACCGAAGACTTCCCTGAGGGGTATTTTCAGATTGGAGAGGAGCGGAAGAAGAAAGAACGTCGTAGGAGTGACGAGGAGGCAAAAACACTCAGAATGGGCATTTTTGGTGCCTCACTCGGCCGAGTGAAGGAGTCACTCGACCGACCAGCGAGACCCCGCTCGACCGGCCAGATCGGACACGCTCCAAGTGTGCACTCGGACGAGCATCAGAAGCCACATCAGCCGAGTGACGAAACCCCGTCCGCCCGAGTGGCACTCAGACGCCGCCCATCAAAAACTCCCAACTTACTATTTTCGTCAGTCTGAGCATCAGAAGACCCACTCGGCCGAGTGGCAATTACCGACCGCCCGAGTGAAGAGAAGCCCATCGGCTGAGTGACGACAACTCACTCAGCCGAGTGACCCCCGAAGTGAAGACCCCCAAGACCCCAGACTTACTGGAAATTCTCAGGGTCTCTCACTCGGCCGAGCGACTTTTGTCACTCGGCCGAGTAAGCCGCGCGCCTGTAGCGGAAAACACGATTTTGAAGAGGCGCAGGGGCATTTTGGTCACGGTTTTTTGGGCAGTTTTGGGGGGTATTTAACCCCTGATTCTAACCTAGGTTAGAGAGCTTTTTCCTTGCTTTTTGCAGCCTTTTAGATTAGACTTTTTAGTTTGTGATTCTTGTGATTGGAGAGGAGAGAAAATGTTTATTTTGTTGGATTCTTGAAGAACTACATTGGTTTGTCTCCCTCTTCATTAAAAATCTCATTTTTATTGCTTATTTGAATATTGCCATGAATTCTATTGCTATTTCAATTGATTATTCTTTCATTTGTGATATGATTTGTGAGTAGTCTTTACGTCTTAGGGCGTGGGGATGAACCCTACGAGCTCAATTTCCGAATTGTGATGATTTGGTAGAACTATTGCTAGAATTGCTATTAGGGTTAGTTTGGGATCGATATATTACGGATAGCTAGGTGTTCATATCGATTGGGATTTGCAAGAGATTGGATCCCAATTCGATAGGAAACCCTAGAAATCTGAATTGGGTTGAAATTGAGTTTTCGTAGTATCGGTTTGCAAGAGATTGGACCAATACTAGGGTTCTCAGTGCCAATTCTATGCCGATACCCGTTTGCAAGAGATTGGACGGGTAGGAACTATCCCAACCTAGGTCGCGGCCCGAGTTTGCACGAGAGTGGGCTCGGGATGTGATTAAACAATGATGTTGATCCTAATGCTAGCTTACCTAGGCTAGGGTTTGCAAGAGATTGGACCCAAACCTAGGGTTGCTATAGACCGGCAACAGCGCGAGAGCGTGAGCTAGGTTTTACATTCAGTTGCAACTAGTTCATCCAAAATTCTACCCTAGTAATTGTAATACCAATGAATCACATTGACGAGATACGGTGAGTAGCGGGGATTCCCTATTTCCTAGGCGTCTTTATTTGATTTTATATCTTTTTACATTATTTGACGTTTGTGACAACATCGCCGAAAGGCAAATTCCTACTCTTCTGTCCTTATAGCCAGGTTGTTCGGAGAAGGCACTGTCATATGTCCTCCCTGTGTTCGATACCCGCTCGCCGCTACACCGTGCGCTTGCGGTAAAACTACACGGTCGCTCTTTTGGGTGTACGCCCGGGCGCGATCAAGTTTTTGGCGCCGTTGCCGGGGAGGCGATTGTGTTTGATCCTACCACCCTAGCTATTTCTTTCTTTTTGTTTTATTTCTTTATTTTTATCTAACCCTTCCATTGTGCTAATCACTTCTTTGAAACTTTGTTCTCCCGTGCATGTACACGAGATCCACAGCGGACCCCATCGATATATTGTTTGATCCTGATATTGAGCGTACATTGCGGAGAATCAGAGCGGAGAGGAGACCCGATACGGAAGGGAGGTTTATGAACGTCCGGGAGGCGCCTGAAGAGTTAGCGGCAAGAATGGCGAGGATTATTTCCATTCGAGATAGGCTCCGGCCTAAGACTTCCTCCACGACCTCGTCCATAGCCATGCCGAAGTTGGCGGCCGACAAGAATTTTGAGTTGAAGACTGGGCTTGTGGTTCTGATGCAGCAGGATCCATTTCATGGGAACGTTCATGAAAATCCCCACTACCACATCCAGCTCTTCCTATCGAGGTGCGCCACCTTCCAGATGCCGGGCCTTACCCTAGATGCCATCAGACTGCGCCTCTTCCCCTTCACATTAAAGGATAAATCTCTTTATTGGTTGAGGACGCAAGCTGAGGGAGTCTTTACCACATGGGATGAGTTGGCAAGCGCGTTCATCGACAAGTTCTATCCACCTTCCAAGACAGTAAAGATTAGGAGTGCTCTCATGTCCTTCAAGCAAGGACCTCAAGAGACACTCTACGAGGCTTGGGAGCGCTTCAAAGACCTACAGCATCAGTGCCCCCACCATAGCATTGAAGATTGGGAGCTAGTCCATAGCTTCTACAATGGTCTCCAACCGGGGACCAAGCAGATTATTGATGCCGCGGCAAATGGGGCCATCCTATCCAAGACTCCCGACGAAGCTACGGCCTTAATTAAGGAGATGGCCTCGAACAATCAACAATGGGGCGAAGAGCGAGGACACTCTTCGTCCTCCTTGAAGCCATCTAGCATCTATGAGGCAAAGGACGTAGCGGAGCTGACCAACAAGTTCGATTCTCTCCACAAGGTAGTGGAGAGACTGGAGAAGTATATTACGGAGCCCCAAGGAACCCCTTCCACATCCGCACCAACAAATCAAATGTGTGATTGGCAAGACCAATCCCAAGCTATGTATTTGGGAGGAGAACAAGGAGAGGGATCTTTGGAGCAAGTTCAATACGTCGCGGGGAACCAAGGATATTGGGCCAATCCAGCCACTAGAAACCATCCCGGTTTCTCCTATGCAAACAATGATGGAGCATTGAACCCGCCGCAACAACTACCTCAACAAGCTCGCCAACAACAACAACAACAACAACATTATCCACCGAGGGTGCCTCCGCAACAAAATTTCCCACCAAAGCAACAAGTTGGACCCTATAGGCCGCCCGGATACAATCAAGGGTGGAGAAATCCAAACCCTCCACAAGCTCAACAACGTTCCGATTTTGAAGCTAGAGTGGAGGAGTTTATGGCCGAGCAGAAAAAGACTAATGCCTCCTTGAAGGCGAGCCAAGATTCCCTTGCAACCGTTATAGGCCAAATCTCAGAGCAACTTGCGTTGCTCAATCAAAATAGTCAACAGTTGCCGGCTAAACCCGAGCAAAATCCACGGGGCACCACCGGGCATATCAACGCCGTGGTTGCAGTTACTACGAGAGGCGGGAAGGATACCACCCCCGTCATGATCCCAACCGAGGAGCCCATGGTGGAGAGAGTAGAGCCAAGTGAACCGGTCATTGAAGTTGAAAGGGAGAAAGAGCCGCAAGGGGAAGAAAAGTCCAGAGCGGAGCAATTGATTGAAGAGAGGCGTTTTATGCCACCGATCCCATTCCCTCAGAGGCTTGCTAGAGCAAAGATGAAGAAGCGACTAGCCAAGTTTCTCGAGTATTTGAGAGGGGTAAGCCTCAATATCCCCTTCCTCGACGCTATCGTGGAAATCCCGACATACGCCAAGTTCCTAAAAGATTTGATTACGGGAAGAAAGAGGAAGGAGAAAATCATGCTCGCTGAAGAGGGGACGTGGTTCACCAAGAGAGAGAAGGAGCCCGCCAAATTCAAAGACCCGGGGAGTTTTCGAATTCCTTGCACCTTAGGCGGTGTCCCTCTACAAAAGGCGTTAGTGGACTTAGGGGCTAGTGTTAGCCTCATGCCTCTCTCTATGTTCCTAAGACTAAACACCGGCATAAAATTGAAACCTACCGACATGCGGATACAACTAGCAGATGGTCGGATCACAAGGCCGGTAGGGATCGCAGAGGATATCCCGTTACAAGTCCCGGGGGGGGGCATATGTTTGCCATGTGACTTCGTCATCATGGATGTCAAAGAGGAGGGAGATACGTCGCTAATATTTGGGCGCCCGTTCCTCGCCACCGCCGGTGTCATCGTCGATGTACGTGAAGGGACTATAACATTGAATGTCGGCAACATCGAGGTGGAGCTTCATATTCCCAAGGCAATGAAACACATGCCTTATCATGAGGAGCTGGACTATATGGACCTCCTTGACGAGGTTATTAAGGAGGCGATCCCCCATTCGATCGGCGCTCTATTCAAGGATGATTTTGAGGAAGGGCCGGACTTGGGCCAAGAAGAAAAGATGGAGCATTCCCCCGACCCCTCCATGGAAATTGATGAAGGCGACGCTGATGTCACGAGAATACGAGAGCTCTGCAAGCTCTCAAAGATGAAGACTCCAAAGAAAGCCCCACCGATACGAAAATCGGTGTCACCGGTGAAGCCGAGGCCCGGAGCAAGCACTAGCTTGGGGGAGCCACCCCCAACACTACCCGAGGCAAAGGAGCACCGAGGAAGAACACGCCGCCACAACATCCAAATTTAAGCGTTCTTCCCAATAAATTCGACGGGTGCATCTCATATGCACCCAATATCCCGCATTAAATTGAAAATCAAAGGGGGTCGTGCTCAAGACCTTAAACGAGCGCTTGTCGGGAGGCAACTCGATGGTTATCGCTTTATTTTTACTTTTCCCTTTATTTTTGTTTTAGAAATTATTAGTGTTTTGAGTCGTTTGCCTAAAAATTTCGTGATAACGGGTCCTATTTTTCTTTGACAGGAGAGGAGAACGGGGTACCTATCATTAGGAGGATGAACAAGGTGACGAGGAGCGCTCCAGGAATGCGCTCGATGCTTAGGAGGAAAATGAAATCGACTGGAGGAAGAAAAACAGAGTTTAGAGCCCAAACGAAGCCAAACAGCAGAAAACAGGACTCACTCGGCCGAGTATACTAGTCACTCGGCCGAGCACATAAGCTCGTCCGCCCGAGCGGCTCACGAACGAGGGAAGTCTGCTGTACCCAACTCTCTGTTTCTTTTCCTGATTTCAGTATAATTGCCACTCGGCCGAGTATATATATTCACTCGGCCGAGTGAAACTGATACGCTCCTAGGGCGAGTATTGCCGAGTAGCTTGAGCCACTCGGCCGAATGGACTTTTTCCACTCGGCCGAGGGTGGCAAGGCCACTCGGCCGAGTCGTAAGCGGGGAGGAATTTTTCAAAATATTTCCATTACGATCACTCGGCCGAGCGACTTAGTCACTCGGCCGAGTAGTAACTTTTCCTAAATAAAGGAGAGCGGGTCGACGTGTTTTTCGAAACGAGTAAAACCCAAAATCGCCTGACCATTCGTTTCCTTCGACCGCTGCACTCTCCCCCTCGCCTGACCAGCCGCCCCGCCACCGCGCTCGGCCACCCACCTCCGGCCGACGCCGCCGCACCCTCGCCCGAGTCGCCGCCGGTGATCCCACCGCCGGCCGAGCTCCGGTAACGCTATTTAGCCCTATTTTCTCCTGTTTTGCGTATTTTTCGACAATCCGTGTGTTTAACGAACCCTTAAACCAAATTAAATTCGATTTCTATCTATTATACCCCTAACCCCCCATACATTTTGAATATTACTCGCTGATATCTTCGTTTGATGTGCATGGTATATTGGGGAGCTTAGGGGAGCCCAGGTGTAACGGTCACGTTCCGACCGTGCAGATTTTAGCGCGTAACCGTGTTTCGTGTGCGTTTGGTGTATTTGATTTTTAATACTGTTTCCCGTAGTTCGGATGCGCGACCAAACCCCGTATTCACGACCCTCTCAGAGGCGTGATCGCTCCGGTATTTTCCTTGTTATTTTGGGATGTAGGGTGAACAATTTACTTATCTCATCACAACTTATAAATATATATATATAAATAAATTTAAGTTCTTTAAGAAGGCTGTACGTTAGTTTTTAAAAAAAACAAACTTATTAATCTTAAATCTTTTATTTTAAAACACTTAATAAACTTTTTGAAACAAATAAACCCTCCCCAAGTGCTAGCCTACCAAGTCAAGTCTTTTCTGTTGAGTTTCAAATCACAACGAATTATTTTTTTTGTTAAAACAAACTTTTGCTAGACTGGGTTGCTTGTTAAAACAAATTTAATTGTTAATGTTATCATATCTTCAGCTTATAACCGCCTTACCCTCTTCCCACGTGATCATTTATGGGCTCAACCTCCCCCACGATTCACGCACGTCGCCATTTCCGTTCGTTCTTCTCCTTCCTCTTCTCTTTAAACCCAACCGCACACCAGGTTATCATCTCGAACCTCACGACGACAACTCCACCTCTCCAGCACCCAAAAGAACCCATAGCCCGGCGATCTCCAAGCCTCACGCCCCTGTCCCAATACTCGCAAGCCTCCCCCGAACTCAGGCAGGCCCTGCTTACCTTCTCTTCTAGGCGCCGCAACCCCCGAGGCCGCAAACCGCCAGTACCTCCGCTCTTTCCCCTCGCGGCTACCTTCCGACCATCGCATCGTCGCACGCCATCAACCCGTAGCCAGCAACCCAGCCGCTTCGTTCACCGCAACCTACGAGCACACGTCGAGGCGCCTTCACACGTAAGTCTCTGTCTTCTTCATTGGAATACATATCATAGATAATAGCAGTATGAAAGGGAATGGTACATGATAATTTGGGGGTGATAATTAGCCATACCGTTAGTCCCTGTATTCATGCATGCACTTAATTAAAGCTTAACAAGTATTAATTAGTCTAGTTAATATTAATGAGAATTTATGAGTAGCTCAACTCTTATATAATTAGTATGTGTGGTAAGTTAGAATTCAACCAGTATAATCATTAACTATCACAAATGAGTGCTAGTGATGGTGTGAATGCATTTTCATCCTGAAGGATAACGTTAGGTCTAATTGAGTCACCCCACTAAATTCATTCTGTTTATTTAGTAAATTAACATGTTAGTGAAGTAAATTATTTATTTTACTAGTTCTTTTTTTAATACTGCCAGTTCTTGGAGACTTCTTATCTCTTCGGCTGACATGGCCTAAATGGCTATTGGCATATGTACAATAACATAGGGAAGTGGAGATATATCTCAGTTAACAGAGGGAATACAACAGACTAAAACATTGTTATTTCATGTGCTGGTAGTGTTGGTCCTTTCAGATATTAGATTTCATGATTTCCTCTGAAGGCAGATTAGATGCTCCATTGGTTGATGTTATACATTGCTTATTCTCATGCATGGTAAATGTCACGCCCCGCTTCCCTAAAATGGAGGCGAGACGTGAAAAGGTCCGCACGAGAGTGGAGCTGTGAAGCCCCAAACCCGATAAGCGTCAATAAACATAAGCAGGTCCCTGTAACCACAAATGGAACAACAATAATAACACAAGGAGAGATAGAAATAAAATTCTCATATCTCATAATTGGTCCAACACGAAAACAAGTCCAACATCCAGAAAAGCCACCAGGCTAAAAGAAAGAGTCTAAAGGCTCAGAACAAGGCCAACAAAAGTAACAACGTAACAAAGTATAGGTGCCACGCACCGACAACAAAACAGCAGTCTAAACAAAAGAAAAAGCACAACGAAGACACTAGGACTGTTCCCCAGTGTCCACGTACTCCCCGTCAAACACAAGCTCGGGCTCGGCGTCAGCAAACACCTTGTCCTCAACAAGGTACTCAGGCTCAGGATCTAACATGTGTCACCCAAAAGAGTAAAGGGGCACATGTCAGCAAGTCTAAAATACTTGGGCAAGGAAACTGAAAGTAAGGCAACTAGCAACCTAGCAGTTTTAGTATGCATGACATGGCAGTTATAACGCGGGTGCACAAGCAAGACATGGTGAACAATTAGTGCAAGAGAACAATTATCGGGACAAGACAAGAGTAGCCAAGCTACTAACAATCTCAATCAATCCACTATTCACGTTTCACTGTTGTTTGTAGATGTTTACGCCTTACAGCTGAATGGTATAGCATCCACGCTGATTGGCCGCTTAGCACTACCCCAAAACCCAGAGTTTACTCCTTACCACTGCAGTTGCTGATCGGGTAGACTCCCAGTTGATTGGCCGCTTAACTCTTACCTCCAATACCCACATGTAAACAAGCCAGGGTCCCCGCACACGAGCTCAGTAAATGAGCCAGGGTTGCCCCGCACAGGAGCTCGCATTCTAGTTCACGATTCATAAGCATTTGGCGTAAGGGGTGCACCTAGCCGGAAACAAGCAATTCGGGCATTGGCTATCAACCAACACATGGCCCGTTTCTGGAACACGAGCCAGGAACACAAGCATTGTAGCGAAGCTATGCAATCACGGAAACACTTAAAGAAGGCAATGACATGACAATTAATTTGCGTACCGTTAATGGAAATTAAACATGACATGGTGATTGTGCAACATGATAAATGTCGGATCTAGCTTCGTTGTCAAGCTAGTTCCTAAATTTGCGCCTAGGCGAGTATCATTTCGTCGCCTAGTCTCTTTTACGCCTACAACAAGCAAATGGCCTAAAACATGGCCTAAACCCTAAGTGGCAAGTTTCACTTGCCTAGCACCGGGGATGACGATCACGAAGGTTCGTCTCGCGGATGCTAATCTACGGGGAAGTCGATGTTATGGAGAACAATCATCAAAACAACAAGTAATTTCATTAGGGTTTCGCAAAAACATAACGGGTTATGAAAACATCAAGAGATCGATTTCTTACCGTGAGGAGGCGGAAGAAACACTCCGGAGAACCTAGGGACCAGATCTGGAAACGAATGGAGAAGTTTGGAGAACTAGGGTTTTTGGGGGATTTTGGGGATTTGATGAGATTTTGGGGAGGATGAGAGGTAGAATGTGTTAGGGGAGGGTTTAGATGATGGGGGGTGAGCTTGGGATGAAGGAATAATGGTTTGAGGTAGAAGTGGGCTCAATGGGGTAGAAATTAGGGTTTTAGGTCGTGAGGGAGGAGAAGAAAATGTTGGGGGGGGGGTATTTATAGAGTTTGGTGGCTGCTAGGGCAAAACTAGGGTTTCCTGCACTGCTTAGTCGGTCAAAGAACAACCGCTGACCGACTAGTTTGGAAACTAGTCGGTCGGTTGACCAACGCAGACCGACTAAGTGTAAACAGTAGCTCCAGTCGAAAACCTGAACTAAGAGTTAGTCGGTCAAAGAACAGCCGCTGACCGACTAGTTTGACATCTAGTCGGTCGATGAACGTTCTTAGACCGACTAAGAGTAAACAGTAACTCGACTGTACAGAAGAACTAAGAATTAGTCGGTCTGGGTACAAAACTTAACCGACTAGTTTAACTACTAGTCGGTCGAAAGATGAACTTAGACCGACTAAGAATGAACAGTACTGACACCTAAGATTAGTAATTGAGTTAGTCGGTTAAAGAAGCATTGCCGACAGACTAGTTTGCAACCTAGTCGGTCAACCAACGTTCTTAGACCGACTAACGACAAACAGTAACTCCTGAGAATTTAGAAAGCCAACTAGTCGGTTCAAGAAGGATTACCGACCGACTAGATCGTCATCTAGTCGGTCGGTGCCCCTTCTTACACCGGCTAATAAGCACCAAAAGTTCCGATATGGAGCGCAGAGCTCCGGGATCGATTCCTAAGTCTCCTAGGCTTGATCTAACAATAAGATATGACCGATACGAAGCCCGTCACGAATGACTTGCTCCGAAATCGATGATTCTATGAAGGAAGCTAGAAAACACGACGATTCGATCGAAAATGAAAGCTACGGAGACGAAAACCACACATGGGGAGAAAATCCACCAAAACATATATTATAATATAATAAATCCGGATACATGAAAACCAATCGTTACATCCTCCCCAACTTAAGAAAAATTCCACCCTCGGAATTTCCCAACACTCACGTGTTCAGGAACAAAAGTGGGAAACGCTCTCGCATCTCATCCTCATTCTCCCAAGTAGACTCTCCAGGTGAGCCGTGTCGCCACATCACCCTCACAAGATTGACAACCTTGTTCTGAAGTGACTTCTGACGCCTGTCCAGAATCTGCACTGGCTGCTGGTCATACGTCATATCGGGGTGAACGGTAATCTCCGAAAAATCCACAGCATGAGATGGATCGATAATGTATCGACGAAGTTGCGACACATGGAAAACATTGTGAACTCCCTCCAAAGATGGCGGCAAGGCTAAGCGGTAAGCTACCTCGCCAACTCTCTCCAGAACGTCAAACGGTCCAATGTATCGCGGGCTCAACTTCTCTCGCTTGCCAAAACGAATCACGCCACGATTCGGGGAAATCTTCAGAAACACATGATCTCCAGGCTGAAACTCCAAAGGACGACGTTTAGCATCCGCCCAATGCTTAAAACGGTCCTGAGCAATCCTCAACCTCTCCCGAATATTCCTGACAACATCCACGGCCTCCACGATCATCTCAGGTCCCAACAACTCCCGATCACCAACGTCATCCCAACTCAATGGCGATCGACATTTCCTCCCATAAAGAGCGGCGGAAGGCGCCATGCCAATACTTGCCTGGAAGCTGTTGTTGTAAGAAAACTCTACCAGATGTAGATGGTCCTCCCACGAACCCTTGAAATCCAACATGCACGCCCTCAGCATGTCTTCCAAAATCTGAATCGTCCTCTGGGACTGGCTATCCGTCTGCGGATGGTACGCCGTGCTGAAACTCAGACGCGTACCCAAGCTCTTCTGCAAACTCTGCCAGAACTGAGATGTGAACCTCGTGTCTCTATCCGACACGATACTCACGGGGACTCCGTGAAGTCGCACGACCTCCTGCACGATTCACGTTACATCACTATCTAAACTAGGAAAAGGAAATAAAAACGGAGAGTAAAAGAATCTACCTCCATATATCTCCTTGCTAGCGCCTCCGTGGACTGTCCCACTCGGAACAGAATAAAGTGCACAGATTTGGTCAATCGATCTACGATCACCCAAATCGCGTCATTCTGCTTCGGACTCCGATGTAGTCCAGTCACGAAATCCATAGTGATGTGTTGCCATTTCCACTCCGGAATCGGAAGCGGTTGTAGCAACCCTGCCGTACGCTGATGCTCCGCCTTCACTTGTTGGCAAACCAAACACTTGGCTACACTCCGAGCCACACTCCTCTTTATGCCATACCACCAAAAATTCAGACGAAGATCCTGGTACATCCTGGTGCCACCAGTATGCACAGAATACGACGAACTGTGTGCCTCCACCATCAACTCCTCTCTAATATCTCCAGCTGGCACACACAACCTGGCTCCAAACCTCAACGAGCCATCCTCATGAATCAAAAAGTCAGTCCGCAGACCGGCTTCCACCTGCTCCCGAATCTTCACCAGCTTCGGATCCTCAGCCTGGCCAGCCTTAATCCGATCCACAATCGTTGACTGTACCTGCATGTACATCAACGATGAAGCCTCCCCAGGAAGAACAATCTCAACACCAGACCCGCAAAAATCCTGCTGCAATCTCCACTGCGAGGTCAAAATCATCACCGCTGGAAGCCTACTCAGCGCATCAGGAACCACATTCACCTTGCCAGGGTGATACTGTAAATCAATCTCATAATCCGCCATGAGCTCCAACCATCGACGTTGTCGCATGTTGAGCTCCTTCTGAGTAAAAATATACTTCAAACTTTTGTGATCGGTGAAAATATTTACTTTCTCACTCAGCAGGAAGTGCCTCCAAATCTTAAGAGCAAACACAACGGCAGCCAACTCCAAATCATGCGTCGGGTAATTCTTCTCATGAACCTTGACCTGACGAGACGCATACGCCACAACATGCCCATGCTGATGCAACACACAACCGAGGCCCTTACCAGAAGCATCGCAAAAGATCTCAAATCCACCGCTGCGATCAGGCACAACAAGAATAGGGGCAGTCGTCAGTCTCTCCCTCAGAACACCAAAAGCACTCTCATAATCACCCGACCAAACAAAAGGTACATCCTTCCGTGTTAACCTGGTCATCGGCTCAGCAATACGGGAAAAGTCCTTAATGAAACACCGATAAAAACAAGCAAGACCAAGGAAACTCCGAATCTCAGACGCATACGACGGAACAGGCCACTCTCTGATGGCCCTAACCTTCTCGGGATCCACTGAAATACCCTCTCCAGTCACCACATGCCCGAGGAAAGCAACTCTGTCCAGCCAAAACTCGCACTTCGAAAACTTAGCATACAAACGATGCTTCCTCAAAATCTCCAATACCATCCTCAAGTGCGAGGCATGCTCTTCCTCCGACCTCGAATAGATCAGAATGTCGTCGATAAAGATAATGACAAACTTATCCAAAAAGTCGTAGAAAATCAGGTTCATCAGATTCATGAAAACTGCGGGCGCGTTAGTTACGCCGAAAGGCATAACCACAAACTCATAGTCTCCATACTTCGTCCTGAACGCTGTCTTCGGAACATCTCCCTTCTTCACCTTCAACTGATGGTAACCACTCCTCAAATCCAATTTAGAAAACACCCTCGAACCTCCAAGCTGATCAAAGATATCATCGATGCGAGGCAACGGGTATTTATTCTTAATGGTCACCGCATTCAACTCCCGATAGTCCACGCACATGCGACGCGAACCATCCTTCTTCTTTACCAGCAGCACCGGTGCTCCCCACGGAGACACACTAGAGTTGATATAACCCTTCTGCAAAAGCTCATCCAGCTGCTTCCGCAACTCCTCCAACTCAGCGGGTGCCATACGATACGGCGCCTTCGAAATCGGCTGCGCACCTGGAACAAGATCAATAGAAAATTCTAGAGCTCGATCAGGTGGCAAACCAGACATCTCCTCGGGGAAGACGTCACCAAAATCTCGCACCACAGCTGGCCACTCCAACTCCATCTGCATAGCCACAACCTCCACCGGTCTGGCCCGAAATCTGACAGGACCAAGCGAGCTGCTACCACGGCTGAACTCAAATACTGGATGTCCGGGAATCTCGAACACCACCTTCTTCCTCCGATAGTCGATCGTAGCATAGAAGCTCACAAGCCAATCCATTCCAAGAACTGCATCATAGTTGATGATGTCGTGGACAATGAAATCAGCGTAAAGCTCATGCCCACAGACCACCAACGAGCAAGAATTGCAACCACGATGCACCGAGACCACGCCATTCCCTGTAACGATATTCCAGCTCTTGGGAAGAGGGGACGTCGACAAGGAATGCCTCTCCACGAAGCTCCGAGAAATAATGCACATCGATGCACCAGAGTCAAAGAGGACTCGTGCAGGAAATGTGCAAACCAAAACCACACCTAACAAGCAATTAACAATCAAACCCTAATCTAGCAAACAATCATGTTCAAGCAAACAACACAATCTAACAATCAAAACCAAAGTAACAGCTAGATTGAGGATTACCTGCGATAACCTCATCCACAGCCTCGCTCTCCACATTGGTCATCAGAAAAGCCTGCCTCCTCGGCGGAACAGCCTGCTGAAAAGCCTGCCTCTACGGAACAAGAGCTGCTCCACGTCCAGCAGGAACAAACGCTCGCTCCTGCAACGGCTGTGCTGCAACAGGTGCCCTCCGTAGCTGATTCGCATGCCGACAATCCTTCGCGACATGAGAAGCATCACCACAAACCAAACACTGGCCCAGAAACTTCCTACACTGATCCTTGATGTGGCCAGGCTTACCGCAGAAATGGCAAGTCTTCTGAATAGGCCCTCCTGGCCTCTTAAACTGAGCTGGCTGATTAGGCTTGAAACCAGGACTAACCACCGCCCTGGCCTGCTCCATAGGCCTCTTCCCAGCACCAGAAACATGTCCTCTCCTCTGACTCAGGTTCAGCTCCTGCCTCCTCGCAGCGACCAGAACCTTCTGATAAGAGTCCAGGTCAGAGGAAGACACAAAACTCTGGAGCTCCAAAGCAAGTCCCTGCAGGAACCTCTAAGCCCTCTCATCAGCATCCTGCACCATCTTCGGTGCGAACCGACTCAGCCTAGTGAACTCTTGGTGGTACAGGTCCACCGTCAAGCTCCCTTGCTTCAGATCAATGAAACGCTGCAGCATCTCCTTCCTAGCAGCCTTCGGAAAGAACTCCTCATCAAACCTGGACTTAAAGGTAGTCCAAGCTATCGACTCCACCAACATCTTCTCTTCCGCATCCCACCAGTTCCGAGCATTATCCTTGAGTTACCTCTTTGCCAAATCAACCCATCCAGCCGGGGTGATCTTGGCCATCTTCAAATTATCCTCGATGTTCCGAATCCACTCATCGGCAGCCAGAGGACCCTCAGACCCATCAAAATATGCGGGACCCAGCTCCCGAAATTGCTTCGCTCCCGGCTCGGAGCGAGGGACATCCGGAAGTGCCCGGGCAGCTCGAGCAAGTGGAGCATTCTGGACTTGCAGGAGCACGCCCTGCTGTACTTGCATCATCTGGAGCATCATCCGCATCATCTATCCGTTGGTGGGTTCCCGCTCAGGCTCCTCATCATGAGGGGGCGCACCACTACCTCCACCACGGGTGAATCGCCTTCCTGCCATCTAGTGACACAGAAAACGAAGCAGATTAGACTCATAGCTCATGACTCGGACGTCGAACTTAGTTTATTGGACATAATATTATTATTATCGTCACTCCGATAATCGCAGTTACAGAAAAGGACCTACATGGGCCACCAACAAAACCTGTCACGACCCGCTTCCCTAAAATGGAGGCGAGACGTGAAAAGGTCCGCACGAGAGTGGAGCTGTGAAGCCCCAAACCCGATAAGCGTCAATAAACATAAGCAGGTCCCTGTAACCACAAACGGAACAACAATAATAACACAAGGAGAGATAGAAATAAAATTCTCATATCTCATAATTGGTCCAACACGAAAACAAGTCCAACATCCAGAAAAGCCACCATGCTAAAAGAAAGAGTCTAAAGGCCCAGAACAAGGCCAACAAAAGCAACAACGTAACAAAGTATAGGTGCTACGCACCGACAACAAAACAGCAGTCTAAACAAATGGAAAAGCACAACGAAGACACTAGGAGTGGTCCCCAGTGTCCACGTACTCCCCGTCAAACACAAGCTCGGGCTCGGCGTCAGCAAACACCTCGTCCTCAACAAGGTACTCAGGCTCAGGATCTAACATGTGTCACCCAAAAGAGTAAAGGGGCACATGTCAGCAAGTCTAAAAGACTTGTGCAAGGAAACTGAAAGTAAGGCAACTAGCAACCTAGCAGTTTTAGTATGCATGACATGGCAGTTATAACGCGGGTGCACAAGCAAGACATGGTGAACAATTAGTGCAAGAGAACAATTATTGGGACAAGACAAGAGTAGCCAAGCTATTAACAATCTCAATCAATCCACTATTCATGTTTCACTGTTGGTTGTAGATGTTTACGCCTTACAGCTGAATGGTATAGCATCCACGCTGATTGGTCGCTTAGCACTACCCCAAAACCCAGAGTTTACGCCTTACCACTGCAGTTGCTGATCGGGCAGACTCCCAGTTGATTGGCCGCTTAACTCTTACCCCCAATACCCACATGTAAACGAGCCAGGGTCCCCGCACACGAGCTCAGTAAATGAGCCAGGGTTGCCCCGCACAGGAGCTCGCATTCTAGTTCATGATTCATAAGCATTTGGCGTAGGAGTGCACCTAGCCGGAAACAAGCAATTCGGGCATTGGCTATCAACCAACACATGGCCCGTTTCTGGAACACGAGCCAGGAACACAAGCATTGTAGCGAAGCTACGCAATCACGGAAACACTTAAAGAATGCAATGACATGACAATTAATTTGCGTACTGTTAATGGAAATTAAACATGACATGGTAATTGTGCAACATGATAAATGTCGGATCTAGCTTCGTTATCAAGCTAGTTCCTAAATTTGCGCCTAGGCGAGTATCATTTCGTCGCCTAGTCTCTTTTACGCCTACAACAAGCAAATGGCCTAAAACATGGCCTAAACCCTAAGTGGCAAGTTTCACTTGCCTAGCACCGGGGATGACGATCACGAAGGTTCGTCTCGCGGATGCTAATCTACGGGGAAGTCGATGTTATGGAGAACAATCATCAAAACAACAAGTAATTTCATTAGGGTTTCGCAAAAACATAACGGGTTATGAAAACATCAAGAGATCGATTTCTTACCGTGAGGAGGCGGAAGAAACACTCCGGAGAACCTAGGGACCAGATCTGGAAACGAATGGAGAAGTTTGGAGAACTAGGGTTTTTGGGGGATTTTGGGGATTTGATGAGATTTTGGGGAGGATGAGAGGTAGAATGTGTTAGGGGAGGGTTTAGATGATGGGGGGTGAGCTTGGGATGAAGGAATAATGGTTTGAGGTAGAAGTGGGCTCAATGGGGTAGAAATTAGGGTTTTAGGTCGTGAGGGAGGAGAAGAAAATGTTGGGGGGGGGGTATTTATAGAGTTTGGTGGCTGCTAGGGAAAAACTAGGGTTTCCTGCACTGCTTAGTCGGTCAAAGAACAACCGCTGACCGACTAGTTTGGAAACTAGTCGGTCGGTTGACCAACGCAGACCGACTAAGTGTAAACAGTAGCTCCAGTCGAAAACCTGAACTAAGAGTTAGTCGGTCAAAGAACAACTGCTGACCGACTAGTTTGACATCTAGTCGGTCGATGAACGTTCTTAGACTGACTAAGAGTAAACAGTAACTCGACTGTACAGAAGAACTAAGAATTAGTCGGTCTGGGTACAAAACTTAACCGACTAGTTTAACAACTAGTCGGTCGAAAGATGAACTTAGACCGACTAAGAATGAACAGTACTGACACCTAAGATTAGTAATTGAGTTAGTCGGTTAAAGAAGCATTGCCGACCGACTAGTTTGTAACCTAGTCGGTCAACCAACGTTCTTAGACCGACTAACGACAAACATTAACTCCTGAGAAATTTAGAAAGCCAACTAGTCGGTTCAAGAAGGATTGCCGACCGACTAGATCGCCATCTAGTCGGTCGGTGCCCCTTCTTACACCGGCTAATAAGCACCAAAAGTTCCGATATGGAGCGCAGAGCTCCGGGATCGATTCCTAAGTCTCCTAGGCTTGATCTAACAATAAGATATGACCGATACGAAGCCCGTCACGAATGACTTGCTCCGAAATCGACGATTCTATGAAGGAAGCTAGAAAACACGACGATTCGATCGAAAATGAAAGCTACGGAGAAGAAAACCACACATGGGGAGAAAATCCACCAAAACATATATTATAATATAATAAATCCGGATACATGAAAACCAGTCGTTACAGTAAATCTTAAACATATTCAAGTTATAAATTATCCATTGTTATTTTCTTAGTAACAGTAAGATCACATTCCAGCCCGCGTATGAGCTTAGTGATGATTATTTAGCGTGTCCCTTTCATGCATTGCTCTATACATATAAAAAGAAAGAAAGAAAACCTGTGCACCAAATGAATCAATAGTAACAAATTGTGAGGAATGGCACCGCATTGGTATGTTCAATTACATTAAAATATTAAGTATGACCTCGGCCTGTTTCTAACATCAGAATACCTATGTAAAGCTTTAAGTAACATTGTGCTTTCATAATGTCAGTAGGTTAGTGGCATGCTCAGTTAGTTATATTATAATACTAACACCGCCCCTAGGGTAGAGAATCTAATAAAATTGAATCCTTAGACGTCGTAAGAATTATTTAACATTCTAATTATGTCGAAGCAAACCTAATTCGGACATGTGTTTAATCAAACAGAGACCTAGTCGTTCCATAGCGTAACGCCCGACGAGACGAACCCACGCCAACCGATACTACCGAAAACAGGCAAGTGAAACTTGCCAACACTTCTTTAGGCCATGTTTTTAGGCCAATTCCTTGTACTAGCGTGAAAGAGACTAGATCGTGAAATGATAGCGATCTAGGCGCAACTTTGTGATCTAGCTTAACAACGAAGCTAGATCCGACACCTTGCCATACCATTTATGCATTGATATCTGTCATGTTTAAATTCCTTAACTGTACGCATTTGAATTGTTAACTGCCATGCATTGCATCGTACATGTCATCCTAGTTAAACTTGCATCGTAGCACACGCTACACTACTTGTACAATCCATGTTTCCGTGTTACCGGCTAGGCACCCGTTATGCGGGCATAACCCTACGCCATCCGTGTTAAAAACACTTCCTGGCTCGTGATCCAGAAGCGAGCATTCCATGTTCGGGGGTAATGCCCTGGCTCGACACACGTGGAGGGGTAGGGATAAACGGTCACTTGAGTGTAAGAGTTGGCCCGTACAGCCACTCTAGCCAAAGGACAGAATCTCTATGCACGACGTGATTACAATTCCAGTACTTGTCTTTTACTTGTTTACTTGCCATGCCATGTCATTTGTCATTTTATATCCATGTCATACTTTACTTTAGAACTGTTAGGTTGCTTTACTTTTATAGTTTCCTTGCACAAGTCTTTTAGACTTGCTGACATGTGCCCCTTCTCTTTGGGTGACGCATGTTAGTTGCTGAGCCAGAGACAGTTGCGGAGGGTGACGAGTTCGTGGAGTTCGTGCCCGAACCTGTTGGTGACGTGGAGTACGAGGACACCGGTGATCAATCTTAGAGACCTCCCGTACTTTTCTTTGTTAGCTGTGGTTGTCGGTGAGTAGCACCATTTTGTTAGACTCTGTTGGCCATGCTAGGCCTTTTACTTTTGACTCTTTTGTTGCCTGGTGGCATTTCTGGTTGTTGGAATTTTTGTTGGACTATGAGTTGGAATAATGTTATATTATTTTCTCTCTTTTCATATTATTGTTATTGTTGTTCTGAGTCACATTACAGGGACCTGCTACGTCGTTTTATTTGACGCTTATCGGACTTGCGGCTTTGCAGCTTCAAGTCCATGCGGACCTTCTCACGCTTCGCCTCCATGTTTTCAGGAAGCGGGGCATGACAGGTTTCTTTGGTGGCCCATGCAGTTCCAATTTTTCTGTAACTGTGATTTATCGGAATAACAATAAGAATTATAGCAAGTCCAATAAACAAAATTCAACGCCGTGTCATAAGCAAAGAGTCTGATTTGTTTCGTTTTCCTGTGTCAATAGATGGCTGGGAGACGGAATACCCGTGCTGGTGGTAGTGTGCCCCCGCGTGACCAGGAGCCGGACCGAGAGCCCACCACAGGGGAGATGATGAGGATGATGCACCAGATGATGCAGGTGCAACAAGGAATTCTGCAGACTGTCCGGAATGTTCCGCCTGCTCGTGTAGCGTCGGCTGTCCAGGCTGCCCCTCGCTTCGAGCCCGGAGCGAAGCAGTTTTGGGAGCTGGGCCCCGCTTACTTTGATGGGACCGAAGGACCTCTAGTTGCGAATGAGTGGACCAGGAACATGGAGGACAAACTGAAGATGTCGAAGGTCGACCCGACTGGATGGGTTGACTTGGCGAAGAGACAGCTTAAGGATAATGCTCGGAACTGGTGGGATGCTGAGGAGGAGTTGCTGGAGGAGCCGATATCATGGGCTACTTTCAAGTCTAGATTTAATGAGGAGTATTTTCCGAAGGCTGCCAGGAGGGAGATGGCGCAGCGCTTCATCGACCTGAAGCAGGGGAGCTTGACGGTGGACCAGTACCACCAGGAGTTCACCCGGTTGAGTCGTTTCGCACCGAAGATGGTGCAGGATGCTGATGAGAGAGCCTAGAGGTTTCTGCAGGGGCTTTCTTTGGATCTTCAGAGCTTTGTCACTTCTTCTGATGCGGAGACTTACCAGAAGGTTCTGATTGCGGTGAAGAGACAGGAGAGGATTGTGAATCAGAAGAGGGGACAGATTTCTGGCGCTGGGAAGAGGCCTATGGAGCAGGCCAGAGCAGTGGTGAGACCGGGGCACGGGCCCAACCAGCCTGTGCAGTTCAAGAGGCCTGGAGGACCTTCTACTTTGAATACTTGCAACTTCTGTGGTAAGACTGGGCATATTAAGGATCAGTGCCAGAAGATGCTGGGGCAGTGTTTGGTTTGTGGTGATCCTGCGCACACCATGAAGGATTGCCCGAGGTCGAAGCAGCCGTGGAGGGCACCTGTTGCAGCTCAGCCGTTGCAGCAGAGGGCACCTGTTCCTACTGTTCGTGGAGCGCCTCTCGTTCCACAGAGGCAGGCGTTTTAGCAGGCTGTCCAGCCGAAACGACAGGCGTTTCTGATGACTGCTGCTGAGACCGAGACGCTGGATGAGGTTATTGCAGGTAACTTTCTATCTAGCTGTTCCTTTCTTAGTTAGTTTGGTTGTTAGATATGATTAGTTGTTTGCATATGTTTGTTTGCTAGAATAGAATTTGATTGTTAGACTGTCTGTTAGGTGTGATCTTGGTCTGCGCTTTTCCTGCACGAGTTCTCTTTGACTCTGGTGCATCCATGTGCATCATTTCTCGGAGCTTCGTGGAGAGGCATTCCTTGTCGACTTCCTCTCTTCCCCAGAGTTGGAACATCGTCACAGGGAATGGTGTGATTTCGGTGCATCGTGGGTGCAATTCCTGCCCATTGGTGGTCTGTGGACACGAGCTGTATGCTGACTTTATTGTCCACGACATCATCAACTACGATGCTGTGCTTGGGATGGATTGGCTTGCGAGCTTCTATGCTACGATCGACTGTCGGAGGAAGAAGGCGGTGTTCGAGATTCCCAGACATCCAGTGTTTGAGTTCAGCCGTGGTAGCAGTTCGCTTGGTCCGGTCAGGTTTCGGGCCAAGCCGGTGGAGGCTGTGGCTATGCTGATGGAGCAGGGGAGGCCTGCTATGGTGCGTGAATTTGATGACGTCTTCCCCGAGGAGATGTCTGGTCTGCCGCCCGATCGAGCTCTGGAATTTTCTATCGATCTGATTTCGGGAGCGCAGCCCATTTCGAAGGCACCTTATCGTATGGCTCCAGCGGAATTAGAGGAGTTGCGGAAGCAGCTGGATGAGCTCTTGTAGAAGGGTTACATTAATCCCAGTGTGTCTCCGTGGGGAGCACCGGTCCTGCTGGTGAAGAAGAAGGACGGTTCGCGTCGCATGTGCGTGGATTATCGAGGGCTGAATGCGGTGACTGTAAAGAATAAGTACCCATTGCCACGGATTGATGATATTTTTGATCAGCTCGGAGGATCGAGGGTATTCTCCAAATTGGACCTGAGGAGTGGATATCACCAGCTTAAGGTGAGGAAGGAGAATATTCCGAAGACGGTGTTCAGGACGAAGTATGGTCATTACGAGTTCGTGGTTATGCCTTTCGGTGTAACCAATGCGCCAGCAGTTTTTATGAACTTGATGAATCTGATCTTCTACGACTTGCTAGATAAGTCTGTCGTTATCTTTATTGACGACATCCTGATCTATTCAAAGTCGGAGGAAGAGCATGCATCGCACTTGAGGACTGTGTTGGAGATTTTGAGGAAGCATCGCTTGTATGCTAAGTATTCCAAGTGCGAGTTTTGGCTTAATAAGGTTGCTTTTCTTGGACACGTGGTGTCAGGAGATGGGATTTCGGTGGATCCTGAAAAGATTAGGGCTATCAGAGAATGGCCTGTTCCGCAGTCAGCTCTGAGATCCGGAGTTTCCTTGGACTTGCAGGTTATTACCGGCAATTCATCAAGGATTTCTCCCGTATTGCCGAGCCGATGACCAGGTTGACGCGGAAGGATGTATCTTTTGATTGGTCCGTTGGTTGTGAGGAAGCTTTTGGTGTTCTGAAGGAGCGGTTGACGTCTGCTCCTGTTCTTGCGGTGCCCGATCGGAGTGGAGGATTCGAGATCTTTTGCGATGCTTCTGGCAAAGGTCTTGGGTGTTTGTTGCATCAGCATGGGCACGTGGTTGCGTATGCTTCTCGTCAGCTTAAGGCTCATGAGAAGAATTACCCGACGCACGATTTGGAGTTGGCTGCTGTCGTGTTTGCGCTGAAGATTTGGAGGCACTTCCTGCTGAGTGAGAAAGTGAAGATTTTCACCGATCACAAAAGCTTGAAGTACATTTTCACGCAGAAGGAGCTCAACATGCGACATCGTCGGTGGTTGGAGCTCATGGCAGACTATGAGATCGAGTTGCAGTATCACCCGGGTAAAGTGAATGTGGTTCCTGATGCGTTGAGTAGGCTTCCGGCGGTGATGTTGTTGACTTTGCAGTGGAGATTGCAGCAGGATTTTTGTGAGTCTGGAGTTGAGGTGGTTCTGCCTGGAGAGACTTCTTCGTTGATGTGTATGCAGATACAGTCGACGATTGTGGATCAGATCAAGGCTGGGCAGAGTGGTGACCCGAAGTTGGTAAAGATTCGAGAGATGGTGGAAGCGGGTCTGCGGACTGATTTCGTGATTCACGAGGATGGCTCACTGAGGTTTGGAGGCAGGTTGTGTGTGCCTGCGGGAGATGTCAGAGAGGAGCTGTTGGTGGAGGCACACAGTTCGCAGTATTCTGTGCATCCTGGTGGGACCAAGATGTACAAGGATCTTCGTTTGAATTTCTGGTGGCATGGGATGAAGAGGAGCGTGGCTCGGAGTGTGGCCAAGTGCTTGGTTTGCCAGCAGGTGAAAGCGGAGCATCAGCGCACGGCGGGGTTGCTACAACCGCTTCCGATTCTGGAGTGGAAGTGGCAACACATCACTATGGACTTCGTGACTGGACTACCTTGGAGTCCGAAGCAGAATGCCGTGATTTGGGTGATCGTAGACCGATTGACCAAATCCGCGCACTTTATTCCCTTCCGAGTAGGACAGTCCACTGAGACGCTAGCGAGGAGATATATGGAGGTAAATTCTTTTACCCTCCGATTTTATTTCCTTTTCTCTAGTTTAGATAGTGATGTAACGTGAATCGTGCAGGAGATCGTGCGACTTCATGGAGTCCCTGTGAGTATCGTGTCTGACAGAGACACGAGATTCACATCTCAGTTTTGGCAGAGTCTGCAGAAGAGCTTGGGTACGAGTCTGAGTTTCAGCACGGCGTACCACCCACAGACGGATGGCCAGTCCGAGAGGACGATTCAGATTTTGGAGGACAAGCTGAGAGCATGCATGTTGGACTTCAAGGGATCTTGGGAGGATCATCTCCATCATGTGGAGTTTGCCTACAATAACAGCTACCAGGCGAGTATTGGCATGGCGCCATTCGCCGCGCTATACGGGAAGAAATGTCGATCGCCACTGAGCTGGGATGACATTGGAGATCGGGAGCTGTTAGGACCAGAGATGATCGTGGAGGCTGTGGATGTTGTGAGGAACATTCGAGAGAAGCTGAGGATCGCGCAGGATCGTTTCAAGCATTGGGCAGATGCTAAACGGAGGCCTTTGGAGTTTC
The DNA here is from genome assembly GCA_030789695.1 of Scilla litardierei. Lineage (NCBI taxonomy): Eukaryota > Viridiplantae > Streptophyta > Magnoliopsida > Asparagales > Asparagaceae > Scilla > Scilla litardierei. The sequence continues at coordinate 253,804,223 of CM061141.1, forward strand.
AGCCTGGAGACCACGTCTTTCTGAAGATTTCTCCGAACCGCGGAGTTATTCGATTTGGAAAGAGAGGCAAGCTGAGTCCGAGGTTTATTGGGCCGTTTGACGTCCTGAGAGAGTTGGAGCGGTGGCTTATCGCTTGGCTTTGTCGCCGTCACTGGAGGGAGTTCACGACGTGTTTCACGTATCCCAGTTACGTCGGTACGTCAGTGATCCGTCCCATGCTGTGGATTTCTCGGAGATCACGGTTTGCCCGGATCTTACCTATGATCAGCAACCAGTGCAGATTCTGGATCAACGGCAGAAGCAGCTGAGGAATAAGACCGTCGACTTGGTTAGAGTGCAGTGGCGTCATGGTTCCCCTGGAGAGTCCACCTGGGAGCGCGAGGAAGAGATGAGAGAGCGCTACCCACATTTATTCCATGAGCCGTAGTTGATGTAGATTCCGAGGGCGGAATCATTTCTTAAGGTGGGTAGGATGTAACGGTCACGTTCCGACCGTGCAGATTTTAGCGCGTAACCGTGTTTCGTGTGCGTTTGGTGTATTTGATTTTTAATACTGTTTCCCATAGTTTGGACGCGCGACCAAACCCCGTATTCACGACCCTCTCAGAGGCGCGATCGCTCCGGTATTTTCCTTGTTATTTTTGGATGTAGGGTGAACAATTTACTTATCTCATCACAACTTATAAATATCTATATATAAATAAATTTAAGTTCTTTAAGAAGACTGTACGTTAGTTTTTTTTTAAAAAACAAACTTATTAATCTTAAATCTTTTATTTTAAAACACTTAATAAACTTTTTGAAACAAATTAAACCCTCCCCAAGTGCTAGCCTACCAAGTCAAGTCTTTTCTGTTGAGTTTCAAATCACAACGAATTATTTTTTTGTTAAAACAAACTTTTGCTAAACTGGGTTGCTTGTTAAAACAAATTTAATTGTTAATGTTATCATATCTTCAGCTCATAACCGCCTTACCCTCTTCCCACGTGATCATTTATGGGCTCAACCTCCCCCACGATTCACGCACGTCGCCATTTCCGTTCGTTCTTCTCCTTCCTCTTCTCTTTAAACCCAACCGCACACCAGGTTATCATCTCGAACCTCACGGCGACAACTCCCCCTCTCCAGCACCCAAAAGAACCCATAGCCCGGCGATCTCCAAGCCTCACGCCCCTGTCCCAATACTCGCAAGCCTCCCCCGAACTCAGGCAGGCCCTGCTTCCCTTCTCTTCTAGGTGCTGCAACCCCCGAGGCCGCAAACCGCCAGTACCTCCGCTCTTTCCCCTCGCGACTACCTTCCGGCCATCGCATCCTCGCATGCCATCAACCCGTAGCCAGCAACCCAGCCACTTCGTTCACCGCAACCTACGAGCACACGTCGAGGCGCCTTCACACGTAAGTCTCTGTCTTCTTCATTGGAATACATATCATAGATAATAGCAGTATGAAAGGGAATGGTACATGATAATTTGGGGTGATAATTAGCCACACCGTTAGTCCCTGTATTCATGCATGCACTTAATTAAAGCTTAACAAGTATTAATTAGTCTAGTTAATATTAATGAGAATTTATGAGTAGCTCAACTCTTATATAATTAGTATGTGTGGTAAGTTAGAATTCAACCAGTATAATCATTAACTATCACAAATGAGTGCTAGTGATGGTGTGAATGCATTTTCATCCTGAAGGATAACGTTAGGTCTAATTGAGTCACCCCACTAAATTCATTCTGTTTATTTAGTAAATTAACATGTTAGTGAAGTAAATTATTTATTTTACTAGTTCTTTTTTTATACTGCCAGTTCTTGGAGACTTCTTATCTCTTCGGCTGACATGGCCTAAATGGCTATTGGCATATGTACAATAACATAGGGAAGTGGAGATATATCTCAGTTAACAGAGGGAATACAACAGACTAAAACATTGTTATTTCATGTGCTGGTAGTGTTGGTCCTTTCAGATATTAGATTTCATGATTTCCTCTGAAGGCAGATTAGATGCTCTATTGGTTGATGTTATACATTGCTTATTCTCATGCATGGTAAATCTTAAACATCTTCAAGTTATAAATTATCCATTGTTATTTTCTTAGTAACAGTAAGATCACATTCCAGCCCGCGTATGAGCTTAGTGATGATTATTTAGCGTGTCCCTTTCATGCATTGCTCTATACATATAAAAAGAAAGAAAGAAAACCTGTGCACCAAATGAATCAACAGTAACAAATTGTGAGGAATGGCACCGCATTGGTATGTTCAATTACATTAAAATATTAAGTATGACCTCGGCCTGTTTCTAACATCAGAATACCTATGTAAAGCTTTAAGTAACATTGTGCTTTCATAATGTCAGTAGGGTAGTGGCATGCTCAGTTTGTTATATTATAATACTAACACCGCCCCTAGGGTAGAGAATCTTATAAAATTGAATCCTTAGACGTCGTAAGAATTATTTAACATTCTAATTATGTCGAAGCAAACCTAATTCGAACATGTGTTTAATCAAACAGAGACCCAGTCGTTCCATAGCGTAACGCCCGACGAGACGAACCCACGCCAACCGATACTACTGAAAACAGGCAAGTGAAACTTGCCAACACTTCTTTAGGCCATGTTTTTAGGCCAATTCCTTGTACTAGCGTGAAAGAGACTAGATCGTGAAATGATAGCGATCTAGGTGCAACTTTGTGATCTAGCTTGACAACGAAGCTAGATTCGACACCTTGCCATACCATTTATGCATTGATATCTGTCATGTTTAAATTCCTTAACTGTACGCATTTGAATTGTTAACTGCCATGCATTGCATCGTACATGTCATCTTAGTTAAACTTGCATCGTAGCACATGCTACACTACTTGTACAATCCATGTTTCCGTGTTACTGGCTAGGCACCCGTTATGCGGGCATAACCCTACGCCATCCGTGTTAAAAACACTTCCTGGCTCGTGATCCAGAAGCGAGAATTCCATGTTCGGGGGTAATGCCCTGGCTCGACAAACATGGAGGGGTAGGGATAAACGGTCACTTGAGTGTAAGAGTTGGCCCGTACAGCCACTCTAGCCAAAGGACGGAATCTTTGTGCACGACGTGATTACAATTCCAGTACTTGTCTTTTACTTGTTTACTTGCCATGCCATGTCATTTGTCATTTTATATCCATGCCATACTTTACTTTATAACTGTTAGGTTGCTTTACTTTTATAGTTTCCTTGCACAAGTCTTTTAGACTTGCTGACATGTGCCCCTTCTCTTTGGGTGACGCATGTTAGTTGCTGAGCCAGAGACAGTTGCGGAGGGTGACGAGTTCGTGGAGTTTGTGCCTGAACCTGTTGGTGACGTGGAGTACGAGGACACCGGTGATCAATCTTAGAGACCTCCCGTACTTTTCTTTGTTAGCTGTGGTTGTCGGTGAGTAGCACCGTTTTGTTAGACTCTGTTGGCCATGCTAGGCCTTTTACTTTTGACTCTTTTGTTGCCTGGTGGCATTTCTGGTTGTTGGACTTTTTGTTGGACTATGAGTTGGAATAATGTTATATTATTGTCTCTCTTTTCCTATTATTGTTATTGTTGTTCTGAGTCACATTACAGGGACCTGCTACTTCGTTTTATTTGACGCTTATCGGACTTGCGGCTTTGCAGCTTCAAGTCCGTGCGGACCTTCTCACGCTTCGCCTCCATGTTTTTGGGAAGCAGGGCGTGACACCAGGGGAGCTTCTGGGGAGCGTTTTTGGCTTCGTGGAGGCGTGGTCTTCGCACGCATCCACTTCTTTGCTCTCGCGGCGTGTCACGGTATACTCGTTCCATTTATTTTTGCACGCCGTCTTTTTACTACTTTTGGTGAGCACCCGGGGCCCACATGTCGCCCCGGACACGGCCACGGTCGAGGAGAGCTTCCGCCAAGCGGAAGCGACCGGATGAGCCCGACCCCTCCCACGAGGTGGAAGACTCTCCTCCGCCTACACCACCACACCCTGTTCACCCCGCACAGCCTGCAGACCCCGTACACCTCGCACAGCCTGCAGAGCCCGTTCACCCCGCTCAGCCACTCCCTGCCGACCCACTACCGCCACCGGCTCCACTTGTCGGGCCGCTGGGGATTACGTTCCGAGACGACGCACACCGCGTCGTTTTTGAATGCATTTCCCAGCGCTCGATTGTACCCTCCAGGTTCGCACACCTTGCAGACCTTGGACGCCTGGGGGTACTTGAGGGGATGCTCACGTTTTATGACAACGTGGGTTGGCGAGATTTTTTCCAAGTGTCGGCGGACACCTTTGTCCGCTCGACACTTGAGGTGCTTAGTTCTATCGCCCGGACCGACGAGGGATGGTCGTTTAGGTTTATGGACCGAGAGTGCCAGGTCACTCTCGGTATGATGAGAGCTTTCTTTCGTGGCCCGATGTCCCCGGGGCCGACCGTGGTTACGCCCCCACTCACATTCCCCCACCTTCCTTCGATTCCCACACTTTCTGGGCCCGGATCACGGGTCTACATGCTCCCTTTGACCCTAGTAGGGCCAAGGCCTCAGCCATCGTCCACCCCTACCTCCGCATAGCTCAGCGCCTTATGGCGACTACCTTTTTGGCGAGGTATGAGCCTGGAACGATGTCCACGCCGGAGCTTTATATGCTCTATGCGATGACGCGCCCCAGAGCTCTAGCTAGGGATAGTGACGAGTTGGTCCCCGTCGTCGTGATTGATAACGCGAGCTGGTTTTTGGACCGCATCATCATATCGGTGAGCGCTCGCTCACCGATATGTTACGGCGGTATGATCACCCTGCTCGCCCTGATGACCGACGAGGACTTTTTGGATGACCTGCGACGAGCCCCATGCCCCACTTCACTGTCCATAGACGTCATGGCCCGGATGAAGATGCTACGTCCGCACGGTCAGCGGCACTGGGTTTGGTTGCACGGTCCCTACGGTGCTGATTACATGATCCTTCTGAGCCCAGCTCGGACTCAGATAGCACCAGCACAGGTGGACTGGCTTCCGGCGATGGATCTCCTGATCCCCGCCGCCTACGTGCTTGAGGCCGAGGAGGCCGAGCAGGCTGAGCAGGCCCACACTGCACATGCTGCACCCGCTGACCAGTGGCCCCTCAGCAGCCTGATATTTCTGCTGCTCCCGACACCTCTGTCCACACTTCTGCCGGTGTCGGGAGTACACTCGCTGAGACCACCTCCACTACCTCCACGCCCACCACCACTCCTACCACTGCTGGCCCTCTGTCCGTTGATCCCCTTTGCTCTGCACTACCCGAGCGCCCACCTACATTTGTCGAGAGTGGAGAGCCCTCTTTTGCTGCGGTCGTTGAGACCATGGCCAGTATGATCTCCGCTGGGATTTCACCTTTCGGACCCCACACTGCCTCCCTAGTGGTAGTCACCTCTGTCTCCACCGCAGCCGTACTTTCTGAGAGTGTCGTGACGTCTGTTCCCACGTCTGTGTCACTGACCTCTCTTGCCACCTCGTCGCCACTTTTATACTCCACTTCCGTTGCTACTGCTTCCACCTCACGTCAGCCTGCGCCCCAGCCTCGCACTGAGGCTAGGCCCACACTTGTGAGCACAACACCCTACCTCCACATGCCTGCTGAGCCCATCCACTACACCACCCGAGTCCGCCTGCCCCGTCCTGCAGAGCACAGACCGATGCGTCCCTCTGCACCACCTCCCCCCGACACTGTACTTCAGAGCATTCGTGCTCTCGAGGGGGCGGTGAGTGCCCTCAGAGGTGACCTCAGGACCATGTCTGCCACCGTCACCGCTATGGCCAGCCGCTTCGACCTACTTCCGGGCATTCACTATTGCCTCACCCAGATTCTCGATCGGCTTCGTCGCGCACCCACACCCACCCAGCAGGTACCCACCCCCACTCCTACACACACCTAGCCTGCTTCCACACCCACACCCACACCCACCCAGCAGACTGTTCCCCAGTCACCACCACCACCACCTCCGCCTCAGGACGGAGACGGCGCAGCCCCACCCTCTTAGGCACCCTAGATGCCATTGATCTTTTTTGCTGTCATGCTGCCCGTCTCTGCTCGGTCCTGATGATTTTTGCCCAACCCCCCTCCCCTCACTGTTTTGGGTCCACATTTTGTCCATATCTTTCTATATCATTTTTGGGAGAGAGGGAGAGATTTTTGGTGTCACACTCTTATATTTGATTCACTCCTGTATCTGCATGCATCATCTCCGCACCATATTTTCATTTCGTTATTTTTATTTTCTTTTTCCTCATGCATGCATCCTCACCTTCCCCTCATATTACACATCTCTCGGTGTGCCACACTTCGCACATTGAGGACACTGTGCACTTTAGCTTGGGGGAGTGAGTTCTCACGCTTTTCGATTTACCACCTTTATTTTTAGTTTTTTCACGCCATTTTCCGCATTTGCACTCACTTTCATCACTTTTTCTTTTTTTACCATGCATCATGTTTTTCTTATTTTCTTTGTGTGCTGCATTGTAATTAGTTTCATTTTCCTTTTTTATCTTTTACTTCTTTCATCTCATGCTAGAGATGATTTTTCTGTGATGAAGATGACGTGGAGTTAGCTTTCTCTATATGCATGCTATATTTGTCATGTCTTAGATTTTATTTCTGATATCATATGCTGTGATTTGCCTTGCATTTAGAGATAGTAACCCACACTTTTTCCGTATGAAAATGGATGAAATTTTATTATTAGCTGAGTCTGAATATTCATATGTATGCTATCGCAGAAAACACACCAAGATTCACGCATTGAATGCTTATATATGGAGTACCGTTTTCTTTTCCTATATCACTTCTATTTGCATGACTTGTACATTTCACTTCAGGATGATTGAATGATGTTAGCTATGATAAATCTGGATTAGTTGGCTTTTTTGTGATCGAAACCGAGTAGATTAGATTACCCTGCTGAAGTTGTCGTGCACGTCTTATAGAGTGAACTGAGAGACATATTTATTTCTTTCTCCACATATCTTGAACATTAATTCTCTATTTTAAAATCATTGGTGAATCTCCCCTTAGCGATTCTAATATATGGCATTTCCCCCGTTATTAAATTCCTAGCTCCAAATTTCCCAAAAGAAAAAGAAAAAGAAAAATTCTTGTATATCCTTATTTCTCTTTGATTTGGGATCATTGTGTATATATGCTATTTAAAAAAAGGGGAAAAAAGGAGAGAGAAAAGAAAAGAGAAAAGAATCTCAATAAACGATCCCATCTCATGTTCTCTCTTTATTCCCTCTTTTGTTTTTATTTTTATTACTTTTGGAGCTTCATAAAAATGGGGATGTAAATATTGTTTTTGTGCCATCGCGCTTATAGATAAGCTTGGGGGAGAGAATCCAATGATGTGTGAGAGAGTGACTACTTGACAATGCACAACAACCTAGGCTAAGTAATATTCTATACTCGGTGAGATTGTTTTAGCTTCACGAAATCCAGAAATCTATGCCTAGCACTCATTTCATGAAATCCACGCTTTTCTATTCTTTCTATTCTATTGCGTGATATTCTTATACTCCTCATAGAAAGCATTCAATTGAAAAGTGTGTGATCTGCGATATTGTATACCGCTTTAAATGATTCAGACGATGTTAATTTTAGAATTATTCCGTTTTTCATGCTATATCATTATTCTTGGGTTTTCTATTTCTATTTGCACCATTATACTATGATATCGAAATAAAAGTCTTTGACATATGTTCTACGTTCGGTGCATGCTATATGAGTAAGCAAAACCCACGTCCTGAGAAAAATGGTCTAGCAGCTTCCCTCTTCGCTTTCTTCTTTCTTCTTCGTTTTTCGTTTCCCGTTTTTCGTCGTTTTCGGTTTCTGAATCCATCGGGTTCGCCTTTTACTTATCTTCCTCGAGGACGAGTAAGAGGTAAGCTTGGGGGATTTTGATCACTCCGTATTTTACACCTTTTTTCTGCATGTTTGCATGCCATTTAGATCGCTCAAATCACGTTTTTCACGATTTATCGACAATATTGCGATACTTTTCACAATTTGTTGTTTTTGTCGTATTTCATGAGATTTGGAGCGATTTGGAGTGATTCCGAGATACACCTACTCCGGAGTGTCACCGAAGACTTCCTTGAGGGGTATTTTCAGATTGGAGAGGAGCGGAAGAAGAAAGAACGTCGTAGGAGCGACGAGGAGGCAAAAACACTCAGAATGGGCATTTTTGGTGCCTCACTCGGCCGAGTGAAGGAGTCACTCGGCCGACCAGCGAGACCCCGCTCGGCCGGCCAGATCGGTCACGCTCCAAGTGTGCACTCGGCCGAGCATCAGAAGCCACATCGGCCGAGTGACGAAACCTCGTCCGCCCGAGTGGCACTCAGACGACGCCCATCAAAAACTCCCAACTTACTGTTTTTCGTCAGTCTGAGCATCAGAAGACCCACTCGGCCGAGTGGCAATTACCGACCGTCCGAGTGAAGAGAAGCCCATCGGCTGAGTGACGACAACTAACTCGGCCGAGTGACCCCCGAAGTGAAGACCCCCAAGACCCCAGACTTACTGGAAATTCTCAGGGTCTCTCACTCGGACGAGCGACTTTTGTCACTCGGCCGAGTAAGCCGCGCGCCTGTAGCGGAAAACATGATTTTGAAGAGGCGCAGGGGCATTTTGGTCACGGTTTTTCGGGCAGTTTTGGGGGGTATTTAACCCCTGATTCTAACCTAGGTTAGAGAGCTTTTTCCTTGCTTTTTGCAGCCTTTTAGATTAGACTTTTTAGTTTGTGATTCTTGTGATTGGAGAGGAGAGAAAAGGTTTATTTTGTTGGATTCTTGAAGAACTACATTGGTTTGTCTCCCTCTTCATTAAAAATCTCATTTTTATTGCTTATTTGAATATTGCCATGAATTCTATTGCTATTTCAATTGATTATTCTTTCATTTGTGATATGATTTGTGAGTAGTCTTTACGTCTTAGGGCGTGGGGATGAACCCTACGAGCCCAATTTCCGAATTGTGATGATTTGGTAGAACTATTGCTAGAATTGCTATTAGTTAGTTTGGGATCGATATATTACGGATAGCTAGGTGTTCATATCGATTGGGATTTACAAGAGATTGGATCCCAATTCGATTGGAAACCCTAGAAATCTGAATTGGGTTGAAATTGAGTTTTCGTAGTATCGGTTTGCAAGAGATTGGACCGATACTAGGGTTCTCAGTGCTAATTCTATGCCGATACCCGTTTGCAAGAGATTGGACGGGTAGGAACTATCCCAACCTAGGTCGCGGCCCGAGTTTGCACGAGAGTGGGCTCGGGATGCGATTGAAAAATGATGTTGATCCTAATGCTAGCTTACCTAGGCTAGGGTTTGCAAGAGATTGGACCCAAACCTAGGGTTGCTATAGACCGGCAACAGCGCGAGAGCGTGAGCTAGGTTTTACATTCAGTTGCAACTAGTTCATCCGAAATTCAACCCTAGTAATTGTAATACCAATGAATCACATTGACGAGATACGGTGAGTAGCGGGGATTCCCTATTCCCTAGGCGTCTTTATTTGATTTTATATCTTTTTACATTATTTGACGATTATGACAACATCGCCGAAAGGCAAATTCCTACTCTTCTGTCCTTATAGCCAGGTTGTTCGGAGAAGGCACTGTCATACGTCCTCCCTGTGTTCGATACCCGCTCGTCGCTACACCGTGCGCTTGCGGTAAAACTACACGGTCGCTCTTTTGGGTGTACGCCCGGGCGCGATCAGGGATCACCCATCGCCACTGAACGATCATGCACCGTCATCAGTCGTAAGTCGAAGGGGCCCATCCCCTCACCACCGAACGACCCTAGTCGTCAGCCGTAAGCCAAGGGATCACCCTTTGCCATTGAACGACCCTCGACCGTCATCGGTCATAAGTTGAAGGGGCCTCACCCCTCGCCACCGAACGACCCTTGACCGTCGTCGGCCGTAAGTCGAAGGGGCCTCACCCCTCACCATCGAACGACCCTAGTCTTCATCCGTAAGCCGAGGGATCACCCCTCGCCACTGAATGACCCTCGATCGTTATCGGTCGTAAGTCGAAGGGGCCTCGTCCCTCGCCACCGAACGACACTAACTGTCAGCCGTAATCCAAGGGATTACCTCTCTCCACTGAATGACCCTCGATCGTCGTTGGCCATAAGTCGAAGGGGCATCATCCCTCGCCTTCGAACGATCCAAGGAATCAATCGTGAACCGAAGGACTCACTACAGCTGATGACCTAGAATATGCCTAACTTGTCAATGACCCAACTTACCGTCGATTTGTAGAAAGTCGAAAAATTGTGTCGTTGAGGGACCATGCACATGTACTCAAATCATACGCACGCATATACTCAAATGTATGATAACACGAAAAGTGCAAGAGTTTTCATTATACCAAATGACATGAAAACATAAGGCCAACATAAAACCTAGGCTACTAGGCTAAGCTCTAATAGCCTAGGAGGAAGGAGCGAGCCCCGGTACAAAGACATTGTGGAAAGTCTCCATCGCCTTTGTAAACCTCGTCGTGAGCTCCTCCTTCTCCCTCGCTACGGCCCCCTCGAGCTTGGTAACTTTGGCTTGGGACTCAGTGGCCTCCGCTTTGCAAGGCTCTACCCATCTCTCAGAGTCGGAAGCTTTGGCTCGGAGCTCGATCACTTCCCTCTTCGAAGCATCGAGGTCTGCCTGGAGCTGAGCCATCTCCATCCTCCAATGAAGCTCTGTGGACTTGCAAAGATCAGACATGGACGAGAGGCTATTTTTGTCCTCTACAGCTACCCACTCGGCCTCTCCCTTGGCCGCGAGTGCTCTCTCCAGGTCCTCCTCTGCCTTCCTCGTTCGTGTTGTTTTTTGTGATTCAAATCCATCGGAGCATTTTTTTTCCAGGTGACTCGGTCATGCAGGAGGCTGCTCGGTCGAGCAGCAAGCTACTCGACCGTGTTGGTAGCAACGATCTAGGAAGTTCGTGTTTGATGATAACAAACGTGTGTGAACATTTTTAACGTGTGTTAAGTGTTTCAGGGATGACAAAGCTTGTAGAGACTCAATGTGAGACTTGGCCAATATGTTGGTGATAAGAAACACAGGCCAAAACAAATACTAATAATCCAAAGCACCTACGGCTTCAGTACTTTTAGAGGGGTGTTTGATTGATTAAAAAAAATGCTTGTTTTTGGTGTTGATTCATTTGACCAACAAAAAAAAGGGAAAAGACACCCTGACGCATCTTGTTGGTGTTGATTCATTTTGTTTCAGGGATGAAAAAAAGCTTGTTTTTTTTGTTTTCATCCCAAAATAATTCCAAGAGCCCATCTTTTATTTTAAAACCTGTGGCCTAGCTTTTTTTTGGAACAAAAAAAAAATAAACAAAAAGGCCTCTTCACAAAAAGGGCCGGCCCCATTGTTTCACAGTTTCACATAGGCTGCACACAAAAACAGGGAAAGGGAAACGAAATTTTGATAGGGTAGCACCAAAGAAGCTCTTCATAGAAAAGTTTTCACAAAACCCTTGAAAGACACAGAGCCACCGGTCAATACATTATAAGGGGATCTGTTTTTTTAAGGCGCTGCTACCGCCGCACGTCCTCTCCAAAAAAAGAGAAAACATCACCCAAGTTTGTTTTTTTAGAGAATTCAACAGGCAGCCGAAATTTCAAAAGAATCTCCTTTGAAAACCCTCAAGCCCAGCAGCCGCATTGTATTGGTTTTGTTTTTTTTAATGCAGGGAGACAGCCGAAATTTCTTTTGGCCACACGCAAGTTTTCTGAGGAGCACACGCATTTCTTTGGTGTGTTTGATTGACAGGCAACAAGAATCAAAAGGGCCGAAATATTAATTGAGAGGGGTTCTTTTTTTTGTGCACATTATCTTGAAGCCTACCCCTATTTTGCTCAGAGCTGAAATCCCAGACCAAGCAAAAGCAAGCTGTCGAATTTTTTTGGGGAAGTTCATGCTTTAGTTTTTTGTTTGCATGCACTGTTTTTTTTAAATCATCACTGACTTCGTCTTTTGTCTGCAGGCAACCTCATGGCATTACTGATTTGCTGAAAGATTGCTACATGAATTAAGAGTTCTCCCAGCACAAGGCACAAGTTATCGACCTTTATCTTGATGCGCCATCCATCTCTGCTACAACATCAGTGGATCAGATTTATAGCCACAACTTTCAGAGAGACGCGCCACATCTTGAGGCGCTGAGGAGACGAGACGAGGAGACTACATCTTTCCAGACGATTTCTGACCCGCGCTGACTGACGAGGACATCGCCGCTACACAAACTGAGATTCCGAAACTCTATTTATCATTATTTTGTGTAGTTGTTGTGTTAGATCCTCGTAGGGGAAACTTTACCATCTGTGTTACTTTTTGGGGACCTGACGACTTGGGAGTCGTCACGGAGGGAGAGCATCTGACTAGATTGATAGTGTAGAGCACGTGGTGTGCGTACGAGCTAGGTGAGAGTAGATTTGGGATCTTGACTCATTGTAGCTGTACTTGATTACATATCTATCTAGTAGTTGCTTTCGGGGGCTGGAGTAGGTCGTGGGGACGACCGAACCAGGGTATATCTGTGCGTATTCTGTGATTGCTACTTTATTGCCCTGTCTGTGCCTATAACTGCGTGGGATTGTTCGTGGGTTGCACGAATATTTTTATTAGCCTATTCACCCCCCCTCTAGGCTACGATCCAGATCCAACAAGTGGTATCAGAGCCAGTTTAGAGGATCTAGTCTAGATTTTTAGATGACCATGAATATATCTGATTGTGCTTTTGCTGAGGGTCAGTCTATAGCCCGTCCACCTAAGTTTAACGGTGTAGACTTTGCATATTGGAAGGCTAGGATGAAAATCTATCTAGTGTCTGTAGATTATGATGTGTGGGATATTGTTGAAAATGGTTATAGTCTATCCACTATTAAAATTGAAGACACTGTTATGATTAAGCCTAAAGACAAGTGGGATTTAGCTGATAAGAAACTTTATATTCTTAATGGTAAAGCTATGAATGCGCTTATATGCTCTCTTGATAAATCTGAGTTTAATCGTATCTCACATTGTCTAACTGCGCAGGAAATCTGGCATACTCTGGAGGTGACACACGAGAGAACATCGCAAGTGAAGGAATCCAGACTTGCGTTGCTTTGCACAGAATATGAGAGCTTCCGCATGCTACCAACAGAATCTGTGAAAGAGATGTTTGCGAGGTTCACGGACATCGTCTACAAATCCAGTTCCCTCGGTAAGCCATACTCTAGCCATGAACAGGTACAAAAGATCTTAAGGGCGCTACCTAGCTCGTTCAGGCCTAAAGTCACCGCTATTCAAGAAGCTAAGGACTTGTCAACAATGAAAGTGGAGGACTTGATAGGCAACCTAATGTCACACGAGCTTGAGTTGCAGAGTATAGAAGCCAGAGAGAAACCTGCTGAGAAGACCAAAGCTTTCACACCATTAGCTCTTCAAGCTAACGACGACGATCTTGATGAGGAGCAAGCTTTAATGGTCAGAAATTTCAGGAGATATATTCAGACTGATCATGGAAGAACCGAGATGGGAAAAAGGTTCATTCGTTCTAATAATGCTAATTTTGGTAGAAATTCCTATGATCAGAAAGCTATTAATAGAAGTGAATGTTTTAAATGCAGAAAGAAAGGGCACCACATAAAAGATTTTCCACAACAACACACAGCTCAAGTTGCAAAAGGAAAAACGAAAGTGCTGACGTGGGACATGGATAGCGAAGCTGAGGAGGAGGATGAGGAACATGAAGCCCACTCCTGCATGGCATTGATGGCCAAACACAATGAGGTAGAATCTCCCACTAAAGCTGAATTCTTAGAAATATGTAAAGGAATGCAACATAGAATTGATGAGCTAGAAGCTGATGTGGAATGTTATAAGAATGATAATTTTGATATGCAACAAACTGAGTATGACATGTCTATAGAAATGAAAAATATTAAACAAGAGCTTGTTGCATGCAAATCTACCATTACTATGTTAGAAAAAGAGAAAGCTAGCTTGTCTGAAAAAACTGATTGTCTTTCATGTCTCTCTTTATTAAAGGATATTAGCATGTATAAATTAGATAAGACAAAGCTTGAAGTTGAAAATGAATTGCTCTCTGAAAAGATTAACATGCTAAATCTTGAACTTGAAGAAAAAATGAGGGATTTTGAAAAGAAAGAAGAGGAAAACAAGCGAGCCTTCATTAGTAAATGCACTTTGCTTGTGAACGAAAATGATCATTTGAAATCCAAAGTTGCTAGTTTAGAATTGTCATTAAAGAGATTTTCCATTGGTAAACAAAATTTGGACATTATTCTTGGAAATCAAATTTATGGCAATAATAGGCGAGGACTAGGATATGGTCTTAAAAATGTTGAAAAATCAAATTATAGAAAAGTTCACATTGAATCAACAAAGGTTGGAAATTTTCATGCTAAGTGCTTTACATGTGGATGCGTTGGTCATACTTCATATCATTGCAATTATAGGAACAAAAATATTAAGTTCAAACAAATATGGGTTCCTAAATCTTTGATGACTAACGTGAGTGGACCTTGTTGGATTCCAAGGTCACACACGACACCTCTTTTGTAGGTGGATGGAAATTTGATGAGGAGCGATAAATTGAATGTCGCATTACTGTTTAGCTCCTTAGTCAAACGGCGACGCGAAGGTATATCTCATTCTTTGAACTTAATGAATATCTTCATAGTTCTTTTTTTGTGTGTGCGTGACTTTTCTTTGTTTGTGTGCTAGTAGTTGCATTGTGTGCATGACTTCTTTTTGTTTGTGTGATTGCATCTCATGTTTGTTTTAGTACTTCATGCATTTATAAAAAAAAAATAATAATAAAAAATTGGTGCTTAAATGTGTATCTTTTCTCTGTGATTCATCTTTGAAGTATGCACGAATGATTTTCATATCTATGTAGAAATTGGTGTATTATTGCTTGTGCCACATGCGCATGTTCATCTTTCTAAATATTCACAGCATATTCAATGAATGAAAATAACCTGATTTCTACACCACCTACTTCACTTCCACATGTATTATTATTGTTGCACATTTGGAGATATCGTTTATGAAGTATGGAAAGTGAATGTAGGAGGAAAACTTAACTGAAAATCTAAGGGATATGATATACCTTGCCATGGATAAAAATTGAGCAAAAGAAAGTGTTGTTATAAGTTTTTTTTAAAAACAAAAAAAACAAAAAAAAAGAATAATAATTGCTCTGTATGAAAAATGGATACAATCCGTGGCAACGGTATTACCCACGAGTATCCAACATAAGCTTTATGGGTAAACTTTAGCGTTGGTGTATTTACTCGTCAAGCAATGCCACCCCCACATCTAAGAGTCCTTATAGGCTATGTTTTGGGGTGTGGTACCTTGAACTCATTTTTAATGAGGTGGGAAAAATCAATCCTAGGTGATAGAATGTTATTTGGAAAATGTGGATTGGTTTTGGTTGACTTTCTTAATGATTCTCCACATGTGCTTCAATTTTAATCATCACACTTTACACGTTGGTGTTTGAAGTCTTAGTTGTTTAATTTCATTGGATTTTGACTTGATTATTCTATAATTGTATTCATGCAATTGTTGGTAATGGTTAATAATACTCTCTTTTTGCATGGTATATATTTTTGGCTTCGTGCTTCGAATTTTGATGATAACAAAGGGGGAGAAAAATTTGGGAAAGATTTGATATATTAATGCTCGTGAATTGTTTGATTAAGGGGGAGCATTTAGGAATATTGGGGAAGCAATAAAATAGGGGGAGCATGCATATTGCTCACTTTGCATATCGGTGTTTGCATGTCATTATTTATCATCGCATGTCTATCGCCACACTTCCACACACACTATTTGGAACTTTATTATGCAAATCTTATACCTAGTTTGTTATCATCAAAAGGGGAAGATTGTTGGTAGCAACGATCTATGAAGTTCGTGTTTGATGATAACAAACGTGTGTGAACATTTTTAACGTGTGTTAAGTGTTTCAGGGATGACAAAGCTTGTAGAGACTCAATGTGAGACTTGGCCAATATGTTGGTGATAAGAAACACAGGCCAAAACAAATACTAATAATCCAAAGCACCTACGGCTTCAGTACTTTTAGAGGGGTGTTTGATTGATTAAAAAAAATGCTTGTTTTTGGTGTTGATTCATTTGACCAACAAAAAAAAGGGAAAAGACACCCTGACGCATCTTGTTGGTGTTGATTCATTTTGTTTCAGGGATGAAAAAAAGCTTGTTTTTTTTGTTTGTTTTCATCCCAAAATAATTCCAAGAGCCCATCTTTTATTTTAAAACCTGTGGCCTAGCTTTTTTTGGAACAAAAAAAAAATAAACAAAAAGGCCTCTTCACAAAAAGGGCCGGCCCCATTGTTTCACAGTTTCACATAGGCTGCACACAAAAACAGGGTAAGGGAAACGAAATTTTGATAGGGTAGCACCAAAGAAGCTCTTCATAGAAAAGTTTTCACAAAACCCTTGAAAGACACAGAGCCACCGGTCAATACATTATAAGGGGATCTGTTTTTTTTAAGGCGCTGCTGCCGCCGCACGTCCTCTCCAAAAAAAGAGAAAACATCACCCAAGTTTGTTTTTTTAGAGAATTCAACAGGCATCCGAAATTTCAAAAGAATCTCCTTTGAAAACCCTCAAGCCCAGCAGCCGCATTGTATTGGTTTTGTTTTTTTTAATGCATGGAGACAACCGAAATTTCTTTTGGCCACACGCAAGTTTTCTGAGGAGCACACACATTTCTTTGGTGTGTTTGATTGACAGGCAACAAGAATCAAAAGGGCCGAAATATTAATTGAGAGGGGTTCTTTTTTCTGTGCACATTATCTTGAAGCCTACCCCTATTTTGCTCAGAGCCGAAATCCCAGACCAAGCAAAAGCAAGCTGTCGAATTTTTTTGGGGAAGTTCATGCTTTAGTTTTTTGTTTGCATGCACTGTTTTTTTAAATCATCACTGACTTCGTCTTTTGTCTGCAGGCAACCTCATGGCATTACTGATTTGCTGAAAGATTGCTACATGAATTAAGAGTTCTCCCAGCACAAGGCACAAGTTATCGACCTTTATCTTGATGCGCCATCCATCTCTGCTACAACATCAGTGGATCAGATTTATAGCCACAACTTTCAGAGAGACGCGCCACATCTTGAGGTGCTGAGGAGACGAGACGAGGAGACTACATCTTTCCAGACGATTTCTGACCCGCGCTGACTGACGAGGACATCGCCGCTACACAAACTGAGATTCCGAAACTCTATTTATCATTATTTTGTGTAGTTGTTGTGTTAGATCCTCGTAGGGGAAACTTTACCATCTGTGTTACTTTTTGGGGACCTGACGACTTGGGAGTCGTCACGGAGGGAGAGCATCTGACTAGATTGATAGTGTAGAGCACGTGGTGTGCGTACGAGCTAGGTGAGAGTAGATTTGGGATCTTGACTCATTGTAGCTGTACTTGATTACATATCTATCTAGTAGTTGCTTTCGGGGGCTGGAGTAGGTCGTGGGGACGACCGAACCAGGGTATATCTGTGCGTATTCTGTGATTGCTATTTTATTGCCCTGTCTGTGCCTATAACTGCGTGGGATTGTTCGTGGGTTGCACGAATATTTTTATTAGCCTATTCACCCCCCCTCTAGGCTACGATCCAGATCCAACAGACCGAGCAGCATGAAGCCACTGACAGACCGAGTAGGCAGAGAGCTGTGGAAGTTTTTCCCTCTGACTCGGGTGACTCCTACTCGATCGAGTAGGAGGCTACTCGGTCGAGCAGGAAGCTACTCGACCGAGCAGCATGGAGAGTTTGTTTGCCCAAGCAGCTTGAAGGATTTTGGCTTGAAGAGTGATACTAATACTCGGGCCGAGTAGCTAGGCTACTCGACCGAGTCGACTGGACTGAACCTAGGGCATGTCAGCTCGGAGCTGACAGCCGACTCGGGTCATATCAGCGCGGGCCCATGCACAGAATCGACGGCTGATGCGGTTTTTTTCCTTGGTTTTGTTTGTATTTAAACCTATCTATTGTTTTAGATTAGATTAAGCCTCTATTGAGTTTTGTAAGCCTCCATTGAGTTTGAGAGAGGCTCTTGCTACCCCCATTGGAGATTAATGAGAGTTTTAGGGTTTGTGTTCTTGAGAGAAAGGTTTGGTTTTTCCTTCTCTTCTTCTTCCATTGATTTCTTCCGCTTAAGTGGATTCGTGAGGGCTTGT